>JBCFYV010011135.1:17192998-17214074 GCA_039000515.1 Timema cristinae
ATCTGTTCTTTGCCTCCCCATTCACTCCCCGAAATAATTTATTTTATTAAAGACATCCAATATTTAAATCCATTCTTATTTTCCCGACCCCTCTTTTCCCCCAACCCTTCCTTCTGTGACGTTTGTGCAGAAGACAGTTCCCCTAAGGGTGTGTCCAATCCATTAGCCTCTACCGAAGAATCAAATCTAAAATGGTTTTTCTTCTCACCCACTCTTCTAAGGACAAACCCTTTATTAGTCCACCCTTCCCAGCCCACCTGATCTTCTCAAACTTCTCCAGCACCACATTTTCAAAAATCCCCAAGTATTTTTTTTTCCAAATTTTTAAGTTCAAGTTTCCCACTTTATCGGAGCAATGCACTAAGTATAATTTTATCATTTTTTCCTCATTAACAAAATCAACTTGCTGGTCAGCAGTAACCTCTCTTGTTGAAAACTTCCTTGACCATGGCTGTCCTAAACCTAATCTACTTGGGACAGTAGGCATCCTTTATCCCGAAAACTTCTCAGGTAATTTAACTTAACATTAGCTTTAAAAATTACGATTTTTTTATTTTTAAATTTAAATTTAAAAAACATGAAGATGGAGAATATTTTAAGCCCCTAAACAATGAAAATACAAAAGGTGATAGAAAAATTGTGCGAAGATACACCAAAAAAAACACCTCAAAAGGTCACACCAAACACCTCAAAATACAACACCAAACACCTTAAAGCCCCCGCCAAACACCTCAAAAGAGGTCATGTAAGTACGTTACATCCCTCAGAGGAATTAAAACGGAGTATAAAAAACAGCGGGCTGGAAAATGTTACACAACCGCGTTCGATCTCAAACTTTCACTTTGACATATTCTCCGATCAGGATAGAAAAGAAAAAGAAGGTAAAGTAGAGCTTCATTTTTCATTTAAATTTTTTAAAGTTATTTTGGAAATGTCAAGGTATCTCTAAACAAATTTTTAAAAAAACATAACTACAAATTACAGTTTAAAAAAAAAAAATATAAAGGGTCGGTTCTTTTTAAAGTTGAAAAAAAAAGTACTCTTTTTTTCCCAAAGCGGAATAAGCCCTTTTAAAAGTTAACATTTTCAAAAAAATCCCATCCAACAAGTAATATAAAAGTTTGTTAAAACTTTCTTTTCATAAACATATACGCCAAAAAATAAATATAAAAAATTATTTACACAACATATAACAAAAAAAAATTACAAAATCCAATAATAATACAGGTTAGTATTAATTCGTGGGTACAACAAGCCCACATAATAGGTTAAATAAATACAATAAAAACCCCCCTTTTGGGGTATAAATTCATTTTTCCCCCAAAACCTTTTTGAAAAAAAAATACTTTAAAATTTTTAAATTGATTGGCAACACGGGGTTTGAATTGTATTCTATGGCGATAAGATTTCCCGACAGAAAGGGTAGGTAAAGAAATGTAAGAGCAATAACCCCCACACGTAGAATACGGGAATATTTCCATGGCTTTTGGGAGCTCTAAACAGCCGATTGAAAGCTGCTCCCTTTCCCCCAAAAACGTAATGTTGAACCGGCATTTGGAGATTAGATTTCCAAAAACTCCTAATCCTTGATTTTACAAACGGTTGCACATCTGGAAAAACCCCTTAAAAAACACAAAAATTTTTCTTGAGCTCAACAATATAACAGGACCCCAAAATTTTGCAAACAGTGGGGTTCACGAAATGTTTGAAAAATCCATTTAAAAACGCTAAACTTGATTCAAGTCAAATAAATCATATAAGTTTTTGAGTTCACCAAATAAAAGGAAAAAGATTATACTCGAATCAAATTTTTTTTGACTAAAAATATTATTATTCGTATTTTAAACCGGAATTCATGTTTTCTAGGTAAAAATTTCCTTGTTCGTTAACACCAAATAACATTAGTGGCAATGTTTTTTTCAATTGCCGTAAAATAATGCAGTAGGGGAAAGGGGTAAGATCCACGCATTTTTTACCATCGATGTCTATAAATTTTAAAAGACTATCGAAAAAATAAACAGTGGACTCGCAAATATCTTCGTAATTTTATTCTCTTCTTTTAGACTTAAATAATATACTTAAAACCATGCGTTTATGTATTCCTTCAATATAATGGTAAAATATTTTTTTTTGTATCTATTTTTAAGGTTTTAAAAGAAAATCAGAACAATTTATTCAATAAAATATTAAATTAACTTATTTTATTCCACCTCAGGGGAAAAAAATTTTAATATATAATTTAAATCTGTTTTTATTCAAATTAAAATCTTGTGTTTTGACATGCAAACCCTGGAATTCTAGCTTCCTTTGTGATTTCATTTTATCTATGTTGTTTTTTTTGAGCTAAATTTTTTTCTGTCTTCATTTATGGTTTTATTTAAAATATTTAAAAAAATTAATATGTAAAGAAAAGTTTTTCCATGATTTTTCCAGGTTTATAAAAAAATTAAATGACGAAATTTTGTTTAAAATGAAATTTTTAAAAACAAATTATGATATTTTTTACCATAAAATAAGGCCCTAAATGATAACATTTTAACGTAATTTTATTTTTATTTTATATTCTTAAATCACACCTAAAAATTGTTTATGGTACTTATAATCAATCTAGAGCTGACAAAACCCATCCTTTGAGCTGTTATGCTGCCCACCATCTATGAACTCCCATATCCAAAGAGTTAGGGAAGTATGCTGGTCCAAATCATTATTCCCACTGATTTTCCCAAAGAGGATCGAAAGGACTTTCCAATTTGACAGGAAATATTTTAACAAAAGCTTCAGGTTCTTTACATGTCACAACCCATGGACAGTTGGCTTTTCTTCCCCCTCCGAAGGAATGTGCTACGAATTTTATCTCACTTAATTTAATTTTCGTTGACCTCAGCTGGTTCAACCACGGACATTGAATCTTTTAAAAAACAGAACAATACCCCCAAAAACCATAAGATCGACATTTTTACTTATAGGGTTGAAAGTTTTTAAAAATAAATTTTTCAGATAAATGGTTGACTATGTAACGTAAATAGATATAGTAACATTTTTCTAGCTTACAAATGCCTCTCGTAAGAAAATTGGGCTGTACAGACAAAAAAATTTTTCCTCAAAAATGTTACATAAATAATAGATATTTAGTGTATTTAAAAATGTTTTTTATAAACGCCCCAGATTATATGACTAATAATAATCTAAGAAGAGAAGTGTAAAAGTGATTGATGAGTGTATTGAGTGATTGAACAAGATTGACTCTCACACTTGGGACAGACAAAAAATAAATTTTTAAAATTAGGGGGGCACACACACTATTTTTAAAACCCTTAGGAGGCACACACACTAATTTTAAACTTTGGAGGCCACACACTATTTTTAAAATAGGAGGAACACACACTATTTAAACCCTTGGAGGGCACCACACTATTTTAAACTTAGAGGACTAAAACCATTTTAAACTTTTGAGGCAACACACACTATTTTAAACTTAGGAGGAAAAACACAAATTTTTTTTAAATTAGAGGCACACACACTTTTAAACTTTGAGACACACACTATTTAAACTTAGGGGGGCACACACTATTTAAACTTAGGAGACATAAAATTTTTTAACTTAGGACACACCTATTTAAATTTGAATACACACCATTTTAAAATCAGGAAAAACACAAAAACCAAATTTAAAATTTGGGATTAGGGGGGGGGGTTTACACATATTTTGCAAACATTTAATTAGCTTGGGGTAAATAACTATTTTAAGAAATTTTGGGGGAGAGACACATTAATATAACTGAGGGGGGGGGCACAAAATTTTAAATTTTGGGAGGGCGTGACACATTATTTCCACTTTGGGGACTATATATTTGACCATTTTTGTTTTTAAATTCCTAATTTTATTTTTTACTTAAATATCCTAATCAAATATTACCCATTAAATAAGTAATTCCCTATTCAAAACTTTGTTTAGTAAATATTAAATATACATTTCAGATTTTCACTGCGCTCCAGACTCAAATATATTTCCAGGCGTTTCATATAGAATTTGATCAAGTTTGAACAATTGTTTAGTTATATGTATTTTTATAATAGTTATTAAGTGTTACAGGTTACTTCTAATACGTAATTTAAAATTAACATTGATGACACTACACACCACCTTTATTTTTTCATTAATTTACATAAAGTTTAAAAATGTGTACATAATAGAAATAAATTATGATCGTGTCCAATAACATATTTATTATTTGACACAGCACGTGATTAATTATACTAAACAATCTGTTTTTTCAGATGTTGCGAAGGCTATAAGAACAAAGATTTGATGAAGATTAAAGATAAAAGCTATATATTTGATTAGATTATGGATATAGCCACATCCTAAGATCATATTATTTAAATGATAAGACACCTGGATACGGAATTGACCCGAATTTCGATACCAATTGATTGTGCGCTTGTCTGATAGCTCGGGATCTAATAAAATCACACATTGTAGCCGATGATTCCACATGTCCATCATTAGACTCTGCTTAAAATATGCATGAAGAATTATACCCTACCTCGGACATTCCTGGATAGCTCAGTGGTAAGATAATAATAATTTTAGCATCGCGTCGTATTACCCGTTCGGTCATACGCTTTAAGTACAGTTACGCTCATGGGATTAGGAATTGGAAGGTTGGATTAGAGGTAGTGAACCCCATTTGAGTGTAAAGAGGAGTGTGGAAACCCCCCCCCTCCCAGTTCTCCCCGACCCGATTCGAACCCTCCTTCACCCCGGCCTCAGCAGTCGAGCTCAACACGACAAGCGCTAGCCAACTACGCCACCGAGCAGTCCTCAGTGTAGAGCATTAGCATACTAAGACAAATGTCTCTAATGACGTCCCTGGTCAGGTGTCTTTTTCATTTTAAGAATATAGCAAATAGTTGTACCATGGTAAATTAATTTAACATTGTTACGCAACTGTTCACATAAATGATTCAAATCAATTTTAAATTAAGTATTATCATTACTGTTAAAATAAATTAATTCTTGTATAACTAAGATTATTTAAAAAAAATAAGTCAATTTATATTTAAATCGAAGGGACTTTTCCCCTAAAACTAAAACACTGTAGTAACGTTTACACCGTCCAGGCACGTTCGTTCAGTGACGTCCATAAAAGGCAAGTGGAAGAGAGAAGGGCCAGAAAGACCACGAAAGCAATATTGCAAGAAAACCTCAAACAAGAGGGGGAAAAGATTAAATTCAGGAGCTAAAAAAAATGAAGCTGTTGAGCATCTATGGTGTAAGGACTTCATTTAGACAAGCAAACGGATTAAATAATAGAATGGTCCAGTAAATAATAGTAATAAGTATGATAATAATAATTAGAAGCAATGATATTATAATTACATTACACAAGTTTGTGCTGAGTTTAAACAATTGCAGTTTTGGAACCAATATTTGCATTATTATCCTTACTAAATGATTTCATCAATATTAATGCAACGTGTCTGTTTGTATGGTGCCCATATGTGAATGTATCAAGTATAATTGACAAAGCTCTCATGTGACTGAAAATGTTACAAAAATAATATTATAATAATATAAAATATGTATATAGTATAAAAATGGCTTGCAATTAATTTTATATAACCCACGTTTTTTGAGTCAGTAATACTGGTTATAGTACTGTTATTGTATCTCAGAAAAAATAGTATATGTCACAATCGTACAGGTATTATCATATATTATTTATAGTTTGTGACATTTCAAAAAACCAAATCAATTATAAACATCCTCAGAAAAACAAACATTATTATTGAATCAGATAAAACAATAATAATGTTAATTAAATTATAATTCAATTAATTGCTGATATTTACATATTGTGTACAATTATTGGAAATAATAGATTTGTGTACAATGTTTAAATCATTTCATATTAAATGGTGATTAACATATTTTTAGAAATCTTGAAAGAATTTTAGGTTTTACAAATGGCGTAATAACAGGCATGAAAAAATAGCTATATACAACTAAGAAGATATCCAACAACTATAAATTAATAAATTAACAGCTGATGAGAAATTTGTAAAAGCTAGTTGAGATAGTCAATAAATTAAAAATTAAAATATAATTAATAACAAGAGAAAAAATAATATATAAGTAAAAAATGGATTATGCTGGAGTAACTAAGAAGAAAAGGTAATAAAATTTTGTTGAAAATAAAAAAATAATAATCCTTAGATTTGACATAGGAATCACATGTTTATTTGGAATAGCACTAAAGTCCCGTTAATATAAACTAGTTTGCGACTCTCACTGCATTATTCTCGACGACTAAACGTGAGATAAGACATTTGACGTGTCATGATTGCCACAAATAAAAAAACTTCTAGAAATGTTCGTAATAATGTTTTGTTCTTTTTTCACTTTTAAATTCGAAATGTTTTTTCTCTAGCGTTTATTTCCAGCATCGTCCATTTTAAACTATAAAATAAAGTTTTGTCACAATCTACTGTAAATAAATTCAGCCTACACGGAATTCCATGAAGTGTAACGTGAGTCTTACATTCCAAAAGTCTACCCCAATCCCCACTCTTTGTACTAAACTTGTTTTACAAAGGCAAATATTCGTTTAAAGATATTCAAAAGTTATCGCAGTTTGCTTAAAATTAAACGGATTAAAAGATCATCGCGGCACATATAAATGACTTGGTGTGCCACGTGACTTACGTATGAACCACTTTTGGACCAATATCCTTAGACAATTAAAGAGAACACCACAACAATAGTAAATAAATTGAAAAGTACAGGGAAAAGGGGAGAGATCCCCAATTTAGCTCAAATTGTGCAGTGTTTTTCCACCTGTGGATCATTTTTGACTGGTGTCAAGCTAAGGTTCGACTTCTGTGCTGGGGAACCTGTGGTTAAATCCTCTGATTCCGCACAGATTTATCGATGCCAAACCCTTTTCCTTCACCTCTACAAGACATGTATTAATCACACACATGTGAATGTGTGGAATGCCAGCCTCCACCGTGTTTGGATCACACGTTAAACAGTAGTCCCTTCATTTCATCTCGCAATCCCCCCTACCATTACACATTAGCGTAATGGCGTATATACCGAACGTAGTAAGACGCGTGTCTAATAGTAATAATAATAAGAATAACTAATGTAGGAACAATCATGACAACCTTTATATTAAGTTATAAGAGATCAACTGTCATATTAATATATATAAAGTATTTGCAGGTTGCTGGGTCCTTCAGGTTGCGAGATATAATATTTTGGTTTCCTAGTAAATATTTAATGTTACTTACCCCTGTTCGGTTTTCACCACCATCTTGGAACACTTGAAGATTTTTTGTTAGTAGCCAATTTTTTCTTTGTCGATCTACGTCAAAAATACTATGCAGGTAAAATATATTAACTACAAAAGACGAAAATGACATTTATTTATATTATAAGAGGTTAAGTCAACCTTACTATTTATGATAAAAGAAATCAAAACCAAAGGTATAGACAATATGAACCAACCTCGTGCCTCGTGGTCCAAGCGAACTGACTCTTGTAGTAGACTATAACTTCCGAGTAGATCGAGTTTGAATCTTTGTATAGTGTACTGAGTGTGTTTGTTTACTGCATGTTTTTCCACTCTCTCCTCCACACAAAAAATGAGAAAAACTTCATTAAACGATAAACATCATAATCATTAAAGAATATTAGTATTTAGTACATAGGCCTAAACCTATTTAACACGAAACGGTAGTAAAATGAGTCAACAAAATAGAATAAATATAACAATCGATTTTTAAGATGTAATTTATTTTAAGATAACAATTTATTGAATACTGGTTAATTTAAAGAAGGCATACAAACGTCCTTATATATGGATTTGTGTGGCCCAATGATCTTATTATAGCTATCATACAACCCTAATAAACATCGAAGAAATATAATAACTTTCAATTCGATAATTGTAATCAGATGACAATTCGTAGAGTTATGGAATGTGGGGGTTGTGTAACAGAGCTGCATTCCTATACAAGGAATCCAATTCCCGAAAAGTTGAGTTGCACACAATATTTGCAATGTTTGAACCACATACTATGTTAACAGTTGTGCTCTCACGTGGAATTAAACCAAAGACCCGAAAAATCTAGCCTACGAACAAATATAATAATGACTTGGGCATAAAAACTTAAGGTGGATGTTACTGCCCAGATAAGGTAATGTTTATTGCAGTTTTTTAAAGCAAAACATTTTTAGTGAAAAACAATAATAAAATAATAATAATTATTAATATTATTATAATTATTATTATTAATATATTTTACATAGGCCTATTCTATTCGTTTTTGTATTGGAAATATAATATGAATATTTTTCATTTAATAAATGACGATAAATTTATTTAAATGGCACCACCTCAGAATTATAATATGTAATGTAATCTCATGATCTTAACGCTTTGACACAACTAATAACCTGCTTAGATGGAAGTATTTTTTTTACGAGATTACTATAGTAAAAGTTCTATATACTAATCAAATTGATGTGAATAGCCTAAATGTATTAGATTTATATTGTGAAACGCTGAATTTTTACCTTTGTTTTGTGAACCGAAAATTATTCACTCTCCCTATTAATTAATACATTATTGTTGAAAATAATCAAGCATTATAAACTATGTATCTTGACCTACTATAATCAATTTATGGAACGTTAGTTGGGGAAAAGGAAAGATTTTAAATAGAAGCTTACCAACTTGCCATTCAAAGGAGATATAATATTTAAGAGCGCGCCTTGTTAGTTACTGACCTCATGACACGTGTGCTTGCGTGTGCCTACCACCTCCTGTTGTACATCGACTTCTATATGCCCCTCTGTCCTTTATTCTTTTACACACGAGACGACAGTTATTTATGTTTTTCTACAACATAATAATAACCATCCAATAGAGCTCATTTTTAATTGCGTTAAATAAGAATAAATACTATGGAAGGTACAAGTATACACAGCATTTGCGATTAGAGAAATTGTGAAAAATTTTAGGAAAATAAACACCATTAATTACTGGATGGACGGAGATTTGAAACCCATTGGATCATCTCTCACCATAAAATCATACTGAGGTGATTCCTAGACATTAGGGTTATTTACCTAGTCACATTAATTAGGGGCCACCTACCAAGCGCTGATATACGTCACAGATGTCCAAAAATTCTCACTTAACTGAAAAGTGTTTTGTTATTTTCAAAATATTTCACTCAAAATGGACGTGGATAGTATCACCATGGCCCTATAAGAATCCAAGCATAAATTTTAGGTTCTCTGATTTATTTTTTAATTCTCAAAAAAGTTTAAACTAAATCGTTTTCAATCCAGTGTCCCTGAATATCGAATATTTGCGATTAAAAAAATAAAAAATTTAATATAGGTTACAACAGAGCAATCGAAGATAATTGATATTTGTTTTACTTGTTTTTTAAGCTACAAAAATGCATTCCAATAAGAAAGCAACTTAAAAAGAGATAAATACATTATATTCCCAAAATAGCTCGCCTACTCTGATCATAAATGTAATCATTGTAAGCCTTGACCATGATACACCGTTTAATTAATGATCTAGAGTAATTATGAATTTTGATCAATAAAATACGTTAAGATATTATAAATAGAGCTATACATAAATAAGACTACATTTTTTATTTTATTTTTTAAATATGTTAGAAAACAAATCTCTAGAAATATCTCTCGATTTTTTTTTTTAAATCGAAATATTTAAATAAACAAACAAAAAAATTTATGAATTCGGAAAAATTTTAGATAAATGTTACTTTTAAAAAAAGATTAAAGGCTAAAACAAAAAAAGTTTTATACATATATTCATTAACTTTAACAATCTTATAACCAAAAAAAAAACCAATTTATACAAACATATTTAATTATGTAACAAAAATCCAAATTTACTAAATAACATATCCCAAAGTATTATAACTAAATACCTTAATTAAATATTTGAAAATAATACTTTAATCTTACTATCTTATTTATATTATAAATCCCAAAGTTTGTTTTTGGATATTTTTACTAAAATCACCCAAACTATAGAACGATTCAATGAAACTTGACGTTGATAGAGTTTTCCCTGGAATAACATTAGAACTATCACACCTTGATTTTACTTAAATTTTTAAACAATCAAATTTAAAAAAAATTTTGCGGGGTAATGGTTTTGCATCATTCTATTTTTATTAAAAAAGATCAATAATAATTTTTCATAGTTGGAGAGTATTCTGGAACAACATTACATAAATTTTACACCAATTTTAAACTTCAATATAAGAGTAAGTGAATTTTTGTTATTTTATTTCATTTTACGGGTAGAATGAATGTTTATGTACAAATTTTAACAATTATGTTTACCTTACCATTTTTAAATTAGAAAAAGTTTTTTTTCAAAACTAAAACTTAGCACTTTCATCCGGCAAAAAATTTCTCACCGAATAGTTAAAAAATTTTGGGTTGTTTCCCAAGGTATACAAATTTAACATTATTAATAATTAAATTCTCTTTACCTAAACCCAAATTTTTTAAATTTAGTAAAAAAACATTAAAAAGAAAATTTAAACAAAACCACCCAAAACCCTCAAAATTTTCACAACAAATTTAGAAAAATTGGGTTTTTCTGTGAAAAAAACAATCCCCTTTATGAAAAGTCCAATTATTTTTTAATCAAAAATTTTTGGGTTGGAACTGTTCTTACTAACTTTAAAATAAAAGTAAATATTAAAGGTTAACGGATTCGAACGGATTCTAATAAACTTACGTTGGTAGATATTACTGGAATAACATATAGACTAATCCCAACCTTTATTTTTAAATATTAAAAATATATATAAATGTGTTTTAAATGTTTTAAAGAATCTGTAATTTAAAATTTTGTAACAAAAGTAAATATTAATTAGTGTGACGTATTTCAAACAAAAATAATAAATATTTATTTTTTAGCTAATAATTCGAAAAAATAATTTTTTATTTATTTTTTGATTACTAATTAGAAGGGAAAAAAATTTAAAATAATTATAATGATAACTTAAAGATAAAATTATTTCCCTTTTAAATTTCGAATATTAAAAGGAAAATAAAATACCAAAATTATAATACAGTAAACTGAAAAAACCATAGATAAATTTGGGAAAAAAAAAGTTTTATTATGACAAAACATTTAGTTAAAAACTAAAAGATTTTATCAATTATTGGGGGGCTAAGCCCGAGGTAAAAACTAGTTAATATTTTACTCACCACCAATAAAAATGTACGATTTTTTTTTATGAAAAATTCATATCAATATATTTACCCTCTCTTTTTAATATCCCTTCATTGAACTAATAATTTAAATTTTAAAGACAAATCAATCCCATCAGAATCTCATAAAACGAATGAAGAATTTAAATTCTTGCATCGAGTAAAAAGGAAAAATTTAATAATTCATAAAAATGATAAAGGAAAAAGAAAAATATATATATACAACAAATGTGTTTAAAAATTTAAAACAAAATAGAAAAACTCCCCAGCATATCAAAGATATATGAAACGGGAAAAAAAAAGTAAAAATTTCTATACCAATATTTTCATACTGAAATAGTTCTTAAATTTATTTCAGAACAAAATTCAATACAAATATTTTAAAGTTGAACATCCTGCAAATAATGTAAAACAGTTTAAATTTTTAATTTCTTTAAAAGGGAAAATTAAAAAGGAAATTTTAATTAATTTATGTACACATATAAAATAAAAGTGGTGACTAATCAACAATAATCCCCCTCCTAAGTACGTGACAAGAGCTTAGTAGCAGATTTTATGTTTACGGTACCTGAGAGGTTCATAGTTTAAATCACAGAAAATTAACTATAGGAGATTATTTATTTAGTGAATACAATAATGGATTTTACTAAAAAAAAAAAAGTATTAAAACGAGTAAATAAAAATGTTTTTTTACTATACAAAAAGGGTAAAAGGAAATTACTCAAGTTCAAGAGTAGAGGGAAAAAATCCCTCTAAATGTATCATTCGTAAATATAAAATACCGCCTTAAAGGTCCCCAACAAGCTTAACAAAAGCTAATCAAATACATACCCTTATTTCTTATCAAGGGTCTTTAATTGAGGAAAATACATTTTTATAATAATACATAATAATACAAAAACCTTTAAAACCAAAAAAACAACAAAAAAAACGGGTTTTTTCTCAAACCCCTTCCATACCACCTTAAGAAGCGCACACGAGTCAGTCAATTCTTGAAACATTTAGTTAGAAATTTTTTAATTTACCCCAACAATGTGCACGTGGATCATTTCTAATTAACAAAAATGGAGAATAAAGAGTTGACAGAAGATCCTAATACTGACTTTGTGAAATAATGAATGATTTTTGTATAAAAACCGATGAAAATGCCGTTTTCGACTATTTTAAAATTTCTTAAAAATTAATACTGTTAAAAATCTTCATTCTAACAAACAGGACATACTGTAGCTATTAACAAGAAACTTTGTTACTTTGTCCCACATCGTCACCGCAGAAAATGTCGAGTAATCATCAAATACGAATCACTGCACACCTTTCTGCAGATCGTAGTTTTTCTTTTCCCCTTTACTCCCATACCTCACGTGAGCCGGGAGCTGAGTTGGGCCTGCTATGATGAACGCTCTTAATCCAAGTCTTCGGGCTATTTACAAGTACTTAATAATATTGTGTGAAACTTAAATACAAACAGAAAGTTAAATAAACAGTGACTAAGTTGGGATGGAAGGGTACTCGAGTTAAGGTCAATAATTTTTGGCTTTGAAAAAAAAATGAATAAAATACTACTACCAGTATTCTAGATTAATTTTCAATGCATATAAATATCAACATTATTTCATATTTGTCACAAAAATTACTGTATTTGATGAGAAACCTTTTTAAATGTAAAGAAAAATGTCCTATAAAATTTCGTGAAGCTTATGAACCGGCCCGGGTTTTAATGTTAAATTAAAATGTTTTGGGCCGCACAGAAAAATCCTCTTTCGTAAATAAATTTTGGTCGTGATCCCCCTGGTTATGGAAGCGTATTTTATGGGTCTTCTCATCAATTGTTTTTGTCATTTTAATTTTTGAGGTTATATTTTCTTTTTTTTCTCCTTTCGGATCTTTTTAGAAAACCTTTGAGTCATTTCTAGATATTTTAATATGTTCCAGGCTTTATCTTGAATTGGTATATTTTTATATGCTACAATATCTCAAAAATGCATTAATATTTAAACAACTTTTTTTTCTTAAACATTGTTGGAATGAAACGATAATGTAGGTCATGAACTTTGTATCCTGTTTGCTTGTATGGTTGTAAAATAAACATTCCTTTCAGACTGCAACTAGCTGGAGCGTTTGTTGGAGGGGTGTTTTTTTATGACGCAGATATTTGTATATTAATGTTATATTAATTTTAAAAATGCAATTTTTGGATGTTATAAGCTTTTTTCATCGCATCTATTTTTTAAAATCTACCTGTGTATTTTTCTTATTTGATTTATTCGTTACGTTCAATACGGTTTTTTGGGTTAAACTCTAAAAGTTTTTTGTTGTAAATTTCAAATTGCAATTCATTTTATTGGTAAATTTTGTGAATCCTTAAGAAAATCCCAGATACCATTTTTTAGCCCAATCGGTAAAATAATATCAGCTCTATTTCCCAGGATCAGACAAACAGATGGCATCGCGAAAACAAAATTTGGTTTTAGGGTCATGATATTTCAAAATCTCCAGCTCTTTCTTTTTTGACAATCACAATAATAATTTTTCTCACAGGTGCCAAAAAATTCAAATACGGGAACTTAGATATTGAAATACTAACCAAGGCTTGGGCTACAAGCTTCAAAAATTAACCAACATTTTTTTTTTTTTTTAAATTGTGTTCCTATGTTAAAAATATTGTAGCAATCGTTCCAAAACAAACTACGCAATTTTGCAGTTTAAAATAATGCAACCACGTCTTACTAACCTGTTTGTCTATACGTTTTAAGTACTATTTACGCTAATGGATTAGAATTGGGAAGGTTAAATTAGGGAAGTGAACCCGCATTTGCGTGAGGGGAGTGGAAAACCATTTAGAAAACCACCCCCAGTTCACCCACCGAGATTCGAGCCTCGATCTCCCCGTCCTCAGCAGTCGAGCTCAACACACTAGCGCGTTTGCCAACTACGCCTCCGAGGGGGTAATTTGTGCATTGTTCCGCAAAAGGTTTCACAATAACCCGTAAGAGTTTAAAAAAAAAAAAGAGCCTGTAATCTTTTGAGAGCAAAATAAAGACACAATGGGTATTTTTACGTGGCATAATAAAACCTTGAAGGACAAAGTGAAGAGCTTGCAAGACGAGATGGATGCCAAAGTTATCTTTGTGAGTTTATTTCCCTTACATAGAAGTTTGAAATGGGGTTGAATTAGATTTTAGATTAATCGTGTGCGTCTATTTTTTTTCCCTGTCTTGGTTTTGTAAATTTTATGAAAAAAATAATGTATTGTAGTAAGGAAACGATCTATAATATAAACGTAGAATTCAATATAAAAAAGGTATATTTAAGTTATGGTTGATGGTTATATATCAGAGTTCTTATCTAATCAATCTGCACTCAATTAAAGTTCATGGTTTTTATTCAGGTTGACCTTTGTGAATTTGTCACAATTCCAAACTCAACTATACCTTTTTTATATTGAATTCTACGTTTTATATTTATAAAATTTGCTAACCTTAGAAAATGAGATAAGAGCTACAATTTTTCGAGTCTAGTTTACAATGATCTGTTAACCCTACAAAATGAGATAAGAAGTTAAATTTTTTCAAGTCTAGTTTACAAGGATATGTTAACCTACAAAATGAGATAAGTTAAAGTTTTTCAAGTCTAGTTTACAAGGATACAAAATGAGATAAGAGGCTACATTTTTTCGAGTCTAGTTTACAAGGATTGTTAACCTTACAAAATGAGATAAGAGCTACATTTTTTCGAGTCTAGTTTACAAGGATATGTTAACCTTACAAAATGAGATAAGAGGCTACATTTTTTCGTGTCTAGTTTACAAGGATATGTTAACCTTAGTAAATGAGATAGAGGCTACATTTTTTCGTGTCTAGTTTACAATTGATAAGTTAACCTTAGTAAATGAGATAAAAGGCTACATTTTTCATGTCTAGTTTACAAGGATAGGTTGTTAAAATCTTTACATAGAAGATTAAAGTCTAATTCCCAAGTGATTATAATACTATTTTTTTAACACGATTTTTTCCCCCCTGACGTTTTCAATAGTGCCTGGCTGCACGTATTTTTAAGCTCGAAATGTTATAGGGATGATAAAGGGGGGAAGGTTGATATCTACCTGAATTTTCGTGGAAGAAAGAGTGGAAAACACTATAGTTTAAAAAAACTTAGTTCACATCGACTGGGATTCGAATAATGACTTCCCCATGCCCAAATTAAACCATATAATATAGACACACACCTTTTTCCGCGTTCTTAACCGATTCATATTATTCACACTTTTTTTATCGCCACGTCTTACTACCCATTCAGGTACGCTATATACTCTAATGACTTAGTGATGAACAAGGTTGAGTTGAGAGAAATGTACCGATATTTGCGTGGAAGTAGAATGGAAGCCATTTAGAAAACTCCCTCTAGTACACTTGACCGGTATTCAAACCCTGATCTCTCCATCATCAACAGTTTTGTTTACTGTGACAGTAGCGCCTTTGACCATTTGGGCGACACCGAAGTTTTTCAAAAATTAATCATTCGTTAACTTCGCTTAAGAAAATTCTCCCATAGTGCAGCTATGGCGTTATTTTCATTTAAAATACGTCCTAGATATTCATTTTAAACAAAATCACTATGGCAACTTTAAAAAGATTTTGAATTTTCAAAAATCATTCCTGTAAACTGCCCTTACATGAATTCCCCCCCCCCCCCCCAACACCCTAAAAAAAAGTTTGCAGTGCTATTTGTTTTAACAAACATAGATTAGATATTCTTTTAAAACCGAATCATCAAATCTATTATTTTTTTTCAAATACACCCCCTCCCCATTCCTATAACAAGTACACAGTGTTATTATTCATATACAATAAATCCATGCTATTATTTTCAAATGATAACGTAAGGATATAAAAACGATCAAATTTTAAGACTGAAAGTACCTATTTACCCTATGACACAAGAAACTCGAAAGCTTACTGTTGCACATACACAAGTACGCCACCTATCTCTATCTTGAGCTAGTTCTATCCAGTCCACCTCATTACAACCCTATCTCTATCTTGAACTAGTTATATCCAGTCCACCTCATTACACCCTATCGCTTTCAGTTCACTCTAATGTTATCTTCCAATCTGCGTCTGAGTCTTCCCACCGTATAGTCCTATTAGGTTTGCCATCAATTCTCAGAACAAGGATATACATTCTTACATTCATGCTGCATGTCCTACCCACCGTAATGTATGAGATTTTACAATCCTAGCAAAGTCTTATGATGTATACAATATATTAAAAACATCATTATGCAAACTCCTCCACCACTCCAGTAGCCTCATCCCTTTTTGGACCAAATATCTTCCTAAGCACCTAGTTTTCTAATACGCTTTTATTATTTTGTCATATAAGGTAATAAAATACGTTTCACAGCTATAGAGAGCAACAGGTAAAACATTGTATTTTATACTAGACAATCCCATACGGCGTTGCCCATGACCCACTGTGCTATAAGATATAAGATTTGTATAAGGCCCTCACTTGCTTCCCGCCCCCCGCTCACCACCTCCCCCGCGCTACCTGTGACCCACTGTGTTAGTTATAAGATTTATATAAGGCCCTTCCTTGCCCCCCCCCCCCCCGCTCACCACCTCCCCCGCGCTACTTGTGACCCACTGTGTTATAAGATTTATATAAGGCCCTTCCTTGCCCCCCCCCCCCCGCTCACCACCTCCCCCGCGCTACTTGTGACCCACTGTGTTATAAGATTTATATAAGGCCCTCACTTGCCCCCCCCCCGCTCACCACCTCCCCCCTGCTACCTGTGACCCACTGTGTTATAAGATTTATATAAGGCCCTTCCATGCCCCCCCCCCCCGCTCACCACCTCCCCCCTGCTACCTGTGACCCACTGTGTTATAAGATTTATATAAGGCCCTTCCTTGCCCCCCCCCCCCGCTCACCACCTCCCCCGCGCTACTTGTGACCCACTGTGTTATAAGATTTATATAAGGCCCTCACTTGCCCCCCCCCCCCCCCCGCTCACCACCTCCCCCGCGCTACTTGTGACCCACTGTGTTATAAGATTTATATAAGGCCCTCACTTGCCCCCCCCCCCGCTCACCACCTCCCCCGCGCTACTTGTGACCCACTGTGTTATAAGATTTATATAAGGCCCTCACTTGCCCCCCCCCCCCCCGCTCACCACCTCCCCCGCGCTACTTGTGACCCACTGTGTTATAAGATTTATATAAGGCCCTCACTTGCCCCCCCCCCGCTCACCACCTCCCCCCTGCTACCTGTGACCCACTGTGTTATAAGATTTATATAAGGCCCTTCCATGCCCCCCCCCCCCCCGCTCACCACCTCCCCCCTGCTACCTGTGACCCACTGTGTTATAAGATTTATATAAGGCCCTTCCTTGCCCCCCCCCCCGCTCACCACCTCCCCCGCGCTACTTGTGACCCACTGTGTTATAAGATTGATTTATATAAGGCCCTTCCATGCCCCCCCCCCGCTCACCACCTCCCCCGCGCTACTTGTGACCCACTCTGTTATAAGATTTATATAAGGCCCTTCCTTGCCCCCCCCCCCCCCCCCCCGCTCACCACCTCCCCCGCGCTACTTGTGATCCACTGTGTTATAAGATTTATATAAGGCCCTCACTTGCCCCCCTGCTACCTGTGACCCACTGTGTTATAAGATTTATATAAGGCCCTCACTTGCCCCCCATGGTGCCCAATTTCAAATGGAAACATTATCTCTGAAACGTAATTCTAAGCCAGATTATGTCAATAAATATAGCTATATTATACCTTGTGTAAAACTATCGACATTTTTATGAGGAATAAATTAAATTTTCAAAATAAAATATAGCCTATGCTACTCGCTGATAATGTGGCTTTATATTGGTGAAAGAATTTTTAAAATAGGTCCAGTAGTTTGAGTTTATCCATTACAAATAAAAAAAAACAAAAAATCAAATCATTCCTGTTTATAATATTAGTATGGATTCAGAGTTTACCATTATTCTGATGCAGGCGAGATGTCATCAACTTATTGACTGAGTAATATTATGTATTTTCCGAATGTATCCTTTTCCAAATTTAAAATATAATATTGTTGTTGGATGTTAAAACTGTTCTTAAATATTTAAACTCGTTAACCCTGTCCAATGATAAGACAGAATTTTACAAATTAAAAATATGACGATAATGAGAATAAACATCGTTGTGTTTCAGTAGAAAAAGTAGTACCCTCTCCAGAACTAAACTCAAGTCCGTTACTTGTTCAAAAGTTAATTAAAAATTTTTTTAATCACTTTTTTCCTTGATATATTTCTAATTTAAAAGTCAATTTAATGAAGCAAAACATTGTATCCACTGTTTATTAAGTAAAAAGGTATATTTATATTCTACAAGCATAGGGATCTAAATTGAAAATGTTCACGCTTTCATTTTAGTTTTGAGAGAGATTTTATAAATCATCTTGGAATAAACCTAAACGACACAAAAAAATAACTCTAAAAAAATATTGAACGACTAAATTAATCTTTAACAATTTCATCCGTTAATTGTTTTGTGTTCAAACAAATTGTATAAAATTCAAGTGAATTGTAGTAATGCCAATTATTATCACTTGTTCCATGGTTTTTGAGCTTTCGATGTTTAATTTCAAGCAAAACTTATATTTTCCCCCTTCATAACAAGATTAGAACTTTAAAACGACCTCTCTCCCAGCTCTATATCAATTTGTTGCACCAAACCATTCAAATAGGAATTTATCTGTTATTATTTTCTACTGTAGTTTCACACGTTCGACAAAAAAACTAGCGCAGAACAGAAACTTAGTCACGTGATGAGCTATGAGCAAATCACAAGATTTCCGCCTCATCTACGCGAGCTGTTCAAATAAAGCTCAACTCATCTCTACTTTGTCTGCTCTGCCAGAAATTTTCGGCACGGTGGAACCAATAAAATCTCAAAACCAACCATCTCATATCAGTGCATTAGTGCATATGACAGCAACAACGCATGCGCTGTAGAGCTAGAAGCGAGCAGACAGCTTCTTTGGCCTTAGTGAGGAGATTTGAAATAACTCGTTAATGTAAAGCGTGTTTATTGATGGATTGGATTGTGCCACGACACAGCGTTATTATTTGTAAACAACCATCGGGAGAATGATATAAAATAAATATATTATCCATCAGAAATTAAATATGTTGATAATCAGTTGTTTTAAGTTAGCGTTGCAATGCATCATGGGTCAACATACAGCGTGTTATCTGCTTCGCTACTCAAGCACACTCTTATTTTTTATTTTCGGCAAACGTGGAATTTAAGCTTAACCAAAGAAAAATATTTTGCTTACCGATATACAACCATACACAAATCATAGTTTCCATGGGGATGTAAGCAAAGAATAATTTTACATACGAGCCACTGCACCCACAGCGGAAAATCTGTTATTTCCCTGGAAACTATTATTTTTGCTGACATTCTGGACTCCTAAATTTTAAAATGAGTGTCCATTTTTCAAAATACTTTCAATCCTTTTTTTTTAAATTTAAATGACCTATATATTATATATATATATATATATATATATATATGTATAAATATGTATGTATATATATATATAATCGAGCATGTCAGTGTAAATGTATAGCTAGGCCTATATATAACAAAAGGTATGCACATAATAAAAAATTAATTGTTATTTTCATTCTGCACCGATGGTAGCTATGTCTAAAGCGTTATTGACCAATGATTGAAATAACATTTTAGTTCGTTTCTCGACCAGATGAGCAGGTGGCGACGGATGCCATTAATTCAAGAGGTAGAGTGGATCTCAATGATATGCAAACAGAACCAGACAGAGATTACAAAATTATTTTAAATTATCAAGACCAATTTATCGTTTTGAATCCTATCTTAACTTAACCTAACCTAACCTAACTACTGTATTTTCAACATTGATTGTTTATTAATTGTTCAACCCTAGGTTTGGTTGTTTGTAAACATCCAAAGCCCAAAATTGAACAGAACTTCGGGCTTTGGTAATTTTAAAATGTTCAGTCTTAAGATTTATCAAGAAATCCAACCATTGGCCGTTTTAGGGTTTTGCGTCCAACATATACAAAAATCTTGAGCTTAGTTTTTTTATCGATAAAAATAATACGATAGGTTTACTCTTTTCAAGTAATCTCAAGAAGATAAAAATAACTCAAGCGATAAACTAATAATACAAGCGTAGATAGGCTTTTCCAGCTAACCGAGTAGAGATTCGAGCCTGGATCTTTTCTAATCGAATAATCCAATCTATTGGAAGCCTGACGCCTTATAACGTGTGACCACCATATTTTTTGTGTGTGCACTATTCTTCACCATCCATTCGGTCTAACCGCGTGTTAACACAAATAAAATAGGGATGAGGAAGGTAGAAATTACAGGTAAATGTACCCACATTCATATGTAGGGATATCGGAATATTATTTAAAAAATAAAACACTCTCAATAGACCAAACCTGGATTAGAACCTCAAAGTGTTCGTCACTGGCAAACAAGACTAAAAGAGAATGATTCCATTGAGAGGAAATGTACCCGTATTCGCGTAGAGATAGAGATCGGTAAATAGTTTATGAAACATCTTATAGAGTACATCCAGCTGGGATTAAAGCCACAACCTCTCTGACATCGTAAATCCAGTTTAACATGAGAATGACGCCCAAGGCCATGTGACCACTGATACGTGCGCCCAGCTTCCAGGCTAAGTGAGAAGTAATACGTGGCTTTCTCTTTGAATGATAAATACAGG
>JBCFYV010011135.1:17214174-17271674 GCA_039000515.1 Timema cristinae
AAGAAAACGTAAAATACATTTATTGTCCTTTTTTTTGATCAAGTGAATATTTGCAAATCGTCTAGTTGTAAACAATATTCAAATACCACCGACATGTTTCCTTTCTGAAATGGTCTGTATTTTGAAAGGTGGTAAAGGGGCCAGTAGGGTGGTGGGGGTATGGTGGGGGGTGAGATGGCTAATACCTAGACACTTGTGTCCGGGCCACAACACCTTTACAACGAACCATATGAAAGTGAGTTGTTTCAATTGTAAGTGCTGTTATCACTTAGAACTGCAACTATCACTCTCCGGTCTCAGCCTGTCTCAAGGAGGGTAGAGAAACTACCGCAGCCTCGTTTATATTGTAACACAACATGTTGGCCAACACGATCCCAACAAGTTGTGTTAAAATATAAACGAATTCCCAACTTGTTGGGGATTTTGGCCAACACGTTGGTGTTGGGAGAGAGCCGGTCGGAGCCAACAAGTCGTGTTGTTGTGGTTATGTAAAATGTATTCTGTTATCCATTCCAGGATAAAGCAACCAAAGCTAGTAAAAATGAAAGCAGCTCTAAACATCGTAGAAGTAATTGATGATCTCGTGGACGCTACTGTAGGAGCCTCGCCTAAAGTAAGTCACAGCAAAAATAGACAAACCACAAAAAGACCATTAATAAAATACACAGCCAACAAGACCAACATGCTATTTAATCCCCAGCACATTACCTTTAATGACACATAGTGTGCACATAATTGAATGGGCCTTCGTAACGTAATTTCCACCCCTGTCATTTATATATTTGTCCTGCCTGTTGTAGAGATGCAACAGATAGTACAAATATATTGTAGTGATACTTGAAGTGTAAGGAAGTGTTGTACAGGGAGTACTTTGTACCCATTGTCACATATACAGCAGAAACATGGACAGTGAATGTAAGAGAGACAAGGAAAGTGGAGGACATGGAATGAAGTTTGTGAGGAGTATGTTAGCTGTCACGAGGAGAAACAAGATTAGTTATCTATGGGAAGAGTAGAGGTACAGGGAGTACATAAGGTAGTAAAGGAAGAAAGACTGAGATAGTAGGGGAATGTAATGAGGATGTTGGAGTACATGAGATAGTAGAGGAAGAAAGACGGAGATGGTAGGGGAATGTAATGAGGATGTTGGAGTACATGAGATAGTAGAGGAAGAAAGACGGAGATAGTAGGGGAATGTAATGAGGATGTTGGAGTACATGAGATAGTAGAGGAAGTAAGACAGATAGTAGGGGAATGTAATGAGGATGTTGGAGTACATGAGATAGTAGAGGAAGAAAGACGGAGATAGTAGGGGAATGTAATGAGGATGTTGGAGTACATGAGATAGTAGAGGAAGAAAGACGGAGATAGTAGGGGAATGTAATGAGGACGGAGAAGAATAGGATGCCAAATAGAATGATGGGGATGAAGTAAATATGAATAAGTCTGCTAGGGAGACCTAGAACGCGATAAGAGGAGCAGATAATAGAAAAGTGTGCAAGTGAGAGGAGAAGAATGGTAGAAGGATAGAGGGAGATGGAGGCGTTTTACTAAACTGACCCAGCCACAGGCTGGAAACAGTTGATGATGATGATGATGATTTAGGGATAATGGCTATGCATGTTCAGTTGTATTTTTACATGCCACAATCTACAAGGGACCAACGGCTTTAATTTCCATCCATAGGAAGTTGTGTTACGGATTTTTATCGCTCAAGAAAAACCCGTTGACCTCGGCTGGGTTTGAATCCACGAACGTCCAGGTATTGAGGAGAGTACTTTACACCAAGATAACCGGGGTCAACTTTTCAATAATATAGAACACAATATATAATTGACCAAAAAAAATTTCAATCAAATAGCCTTTATAGTTTTCAAACACATTGTGCAGCTTACTGAGAAGAATTACATTAACTATCATCGATTAAAAAAAAAATGTGTTAAATAGGCTGTTGACTCCAGTTTAATTACAGTTATAAAAATGTTAATAATCTGCACACATAAAATTTTCTGCTTAGTATGCTTGGGGGACTTTTGAGTTGACTACAAAATATTATTTTGTTTAATTTGTGATGACCGTTACTCATTGATAAAGGAAGGGGTAGTAATACTCGATACCACTCGCCCCATCAGGTTGTCTTGATAAACAAAGATGAAAGAACAACTACGAGTAATGATAAGGTAAAATAGATTTAGTGCTAGAGTTGTTTCTGGCTTATCATGCAGAAAATGAGTGAGAACTGAAAAATGAGAAATAGTGCCATTTGTTCTTCTTACATTCTACAACTAGTATTATTATTATTATTAGTACCGCGTCTTACTACCCGTTCGGGTTATACGCACTTACGCTAATGTGTAATGGTAGGGTGATTGTGAGATTAAATTAAGGACCTACAGTTTAACGTGTAATCCGAACCACGGTGGAGGCCAGGCTTTCCCCACATTCACAAGATGTCTTGTCAGAGGTGAAGGAAGGGTTTGGTAATCAGATAAATCTGTGCTGGGACCGAGGATTGAACCCCGTACCCCTGGCACAGAAGTCTGACACCTTACCCCTAGACCACCAGGTCACCTACAACTAGTAAACATTTAATCCCAGCATGAGTGAAACCCGCCTCGGTGGCGTAGTTGGCTAACGCGCTAGTCGTGTTGAGCTCGACTGCTGAGGACGGGGAGATCGAGGTTCGAATCTCGGTCGGGTGAACTAGGGGTGGTTTTTCCTAAATGGTTTTCCACTCTCTCTCTCCATGCAAATGCGGGTTCAATTCCTCTAATTCAACCTTCCCAATACTAAATCCGTTAACGTAATTAGTACTTAAAGCGTATAACCCGAACGGGTAGTAAGACGCGGTGCTAAATACATATAGCATGAGTGAAGATAACGAAAAAGTTATTTCTTACGATACTGATCAGTTACCGAAGTGTGAGCAATAATATCAGTAAAAGTATCGAGTAAAAAATACTAGTATCGAAAAGAAAATATCGATATTAGTAAAATATTGATACTTGTTTCACATTCCCTACTTTTGCTACATGGAAGTTGCTCTATGTTGCTTCAGCAAACCTCTTATTGGCAATATCGCAGCTACTCGGGCGTATTGTATCAACATTGTTGACTATGTTGATGGACCAGAAAGTACTACACTTTATCTACGCTCAAGGAGAGGTTAAACAAGTCATTTATTGGCACAATTCTTTCTTATGTGAAATAATTATTTTACGCTTAGACTACTAAGGGGAAAAAAAACCCACTTCATTGATGAGTGCAACCGGTTTTGTGGAAGGTCAAAGCACCTAGCTGTTGACCCTGAGATCCCTGGTTAGATTACCATCTGGTATTTGAGGTTTTTCAAGAAAGGGGAATAATCTTCATGGTCATCAAGATTTGGCTAGTTAGGCGAGTGTAAAGGACGCGAGAAAATGTAAGTATTCTTGCAGTTTTTTTATAAAAATATTTATTTGGTAAAAAAAAATCAAATATTTCTTCAGTAGAAACACAAAGCTTTATTATATTCACGTGGTGATATAAATAGTTCGTGAATATTTATCATAAATGTCTTGATAATTTAATAACAACTTTTTATTTTTATTCTAAAGTGTGTCATCTAATCCCACCATACCCATTACATATATTAAACAATTTATTGTTGATATCACCTTATGAAGAAAATTAAACTTTTATGTTTCCACTAAATTATTATTATTATTATTATTATTAGCACAGCGTCTTACTACCCGTTCGGGTAATACGCACTTACGCTAATGTGTAATGGTAGGGTGATTGTGAGATGAAATGAAGGACCTACAGTTTAACGTGGAATCCGAACCACGGTGGAGACCTGGCATTCCTCACATTCACAAGATGTCTTGTCAGAGGTGAAGGAAGGGTGTGGTAATCAGATAAATCTTTGCCGGGACCGAGGATTGAACCCCGGCCGCCAGCATAGAAGTCTGACACCTTACCCCTAGACCACCAGGTCACCGTTTCCACTAAAGAAAATATATTTGATCCATCCTAGAAAAAAAAAATTTTGCTATAAAAACTGCAAAAAAAATACCACTTAACTTTTCCTGCATAAAATACATATTCATCTAAAGCTAGTTTAAGATCATCATTGGAGTATAGGCTAAATGGGTAGTAAGACTCGATTTAAAAAAAAATCTTCATTAGCTCCACACCACGTCATACTCACTGTAACCATCATTTCAAGCTAATCTCATCGGGACATGGAAAGATCCTCCACGGAAAGGATCTACAATTACTACTCTCGGGCGTCCTTTGGGCTTTGCACACTAATACTGGCTAATCCAATGATGGGGAAAGTACGGCCCGTGAAATGATTCCAAATTCCGATCAAAAAAGTTTTCAAAAACGAGGATAAACCAGAAAAAAATATTAATTTTGCACTTTTTTTCTAAAATTCTATTTTATAGCTCAGTGGCCAGTGTCCAGAGATTAAATAATATTCAAACCATCCATGACATTCGGCTTGAATTAGTTGAATTTCAATGTAACCCATAATTGAAGCAGTTGTTTCTCAACGTCCCAAAATTTTAGCTATACAAATCCATATCGAAATCAAGTTTCCTAAATTTGATGTATCATACTCAAAAGGTTATTGCCATGTTTTCATCGTCATACATATGTGTTAAAGTGTTATCTACCATGAAACTCCAAAAATTAGTGTTAGAAACAGCAGACTGACAGATGGTCACTTAGCTTGACTACTCTAAGCCAATTCGTCTCAGTTGGAACCAAACTATAAACAACTATTAGAATAACAGTCACAGTTAACTTTTCACACACTCCTTCATTCAAGTAGTGTTTTTGTTTTATTTAAGTATTTGTTAAATAATTGGGACAACTCACATTGTATTAGAATTAGATTACAAATCCATTTGATAATTAATAGGACTTAACAGTATAATAATTTTGTAAAATGTATCATTGTAACTTTTTAATAAACTGTGTTGGCCCCACCTGACGTTTTTATATTTTTATTTTAGCCCAATCCTCGAAAAGTTAGCCCATCACGGGGCTTATATTTCCACAAATTGGACTACAGATTGATATAGCCCAGACATGCTGGCATTATTATTATTATTATTATTATTATTATTATTATTATTATTATTATTAATAATATTAATACTAACTGTGGGCGAGTAATCTAAACACCAAGTCCTCGTAGTCTGGTTTGTCGATGAGGGAAGGCTTGTTATTTGAATCAAAGCAGAGTTTAACGAGGTTTGGTCTAGGGGTAAGGTGTCAGACTTCTGTGCTGGCGGCCGGGGTTCAATCCTCGGTCCCGGCACAGATTTATCTGATTTCCAAACCCTTCCTTCACCTCTGACAAGACATCTTGTGAATGTGGGGAATGCCAGGCCACCACCGTGGTTCGGATTCCACGTTAGACTGTAGGTCCTTCATTTCATCTCACAATAATCCTACCATTACACATTAGCGTAAGTGCGTATAACCCGAACGGGTAGTAAGACGTGGTGCAAATAATAATAATAATAATAATAATAATAATAATAATAATAATAATAATAATAATAATAACTATTTGAATTCCCGTTATTCGCACGGGATATTTATTTATTTATTTTTGGATGAAAATGAAGAATTTTTTTTTAAGCTTAATGGAATGGCTCTTAGCGCTACTAAAGAAACACCGCAAGGAGTTGACCTTATAACGTTTCTCATGTGGAGTTTTATTTTCCGACAGGCCCTCTTGACTACTACCTAGGGGGTGGATGGACAGGTTTCCCCCTTCCCACTACTCGCCACCACCACACACTACCCTGGGCCGGGCCCTCTCACTCACACAGACACTACAAACACCACAAAATTCATCAAATATAAACTATAGACCTCTACCATCTCTTGGAGTTGCATATTAAAATGCGATTACATATTTTAATTAATTGTCTGTATTCATTTATTTTTCCACACCTTAGAAGCATATACGGGGTTAAAAATAATTGTTAAATTTTTTCGAAGGCATTATTAGAACAAACATATCGGATTATTACCCTATAAACGCTTAAAAATAATTTATAAAGCAATATTGTTGATTAGTCTAGCTACCCCGATTTCACCTCCTTTATCACAAAACATTGGAATAAAACTTTTCCTAATTAGCTCATGAGGAACACCTGTGTCAAATTTCAGTCCTCTATTTTCGTGGAAAGTGTGAGAATTAGTGATGAGTGATATATAGATGGATAACAATATTTTAAGACCCTACTTTATTTTACAATAAAAATTATCTGTCGCTGCCCTTATCTCCATAACCATGATCAATACGTCGATCTGTCAGGATAGCCTATCAAATGGTGAGAGTTCTTAGGTAGGAGCGTTTATATTAGTCAAACTCGATGTAATGATGGATTTATTATAAACTAAAGTACATAATATGATACAGATAGTTAATTGGTAAAATACTAAGAATGTTATAACCCGAGTCAGTCATTTTATTAAACAGTCCTTAGACACGTCTATATATTTGAACTATTCCATCTCACCTTGGACACGTCTATATAGTTGAACTATTCCATCTCACCTTGGACACGTCTATATAGTTGAACTATTCCATCTCACCTTGGACACGTCTATATAGTTGAACTATTACATCTCACCTTGGACACGTTTATATAGTTGAACTATTCCATCTCACCTTGGACACGTCTATATAGTTGAACTATTCCATCTCACCTTGGACACGTCTATATAGTTGAACTATTCCATCTCACCTTGGACACGTCCATATATTTGAACTATTCCATCTCACCTTGGACACGTTTATATAGTTGAACTATTCCATCTCACCTTGGACACGTCTATATAGTTGAACTATTCCATCTCACTTTGGACACGTCTATATAGTTGAACTATTCCACCTCACCTTGGGCACGTCTATATAGTTGAACTATTCCATCTCACCTTAGACACGTCTATATTGTTGAACTATTCCATCTCACCTTAGACACGTCTATATAGTTGAACTATTACATCTCACCTTGGACACGTCTATATAGTTGAACTATTCCATCTCACCTTGGACACGTCTATATAGTTGAACTATTACATCTCACCTTGGACACGTCTATATAGTTGAACTATTCCATCTCACCTGGGAAACGTTTATATAGTTGAACTATTCCACCTCACCTTGGACACGTCCATATATTTGAACTATTCCATCTCACCTTGGACACGTCTATATAGTTGAACTATTCCATCTCACCTTGGACACGTCTATATAGTTGAACTATTCCATCTCACTTTGGACACGTCTATATAGTTGAACTATTCCATCTCACCTTGGACACGTCTATATAGTTGAGCTATTACATCTCACCTTGGACACGTCCATATAGTTGAACTATTCCATCTCACCTTGGACACGTCCATATAGTTGAAATATTCCATCTCACCTTGGACATGTCCTTATAGTTGAACTATTCCATCTTACTTTGGACACGTCCATATAGTTGAACTATTCCATCTCACCTTGGACACGTCTATATAGTTGAGCTATTACATCTCACCTTGGACACGTCCATATAGTTGAACTATTCCATCTCACCTTGGACACGTCCATATAGTTGAAATATTCCATCTCACCTTGGACATGTCCTTATAGTTGAACTATTCCATCTTACTTTGGACACGTCCATATAGTTGAACTATTCCATCTCACCTTGGACACGTCTATATAGTTGAACTATTCCATCTTACTTTGGACACGTCCATATAGTTGAAATATTCCATCTCACCTTGGACATGTCCTTATAGTTGAACTATTCCATCTTACTTTGGACACGTCCATATAGTTGAACTATTCCATCTCACCTTGGACACATCTATATAGTTGAACTATTCCATCTTACTTTGGACACGTCTATATAGTTGAGCTATTCCATCTCACCTTGGACACGTCTATATAGTTGAACTATTCCATCTCACCTGGGACACGTCTATATAGTTGAAGTATTCCATCTCACCTTGGACACGTCCATATAGTTGAACTATTCCATTTCACCTTGGACACGTCTATATAGTTGAGCTATTACATCTCACCTTGGACACGTCCATATAGTTGAACTATTCCATCTCACCGTGGACACGTCCATATAGTTGAAATATTCCATCTCACCTTGGACATGTCCTTATAGTTGAACTATTCCATCTCACCTTGGACACGTCTATATAGTTGAACTATTACATCTCACCTTGGACACGTCTATATAGTTGAGCTATTCCATCTCACCTGGGACACGTCCATATAGTTGAACTATTCCATCTCACCTTGGACACGTCTATATAGTTGAACTATTCCATCTCACCTTGGACACGTCTGTATAGTTGAACTATTCCATCTCACCTGGGACACGTCTATATAGTTGAACTATTCCATCTCACCTTGGACACGTCTATATAGTTGAACTATTCCATCTCACCTTGGACACGTCTATATAGTTGAACTATTCCATCTCACCTTGGACACGTCTATATAGTTGAACTATTACATCTCACCTTGGACACGTCCATATATTTGAACTATTCCATCTCACCTTGGACACGTCTATATAGTTGAACTATTCCATCTCACTTTGGACACGTCTATATAGTTGAGCTATTCCATCTCACCTTGGACACGTCTATATAGTTGAACTATTCCATCTTACTTTGGACACGTCTATATAGTTGAGCTATTCCATCTCACCTTGGACACGTCTATATAGTTGAACTATTCCATCTCACTTGGGACACGTTTATATAGTTGAGCTATTCCATCTCACCTTGGACACGTCCATATAGTTGAACTATTCCATCTCACCTTGGACACGTCTATATAGTTGAGCTATTACATCTCACCTTGGACACGTCCATATAGTTGAACTATTCCATCTCACCTTGGACACGTCCATATAGTTGAAATATTCCATCTCACCTTGGACATGTCCTTATAGTTGAACTATTCCATCTCACCTGGGACACGTCTATATAGTTGAACTATTCCATCTCACCTTGGACACGTCTATATAGTTGAACTATTCCATCTCACCTGGGACACGTCTATATAGTTGAACTATTCCATCTCACCTTGGACACGTCTATATAGTTGAACTATTCCATCTCACCTTAGACACGTCTATATATTTGAACTATTCCATCTCACCTTGGACACGTCTATATAGTTGAACTATTCCATCTCACCTTGGACACGTCTATATAGTTGAACTATTCCATCTCACCTGGGACACGTCTATATAGTTGAACTATTCCATCTCACCTTGGACACGTCTGTATAGTTGAACTATTCCATCTCACCTTGGACACGTCTGTATAGTTGAACTATTCCATCTCACCTTGGACATGTCTATATAGTACATAGTCTATATAATAATGTGTAATGGTAGGGTGATTGTGAGATGAAATGGAGGACCTACAGTTTAACGTGGGATCCGAACCACGGTGGAGGCCTGGCATTCCCCAAATTCACAAGTTGTCCTGTCAGAGGTGAAGGAAGGACTTGGTAATCAGATAAATCTGTGCCGGGACCAAGGACTGAACCCCGGACCCTCAGTACAGAAGTCCGACACCTTACCCCTAGACCGCCAGCTCACCCTAATAGTAATAGTTAACACAAAAAAAGGTTAGTTAAGCCTAAATAAAAATTTATTACTCATGAAAAAGTACAAATTTATTAATTTGGGTCTAGTATTAATGAGATAAGTGAAGCCTTTTTTTAACCACCATTTTTAATCCAACGGTCCATGTTTGAAAACAATCACACGAAAATAATAAAACGTAACAAATCAATATGAATAACTTTGCTTGCGTATAACCCGAACGGGTAGTAAGACGCGGTGCTAATAATAATAATAATAACTTTGCAATGTCTGACGGCTAACAGTGTAATATGATTAGTGACGTCACGACTCGACTTCGATTGGTCGATCCGAGAACAGACATGCTCTCGGGCAATCGACTTTCGAACCTCGACAGATGGCATTGCGGAAACTACTTTTTTGATTTCAGGGGGTGATGAAACGCAGATAATTATCAAAATTTTGAGTTAACATTTTTTGACGATCACAATACTTTATCTCTAATGTGCTGAGATAAAGGAAAAAAGAAAAAAAAATCTTTTAGTGGCACATTAATTCTAAACGTCTAATCTGATTCACCCATTAAAAAAATATAAAGATTATCCTATTTTGAGCATAAAATGGGTTTTAACAAAAAATGTTCCTAAGCACAGTTTTCCTTAAAGCGATATTTTTAAACTTAAGGATGTTATCTACCTGTGACGTAGTGGAATGTCAAGATAGGGTTTCCCATGTCAATACACTTACGTTCTATTCGACTGATTTTATAACTATACACACATTATTAAATAATTCTAAAATTAATCCTCCTTTATCATACAATTATATTTTTGATCTTAAAGAAGTTTATTTGATTTTTTAAAATCGTCTACAACTTGGGTTGTTTGGTACATATACGAAAATGCCCCGTAATAATCTTCCCGCCAAAAGGTTTATTAAAAAGGTCCGTGGATAGATATGTTTATCTAGGTTCTAAAATAGGAAACAATAAAAAGTTAACCAGGACGGGTAGTAAGACGCGGTGCTAAAAATCAATTCAATTTTCGATTTTTTTAGTACCACTTCTTAACGCCCGTTCGAATTATACGCCAATGTACTAATTACACTACTGGATTAGAGATTATACATATTTAATTTAGAGGAAGTGTACCCGCATTTGCGTGGATGGTAAGTGTGAAAACTCTTTCGGTACACGCCAGACCGGAATCAAACCCTGATCTAGTCGTCTTCGGCAATTTACTCAATAGCCAGAATAACGTCTTAGACCATGAAGCCACAGAAGTGGGTAATTTAGAAATTCCCACTCAATGTTCTCCAGCATCAAATAGTAGAGTGAGTGTTTATACTCGTCATAAGTAGAGGGTAAGTGTTGTCAACAGATAAATAAGATACATTACAGGATGAACTTCTTATTTTAATACCGTTATTAATAATTTGCACATTAGTGTCTAGAGTGCTTAGATGTATCAATTAGTTAAGATGCAACCCGCTTTGTGAAATAGCTCAGAGGTGGCCAAAAAGTCGATCGCAATATTCCGGTCGACCGCGGCCGATAGTTTGGTCGATCAATTAAAAGATATTGAAAGAAAGAACATTAAAAGAGGTTGTGTAGATTTATATCAAATCAACATTAAAATCTAAATATAAAGAACATTAAAAAGAAGGTGTGTAGATTTATATCAAATCAACATTAAAATCTAAATATAAAAGAACAATAAAAAGAAGGTGTGTGGATTTATATCAAATCAACATTAAAATCTAAATATAAAAGAAGATTAAAAAGAATGTGTGAAGATTTATATCAAATAAACATTAAAATCTAAATATTAAAGAACATTAAAAATAAAGTGTGAAGATTTATATCAAATCAACATTAAAATCTAAATATAAAAGAACATTAAAAAGAAGGTATGTATATTTATATCAAATCAACATTAAAATCTAAATATAAAAGAACATTAAAAAGAAGGTGTGTAGATTTATATCAAATCAACATTAAAATCTAAATATAAAAGAACATTAAAAAGAAGGTGTGTATATTTATATCAAATCAACATTAAAATCTAAATATAAAAGAACATTAAAAAGAAGGTGTGTATATTTATATCAAATCAACATTAAAATCTAAATATAAAAGAGCATTAAAAAGAAGGTGTGTATATTTATATCAAATCAACATTAAAATCTAAATATAAAAGCACATTAAAAAGAAGGTGTGTAGATTTATATCAAATCAACATTAAAATCTAAATATAAAAGAACATTAAAAAGAGGGTGTGTAGATTTATATCAAATCAACATTAAAATCTAAATCTAAAAGAACATTAAAAAGAGGGTTTGTAGATTTATATCAAATCAACATTAAAATATAATATAAAATAACATTAAAAAGAAGCTTTGTAGATTTATATCAAATCAACATTAAAATCTAAATATAAAAGAACATTAAAAAGAAGGTGTGTAGATTTATATCAAATCAACATTAAAATCTAAATATAAAAGAGCATTAAAAAGAAGGTGTGTAGATTTATATCAAATCAACATTAAAATCTAAATATAAAAGAACATTAAAAAGAAGCTGTGTATATTTATATCAAATCAACATTAAAATATAAATATAAAAGAACAATAAAAAGAAGGTGTGTAGATTTATATCAAATCAACATTAAAATCTAATTATAAAAGAACATTAAAATGAATGTGTGAAGATTTATATCAAATCAACATTAAAATATAAATATAAAAGAACATTAAAAAGAGGGTTTGTAGATTTATATCAAATCAACATTAAAATATAAATATAAAAGAACATTAAAAAGATGGTGTGTAGATTTATATCAAATCAACATTAAAATCTAAATATAAAAGAACATTAAAAAGAAGGTGTGTAGATTTATATCAAATCAACATTAAAATCTAAATATAAAAGAACATTAAAAAGAGGGTTTGTAGATTTATATCAAATCAACATTAAAATATAAATATAAAATAACATTAAAAAGAAGCTTTGTAGATTTATATCAAATCAACATTAAAATCTAAATATAAAAGAACATTAAAAATAAGGTGTGTAGATTTATATCAAATCAACATTAAAATCTAAATATAAAAGAGCATTAAAAAGAAGGTGTGTATATTTATATTAAATCAACATTAAAATCTAAATATAAAAGCACATTAAAAAGAAGGTGTGTAGATTTATATCAAATCAACATTAAAATCTAAATATAAAAGAACATTAAAAAGAGGGTGTGTAGATTTATATCAAATCAACATTAAAATCTAAATCTAAAAGAACATTAAAAAGAGGGTGTGTAGATTTATATCAAATCAACATTAAAATCTAAATATAAAAGAACATTAAAAAGAGGGTGTGTAGATTTATATCAAATCAACATTCAAATCTAAATATAAAAGAACATTAAAAAGAAGGTGTGTAGATTTATATCAAATCAACATTAAAATATAAATATAAAAGCTGATTGACATATGACCATTTATAATGCTGCTTTCGTTTATGACAGAATAAATACGAGCTCTCATCCAACAAACTATCCTAAGGTTATGTGGGGTCACGCATCAACTTAAAGGTCAATTTTTTATGAGAAAATACCTTTTATTGTAAAATAAAAAAAAAACTCAGGTTCCGTGTGTGAAAGGACTTTTAAGTTTTTATATGTGATATAATTTTACAATTAAAACACAATATGGATAATTAATTTTTTTACCAATGAAGCAAATGATTGCTTTGGTTCCATATTAGATCTCGGGTGACCTGGTGATATAGGGGTAAGGTGTCGGACTTCTATGCTGAGGTCCGGGGTTCAATCCTCGGTCCCGGCACAGATTTATCTGATTACCAAACCCTTCCTTCACCTCTGACAAGACATCTTGTGAATGTGGGGAAAGCCAGGCCTCCACCGTGGTTCGGATTCCACGTTAAACTGTAGGTCCTCCATTTCATCTCATAATCACCCTACCATTACACATTAGCGTAAGTGCGTACAACCCGAACGGGTAGTAAGACGCGGTGCTAATAATAATAATAATAATAATAATAATAATAATATAGTAGATCTCAAAGGATTTTCCTTCCCTAGAGTAGATCTCAAAGGATTTTCCTTCCCTAGAGTAGATCTCAAAGGATTTTCCTTCCTAGAGTAGATCTCAAAAGATTTTCCTTCCCTAGAGTAGATCTCAAAGGATTTTCCTTCCCTAGAGTAGATCTCAAAGGATTTTCCTTCCCTAGAGTAGATCTCAAAGGATTTTCCTTCCCTAGAGTAGATCTCAAAGGATTTTCCTTCCCTAGAGTAGATCTATAGATCAAAAAGTATGGCCCCCACCTGAGCTAGGAATTCACCAAGTATATAGCGTCATTAAACCTAAATCAAACCTTCAAATATATTAGTGTGGCTATACATTTGAAACATTTAAGATAGTTATAAAATAGTTATGGTTACATATGGCACTGTTTACATACTTAATTCAGTACAAGTCAATTATTACCATGTGAGCGACCCACTATCATGATGATTATTAGGTAAAAAAGTAACTAACAATGTAAAACCTATGCGTAATTTGGTAGTAATGCAGGTCATAGCTTTCAGCTACCTTCTTCAGTGGACGCTTGGTATAAGGCGTCATTCTCATGTTAGCCTATATTGCCTGAGGTCAAATCCCAGTCGGGTGTACTGAGGGTGGTTTTTCCAAAATTATTCTACACTTTTCCTCCACGTAAATACAAGTACACTTCCTCCAAATTCAACCTTTATCAACCCTAACTCATCGTAATTAGTACATGTTATGGCGCTAAAAAAAAGAAGAGAGCTTTCATCTACGTCTCCTAAATGGTTTTCCACTCTCCCTCCACGCAAATGTGGGTTCACTTCCTCTAATTCAACCTTCCCAATTCCTAATCCATTAGCGTAATTAGTACTTAAAGCGTATAACCCGAATGGGTAGTAAGACGCGGTGCTAAATAATATAATTCATCTACGTCTAAGCACAGACTAAAGCATAGAATAGACACGTAGCCTCACGTTATCAAATAGAAGAGATATTTATTTGTCTTTCAAACAAAAGCAAAACAAAATACTTCTGTATTTAAAAAAAAAAGTTTGAAGGAAGTGGTTCTATTTTAAATAAATGTTATAAATATATTTATTTGTGTATAGCCCAAACGAATAGAAAGATTCAGCGTTTAAAGAAAAAAATATATATGAATTCATAATTTGAAAACTGAGCCTGATACCTTATCTTGGTCGGTAGCGTGTCTGTCTAGTGAGATAAGCGTTCCGGGTTCGATTCCCGGCATGGCTGAAAAATCTATCATTGGGAAAATGTGGGTTTAATCGTTCATATTGATGAACTAAAGGTCGGGGACTGGATGTTGTGTCTGTCCTAGTCTTAAGTAAGATTATAAGGCATATGAAGCTAAGACAGAGTTAGCCAGCCGGTAGTGGGAAATATATGAATATAATATTTAGCACCGCGTCTTACTACCCGTTCGGGTTATACGCTTTAATTACTAATTACGCTAATGTATTAGGAATTGGGAAGGTTTATTATTATTATTATTATTATTATTATTATTATTATTAGCACCGCGTTTTACTACCCGTTCGGGTTATACGCACTTACGCTAATGTGTAATGGTAGGGTGATTGTGAGATGAAATGAAGGACCTACAGTTTAACGTGGAATCCGAACCACGGTGGTGGCCTGGCATTCCACACATTCACAAGATGTCTTGTCAGAGGTGTAGGAAGGGTTTGGAAATCAGATAAATCTATGCCGAGACCGAGGTTTGAACCCCGGCCGCCAGCACAGAAGTCTGACACCTTACCCCTAGACCACCAGGTCACCTAATTGGGAAGGTTGAATTAGAGGAAGTGAACCCGCATTTGCGTGGAGGGAGAGTGGAAAACCATTTAGGAAAAACCACCCCAGTTCACCCAACCGAGATTCGAACCTCGATCTCCCCGTCCTCAGCAGTCGAGCTTAACACGACAAGCGCGTTAGCCAACTAAGCCACCGAGGCGGGTCGGGAAATATATGGATTGAATAATAAACTGACCTAGGACATAGGCTGGGAACAGTTATAGATGTAATGTAAATTTGAAATCAAAGCCAGATTGTTTCAAAAACAATATTAGACAGCTATTAATGCTAAAAGTATATAAAATATAATTGTCTGATAGTTAAATTTTTAAGTAAATTATACAATTTTATTAAACTTTTATTTATTTCACAAATATTTCGAAATTATTTAATATCCTTATTAATAATTAAGTTATTATAATTACATATTATTAATATATAAATGGTGAATGTGAAAATTATAATTGGTATAATTGATTTAGATATTGAAAAAAATTCCTTTTAGACCACTATTCTTAGATAAATTACATTGTACTAATATCCCAATTAGGAAGAAAAACATTATTTTACATTTTGTATAAACAAAACATCTTTCTGAAATCAATATTATTTTGTTGGTAACATTTATTAATAACTACCCACTTTTTTTGGCCGCGGTAAATTGGACTGACGATGACAGGGAGATCGAGGTTCAAATCTCGGTCGGCTGTACTGAGGGTGGTTTTTACAAACTGTTTTTACATTCTCCTTCCATGCAAATAAGATGCGATGCTATCAATATATATTCCTAAAATGAGAATGTGAATGCCAATAGAGTGAATGTGCATACAAAATTGCTTATGTATGGACCGTAAAAAAAAAATCTAACCTTGATCTGTAGTTCAGAGAGTAGAAAAAAACAAAGAAAAGAACTGGTTTCTAGCTTTAAATTATACATATTGTAGATAATAACCGTCCTTAGTTGCTTGCGAACTGCCGGTTCCTTCACACGATACATCCGCACCGTTTAGAGCAACCCATACACACAGGTAAAATCTGGCATTTACAGTAAGTTCCTTTTTTAAAAACTTGAAACTCATCATGTTGCCATAATAGTGAGACACAATATTAAAATATTTTATTTTACATTCTTAGCCCGTTTAATTAATAATGTCAATTATAAAGTAATCCATTAGGAAGTATTATTGGAGTTTTTAAGTAAGTTTTTAAGACTAGCATTTGTAATTTATTAATCAAAATAGACATATTAATAGCATGCACTATTTTTAGTAGCTTTCAATGAATGTTGGTTATAAAAATAGGGTTTTCTATCAAAATCAATGTACATGTTTAATTTACTAGCACTTACATTTTTTTAATACAATGAGGGAATCAACTTTATTATTATTATTATTATTATTATTATTATTATTATTATTATTATTATTATTAGCACCGTGTCTTACTACCCATTCGGGTTATACGCACTTACGCTAATGTGTAATGGTAGGGTGATTGTGAGATGAAATGAAGGACCTACAGTTTAACGTGGAATCCGAACCACGGTGGAGGCCTGGCATTCCCCACATTCACAAGATGTCTTGTCAGAGGTGAAGGAAGGGTTTGGTAATCAGATAAATCTGTGCCGGGACCGAGGATTGAACCCCGGCCGCCAGCACAGAAGTCTGACACCTTACCCCTAGACCACCAGGTCACCATAACTTTTTTTTTTTGAAAAGCAATAATATAATGAAGGATCATTATTTATGGCAGAATATATTACCACCCGTCCATGATCTGAGCATTTACTAACAATAATATGTTAGGGGTGAGCAAGGGCATATAAAGTTTTTTTTTTCTAGATAGGTTGTAAGGGAGGTCAGCTAGAAAATCCTACTATACCTTTATCAAATAAAAGTTTTAGACTTATCTATCGAAGTTACCTATAGGGGAGGGTCCGTACAATGTCAGGGGGTTCTGGACCAGCCGATTCTACGCCATTGGGGTGAGTAAGATAAATAAATCTGAGGAAATGTTCTCACCGTTTCGTGCAGGATGAATGGGAAATTCTTTAATATTTTAGACCAACTTATCCCGGTAAATAGGACCTGACGAGGTTGACGTTTAGTCTACGTGTCTACCGATGTGGGTACGAAGGTTTTGAAAATAGATCTACCTATAAAAGCAAAATTACATTGGCTTAGAAAGTTCTAGTTTATCGAGACAAAATCCACTTCGGTGATCGAATGGTTTAAGGCGCTACTCTCACATTAGGCTAGGCCACCGATGACGGGGAGATCTAGGTTCGAATCTCTCATTAGACTAGACTTCCAATTACGAAGAGATCGGGGAATCTCTGTCTGGCGTAATGAAGGTGGTTACTCCCAAAAGGTTAACTATTCTTACTACACGCAAATGCGGGTACATTTCCTCTAAGTTTAACATTCTAAATTCAATTTAACACATCAGTGTAGTTTGTTTGTAACATTGCGCATTGCGTCTCACTACCAGTTAAAGTTATATGATTGTGTATTAATTATGTCGGAGATTATAAGGATGAGAAAATGTACCCGCATTTGTGTGTGGGGAATGTGGAAAACCATCATAAGCGTAATTAATTAACCAAAACGAGTAGTAAGATGTAGTTATGAAAATAAAAAATAAATAAATAAGCTGTGTTAATATTATTGAATGTTCTTAATATAATAAAAACTGGTTTGCTTTACATCTGTAGACCAGAGTTTATAATCTGGTGTGCCGTAGGAGTTCCAGGGAAGAAAAATAGAAGCTAGACAAATTTTGAATAGTAAAAATCAATATTTTTAAAAGCCATGATCAACACTATTATTTAAAATAAACAATTTATGTTATTAGAATTTCAATTATTGAACTTTTGAACACAATCTTAATACTCGTTATTTCAAAGAAAAAATCTCTTATTTATTTAGCACCACGTCTTACTACCTAATCGGGTTATACTCTAAGTTCTAATTAAGCTAATTGATTATGAATTGGAAAGGTTGATTTTAGAGGAAGTGAACCCACACTTGCGTGGAGGGAGAGTGGAAAACCGTTTAGGAAACTCTCTTTTAAAAAAAAAACTAATGGTGTGCCTTGATAATTTTATCGCCTTGATCAGTGTGCCGTGGGTTGAGTATTGTTAAATATCTCTGCTATAGACACCCTTTAAAAGTACCGGTTTAATTGTTTTATGTGTTCAAAGTCTTACTATCCGTCCTGTCTGTATGCAATTTATTTTTATCTATTTTCAACACCGTGTATTACTATTTGTTTGGAGGCCGCCACCGTGGTTCGGATCTCACATTAAACTGTAGGTCCTTCATTTCATCTCACAATCACCCTACCATTACACATTAGCGTAAGTGCGTATAACCCGAACGGGTAGTAAGACGCGGTAATAATAATAATAATAATAATAATAATAATAATAATAATAATAATAATAATAATAATAATAATATTTGTTTGGAATATACATCTATGTACTAGCTACGTTTATGAGTGAGAGATTAGGAAGGTTTAATTTAGAGGAAGTGCACTCACATTTTCGCGGAGGGAGATTGTAATACCATTTAGGAAAAAACACCCTCATTGGAGCCAACTGGGAATCAACCCCAGTCTCCCCATCTTCGGAAGTACATTCTATCGCAAGTGTAGTGCCTTAGCTCATATGACCACCGAAGCTAGCTATACGTAACTAATACATCTAATGGGATATAGTCAAAGTAGTAGAAAATAGAAAGGAAGTGTACCAGCATTTTCGAATAAGAAGAGGAGGAAACCATTTATTAAAAAACATCCTCAGTAAGCCTGACCATGTTCAAACCTCGACCAGGACAGAAGTCTTTTCCTGTGTCCGTCAATGGGAAAGAGTATTAGGCCTAGACTGTTGATAATAAACATTATTTAACAATGTAACAAACAGAAGATAAAATTACGTATGCAACCAGATATCTAAGATCACTTTTTACTAGAACAAAACAAAATCAAGCAGTCACATAACTTAGCTATTATGTTTGACGAGTATAATCATCCATTTATAATGAACTTTAGGTACAAATAAAATGTAGAGTTCGAGTTTTTTTTACTTTCGCGTGAGACTTTGTGAAAAGCTTTAGGCGTTTAAGAGGTGGCTTCCCTTTCGGAGGAGGTGTTGCAGTTATTCGGAGGGCGCGCGTTGATATATATGTATATATGTTGGACGGAAAGCCTGAAAATGGTAGATGGATGTATTTCTTACTCAATCATAGGATTGGACGTTTTAAAATGATTAAAGCTCATAGTTATATTCAATTTTGGGCTTTGGTCGTCTCCAAACAGCCAAATCTAGGCTTGTGCAATTACTAAACGACCTAAGTTGAAAATACGTATCAAAATAATACTTTGAAATCACACATACCTTCACATTAAATTAAGAACATATATCCTAGCTTTTATATAAACAAAATATATTTCAGATTAGCAATGCTTTCTATTTAATTCACACTTTTGTGTTATTATAACTTTTTATCAACATTTATTGTTTATAAAGTATGACGTTTAAATTTACATGTAACATTCAATATGTCATGTAGCTTCTGCTTGTGACATGTCTTAATGATACACTTTAACTTATATAAAGCTTACCAATAGGTTAGTATCTAATTTCAACATAATTTAAATTTAGTGTTTTTTAAAATGTCTTAAAAAATACGTATTAATTTTTTACATATTATGTTACTCATTTTTGTTTAGAAATAATTTTGAATGCTTTAAGTTCCACCATTAGCCAATTTTTTATAGTACATTAAATCTTTTGTTTATTCAAATTTCTACTGTTACTGTATGTTGGAATATTTTTTATTCAACATTCTATATCTCATGTTGTTTTATAAAAAATATCTTAGCAACAGTAAATCTTTTAATAATTTTAAATCTATTTCTGCAAAATCTTTTTATAATTATTATTGTTAATGAATTTTTACTGATTTAATCCATTGATTACATTAAAACAATATTAGTACATCGATTTTCAAGTATTTTTATTTAGTATTGTAACGCTCCTTACTTAAACTATTATTTTAGAATGTTTTCTAAAATGTTAATTTTCCCTGTGATTGGTTTTATATCTCACAAAATAACAAAGTTATAAATTCACCCTATGAAGAATGGGTACACTATCTAGGTTTTTCTGTGCACTCAAATTTTCGTGGTGTTTTTTTTCCAACTCTGGGTAGTATAAATGATAAGAGCAATAAATAATATATTTTTAGACTGTTAGTCTGTCTGTCAATTTATTTTCAGTAAACTTAAAAAGTAATAATTGTATCCAGATGGGATTTCTTCAGTTGTACTGCTTATTTTTCAGAGAACCGTGGTAAGCTATATAGGATACAATCATGCTAGCTTATCAGTATTCATTAAGCGAAGTATTATAGAAAAAAAAAACTGGGCGTAAGCAGTGAACATGAGTCGCGGCTCATATTGCGGGTAAAGAAAATTACAATTGATTTGAACAACTGTAATGTGAAATGGGACTGGATGGGGGTTAGTCCGTGTTTTTTTTTTTGTAAATCTTCGCACATATATAAAACACTGCTTTAGAATAAGTTTCAATCTTTTCTAGCATTTGAAGTTGTCGAAAGTGTTTATGTATTGTTTAAAGTAAGTAAAACCGCCGGCAAACAATAGTTATAGTTAAAGGGATATAGGGAAATAATATTAATCCTGTATATAACATATATAATTATATACAGAGATAGAATACAAACTTCAATGGTTTGTATATATTTTTTACCTCCATTATTGTTTCCAGCCTGTGGCCTGGATCAATTGTTTATTCAAGTCTTACATTTTCCACTACCGGCTTGATAGGCCTGTCGTAGTTTCATATGCCTTATAATCTAACTTGGGACTAGGACAGACACAACATCTAGTCCCCGGACGTTAATTTATCAATATGGAAGGGTAAACCCACATTTCAGTTTGTATATAATACAGGGTTTTCCAGTTTTTGTAGGAAGTAACTGGTGTGTGGATAGTAGACCTCAAAACTACACAAAATGTCCTTATGAACTTAATGTCCTATGTTTAATGGTCCCCGAGATAAGGCCTTCTAAGGTTATTCTGCACTTCTTGTAAGGGACGTATCACTGCTGGTACACAGGCAAGGCTACAGCTACACGAACAATAGTGCATCAAATAGGGCTGTTAATAATTCCAGAAGGAACTTGGTGGACCTTATTTTGGAAACCATCAAACATAGGACATTTGTTCATAAGGACTTTGTGTATTGTTTTGAGTTCTACTATCCAAACACTAGTTACTTTACACGGAGATCGGAACAGCGTGTTTATATATATATATATATAACCCGCCTCGGTGACGTAGTTAGCTAACGCGCTTGTCGTGTTGAGCTCGACTGCTGAGGACGGGGAGATCGAGGTTCGAATCTTGGTCAGGTGAACTGGTGGTGGTTTTTCCTAAATGGTTTTCCACTCTCCCTCCACGCAAATGCGGGTTCACTTCCTCTAATTCAACCTTCCCAATTCCTAATCCATTAGCGTAATTAGTACTTAAAGCGTATAACCCTAACGGGTAGTAAGACGCGGTGCTAAATAGTAAATAATAATAAATATCGATATATAATTTCATAAGGTTTATCGTCGCCAGCAACGCTTCTAAACATACAGGCTCTACAATAAATTGGCAAGTATTGATTCACTAGATCTATCAACTCGCCACGATCTATTTTAGAGGAAAATAGAGGTATTGAAGTAATACAAATGAGAATGTTATATATTTATAAATAAGTTTAAATTTCTATTAGACCCTCGTACAGGGACGTTATTTTTTGTTACTTGCCCATATTTCAGGTGGAAAATTCAAATCCTCGTCAACATAACTGTCTAAAATATAGTCTGAAAACTCGATTATTTCTGTACTAGATGCTAGATTATGTCAGTTTAGATTAGACTATTTAGGTTAAGTTAGGTTAGTTTGTTCCACAAAATCGTGGTGGTTTTGGCCATGGTCATGGGCTACGGCAGGCACATGACGCGTAGATGGTTGCCAAAAAAAAACCCGAGGGAAATGCCAAGTACCATGACGAGAGGTTGGGGGGAGGGGGGACGCGACGCACAGCTGAGTTCTATCGTAATCATAAGATATCAAACAAATGAGTTCCTTGATAGAAAATACTGGCTCATTTAAATTGTTAATATGATAGGAAAGGGAAAAAAAATACCCCGCTACTATTTACAATGATTAACATAACATAATTAAACTACAGGGCTTGGTTAGTTAAGTTGGTTAGGTCAGGCTAGGTTAGGTTAGGTTGGTTAGGATTCCAACACAATACAAATCAAATTGAAATAGAGATGTGTCGTTAGTGAATGTAAACGTGCAACCTTTCGTTCATTTTATCTCTCGGTATGGAATTGAGACATGCCCACAGACAAATAATAGTTGCGCTACTTTTGGTAGCTTGAGTCCTTCACCACTAGGATCGCTGCTGTTAGTCCTATAATCACCCAGCAATGACATTAGTGAAGCCCAGTGTTGAAGGACTCAAGCTGGCAAAAGGAGCGCAGCGAAACACCCTTAAGGAGGGGTGCTAGTGAGCGTGAGTTTAGGGCAGTATTTTGGCAGCTTTTATAGCACAAACATCTTTTGGCCAAAATAAATCAAATATTTCTTCTATAGAATCATAGAGTTTTGTTTTCTGCACATGCTAATCTCAACAGTTGTTGAATATCTGTCATGAGCATGGCGGCATTTGGTGACAAACTTTTCTCTTCATTTAAAAAGTTTGTCACCAAATGCCGACATGCTCATGAAAGATATTCAACAACTGTTGAGATTAGCATGTGCAGAAAACAAAAATCTATGTTTCTATAGAAGAAATATTTGATTTATTTTGGCCAAAAGATGTTTGTGCTATAAAAACTGCAAAATTAATGCACTAAGCTTGCGCTCACAAGCACCCCTCCTTAAGGTTGAGAGTTTGTTTCTTACTCGTCTGTGGCCGTGGAATAACAAATAGTTATACAATAAAGTTGAGAGAACTCATTTACGATGTCTATAAAATAATTCAAGGTCAAGTTCCTCGTGACGAAGCTCACATACGCCCAATAAACTGGAAAAAATCAAGAAAATCAAGGACATTTGGAATACACGCAAACTTGAGAAATACGCTGATGAGTGAGATGCTTAGAGGTGTTTATGTATTGATCCCTGTCTACGAACAGTTCAACATTGATGTATATCTATCTATATTATTAAAATGAAGAGTTTGTTTGTCAGTCATGAGCTTTGCGTGATATCTACCACACACGGAAGGCTGATATTTTAAAATCAATAGCCCCTGTTAAAAAAAATTTGCACCTTGAAGTATAAAATTTGAGAATGTGAAAATTTATTAAGAACTGGTTCGTAAGAAATTAAGTTTTTTTGGTCCGTTTGAAGAAAATAAAAGCGTTACCCGAGGCAGCGCTGGGTTATTTTGCTAGTATATATGTATATACATACGGTCCGACAACTTAGCTTAGTCAGAAGCGTGTCTGTCTAATGAGTTAATGGTCCCAAGTTCGATTTCCGGCGTGGTCGAAAAATTTGTCATTGGTAAAATATGGGTTTACCCTTTCACAGATATATAACCCAAACGTGCAATATATGCGTATTATTCATGAAAATATAGCAAATTAAATTTAAATCTATCTCATAAGCAAATCTGTTTTCAAGTTGAGGGTTAATAAAAGTAAAATTTAAAAACATTTAATCACAAGTAACACTGTTATATCACGTAATAATAAATTATTACTCTGGCTATATTCCTCACAATTAATCATGTAACGTGTTTTACTATTTACAAATTATATATATATATATATTTACACTAAAGAGTAAAAACATTAGTACTACTATATACATCAATATATACACGTACGATACTTGGTTATCGTGTCCACGACTCTAGTTTAATACGACCAGTCCCAAACGCACTCACAGGAAGACTACTCAGCTACCTGGCTATTTGCACTAGGGATGTTCGATCTTGGATCGATCTTTTCGAAAATTGATTCTTTGCCCTCGATTAATCAATTTATTGGATCGATTCCAAGGCCTCGATCTGATTCGCGTATCGATTCGTTTTCTAACGATTTCAAAAAGATCGAATTGAAAGATCGAAAGAAATCAAAACTTCGAATCGATTCAGGGGAATTTAATTTGGTTGGTTTTAGGAAATGTTTTTGTTGACTACTAGTACTAGGAAAAATTCGAGTTTTTTTAGCTATAGAATGCTTACATCTACTATCTATACTTCCACTAAGCTAGTGATTTCCAAGTTTTGAGACACACTCTCCCACAAAAAGATGTGAGGGTGACTCAAGACGGATGCCAACAAGTGTATTTAGTTTTAGTTCAATCACTGGTTCTCGAACAATTAATTCAAACAAATAAGGTGTACTGAATTCACAGTTTCTGAAAGATTGATTCGCTGTGACTAAGGCAAGAATAAAGTGCGCTCCTCTCTGAGGTCTAGTGGTTAAGGTTCTGCTTTGTCTCCAATATATAGCTTGATTTTCTTAAGAATCTTTTGGATCCTCAATCTGCTTTTGGAGTTGAAGGGCAAACACATTTTTTTAATACATAATTTTACTAACTACCTCTTTCCCCTCACATAAATATTGTTCCCCAATGATTCTTCTCTTCGAGTAAAACATTTAAAGTGCTCCTAATTGTGAATAAAATTCTATAATAAGCTTACCAATACACACAAGTGCACCTCAATTTACAAATTGGAAAAAATAACAGAAACAAGGTGTACATTTAATGTAAGGCCACACACATTATTTACATCCCTGCCCTCTGTGGTTAACACAAAAATTATTTAAATATCTTCCAGAGGCATTTAATAAGTCATCATACATCTTTACTACCTCCCCCCCCATCCTCGATACATTTTTACGACCCATCCCCTCCCCCAAGACATTTTTGCTGCACCCCTCCCCTCGGTGTAAATTTCTAGGTGCGCCACTTTTGGATAGTGTATTCAAATAAATCAAACTTTATTTACCTTTGACAAGACATCTTGTGAATGTGGGGAATGCTAGACCTCCACCGTGGTTCGGATTCCACGTTAAACTGTAGGTCCTCCATTTCATTTAACAATCACCGTACCATTACACATTAGCGTAAGTGCATATAACCCGAACGGGTAGTAAGACGCGGTGCTAATAATAATTATAATAATAATAATAATAATAATAATAATAATAATAATAATAATAATAATAATAATAATAACATTAATAATAATAATAATAATAATAATAATAATAATAATAATAATAATAATAATAATATTTACATTAATCGTTAGATCGATCTTTGGAAGATCGATTCAATGGACTCGATCTTTTGCCTGGATCGATACTGAACCTCTTGATCTAGATCGACCCAGAGAATCGATTCAAAGCCCATGAATCGAACATCCCCTAATTTGCAGCTGTCGCCCCCACCCCCTCTTTACACATTCCAGTTACAAAGGTGGGTACGCTCACTGCACTCGCAAAATAGTCACTACAGCTATCCGTTACAATCACAAGTAACACTTATATCACGTACTAACATAATATTACTTTAGCTATATACCTCGCAATTAATTAAAGTAACCCTGTTAAATCGCTTATTGACAAAATATTACTTGATATAGGCTAATATATCTGTTGCCAGCAGCAGTGTGTTGTTTTTTTAATCTAAAACACGTTCAAGATACCTATTTAGAGCCAAATCGTCAAAGCCATTTTTTAAATATTTCAAGTTTTTGAAAAAGCAATCATCGGTAAACTACTCATAAATGACAATTTATTCAAAAAACAAGTAAACTTATACAATGTTATTTGTCATGTGAAACACTACGGATTTTTTCCTGATATAATAATGCTGTAATAATATTTCGGTTGTCTATACTCCGTGGTCGAGCGCTTATCATCACTATACGGAATAGATAGCGTTTAACCAGCTGTTAATTGCTCCGTGGTCGAGCACTAATTAAATCGGTATAATCAAATAATTAAAGAAAGAGAACTATTGATGGCTGTTTATTCACACACTGTTTATTCAAATGATATCTGTTAATTACATATACATACTACAATTAAATGCTTTATATCAATGCACACTTGTGATAATAACGTAAATTATTATATTCTGTGTTAGACTGCGACTGCGAGAGCCAGTGTTAGTGCATTTAAGAGTCCCTGACTGCGTTGCTTGTCTGTGTGTGCTAGAGCGAACTTGTGTGTGTGTACGGATGCTTGGCTGCTTTAAACATACGCATAAACGGCTTAAATATGATATACCCCTTGCCTTTTGCTCCCTTCGTCAACAGGTAAAAACTAACTAAAGAGTCCTGGCGACAGGTGTTGTGAAGTCTAGCTTCTTATTGGTATAAGGAATTGGCGTCTTTTGCCAAATATTGCGGAGTTGTTTTTAACAGGAAAAGTTGTATAAAAAAATATATTTTATTGTTGTGATACTTTTCACATTATTTCTGAAAAGCGCGTGTTTCTTCATGGATGAATCATAAAGGATACTCTACATATGTTACTTTAAAAAAATTACCTTCATCCATGACTTTTTATATATTTTAGAGTGATCCAAACCAATATCATTACACATATTAGACATTCCCAAGATACCAATTTGGAACTGAATCATCAAATCTCTTTTTCAAAATATTTCGGGTATTTGAAAAATCACTCATCACTTTTCAACAAATTTTTGACCAAAACCAAATAGCCTATACGTTGTTATTTGTGAGATCAATTACTCCCTTGGTATGCATTTTAATCAGAATCTTTAGACCCAGTTCCGAAAAAAAATTGCATTAAAAAATTTCTCATTTGTAAACTATCCTTAATTTGAAGCCTAGGGTCAAAATAAAATAAAGGTGTTAATATATTGTCCTTTAACTTCTAGATATCAAGTTTGAAAAAATCAATCAAACCGTATCCAATCCGTGGCCAGGGACAGGTTCACAGACAGACATGGGGACAAACAAAATTGTGAAAATTAGTTTTTGAGTCCGAGTTTATAAAAAAAGTAAAAATTCATCAATATCTTGAAATCGATTTTTTTCCAAGATGACAATACTTTATCTTGATATGAGTAAGTAAAAGGGTGGTTACCCTGGTATGTGTTTGGACACTACTCTGCAACATGAAAACTGCTCATTGAGGGCTGTCTGTCAATTCATGTGTAGCTAACATTGTATCCCTCTCTCTAACACCAACATCTGTTACTGGGATGTGGCTTATTGCAAATCATGTGTAGTACATGTCACCTCTATTACATCAAGTTACTGAGGCTTCTGGTTATTAGTAATTCATGTGTAGCTAACATTGTATCACTCTCTCTAACACCAACTATCTGCTTACTGAGGACTGCTGGTTATAGCAATCATGTGTAGCTAACATTGTATCACCTCCTCTAACACCAACATTGTTACTGAGATGCTGGCTTATTAGCATTATGTGTACTAACATTGTATCTCTATCTAACACACATCTGCTACTGAGAGGCTTAGCATTCATGTGTACTACATTGTTACTTATCACATCACATGCTTACTGAGGACTGTCTGGTTTATTAGTAATCATGTGTAGCTAACATTGTATCAACACTCTCTAACACCAACAATCCTTACTGAAGAATGTCTGATTTATTAGCAACTAAAATCAACACTTGCTTAGTTAGAAAGTAGACTCGATACTTCCTAGTTTATAAACTAAACATTTTAATATGACAAAGTGTATACTATGCTTCGTAACCTCGGATACAAACACTTGAACTAAGACATTATAACTTTTACTCTTTAAAACAAATTTATAGTATGTTAGTATTTAAAAAAAAATACATTACTAATCTAGACACCTACTACATCATGCTTGTTCCATTATATCTTGGCCATCAAATTTACCCTTTCGTTAAACCAGTGGCGTGCCCAGACATTTCCATCAGGTATGCCACTGGGATTTTACCAAGGTCTCTCCCATATCATTATCTGTTTTTTTTTTTAAATCGGATATGTCTTAAAAGCTATTTGTAGCTGCCCAACCCCAGATAAAAAAATGGACGCCTCCATAATTTATTTGGAGTTATCCTTATATGGATTTATTTTAATTAGATGCTTCTAGAATCTATAGGTTAGCTTCATAAATATTTTCAATTGTATTTAGAGTTCATGCGTTCTTATCCCACCAAATAGTTACTTTTTAATGGTGTGTGTGTGTGTGTGTGGCACTTTCATAATTGAAAACAATATTTGGAGCAACATTAGGGTGTGCCATGGGCTACTGGCTCCCTTGTAGACCGCTAGTGTAAAACATAATTTATATCTGACATGTACCTTCTTCAACATGTAGGCCTACATGTACAGTTTCAATACTAGCTTGCATAGTTATAGATTAAAAAAAGCTAGTGATTTTTTTACTTTATTCTCTTTGCTTGTCTATATTTGTACTACTTTAAAAAAAGGAATGAATACCAACACTCTAGCTGCAAAATTAATTTGAATAAAAAACTAATAATAATGAAAAATTAAAATTTTGAAAAGCAAAAACAAGGTTTCTTGACAAAAACCTCTTTTCTTTATTATTAAAATTTCATCCCACTTTCGTGGTAGAATGGTCTAAGATGTTCACGCTCCCCATGGACCTGACTGCCGATAATGGAGATATTTAGGTTCGAAGCCTGGTTGAGTGTACTCAAGATGGTTTTTCCTAAATGGTTTCTCATTTTTATTCAACACAAATGCGGGTATATTTCCTCTAAATTATGTTTACTCCACCTTACTACACTAATGTAATTAGTTCATGTGAGTATAGCCCAAACGGTTAGGTAGGTAGGTAGGTTAGAAAATAATCAACAACTATCGTTAGTCCTTACTAACATGGAGAATATTGTCTTACCTTTCTTTGCGATGCCAATATCTTGTTTTTTTGTAATTTTGTCGGTTCATTTTGGGGATGTCCAGTACTTCCATAATTTCTTTAAATTGTGAGTAGTCTGTTCCATTTGGAACACTACCCTAATAAACAGCGTCATTGAATTATGTATGTGTGCGAATTGTTTTGAGGTAATGCATTGCTTACCATCACAATTGTCACCAAAATAAACCAGAGTAAATTCAAGCTCATTTCTAATTTTTTTTTCTAGTTCATAGTGACCTAACGTACATGATTTGAAGTGTTCACCTAATTTAGTGATCTGTTTAGAAAAAGGCATTACATCAATAATTCGGTGACCCGTATTGAGAGAATCCCACATTCGGTAGTAAATCCTCCAATTCGTCATCTTCATCAAAAATGTATGTGTCTGCCTGCATATCTTTGAAACTGGAGGGAGGTTCCTTCAGTTTGTGTAAAGTCTTCACTTTCTTGGGCATAAGTCCTAAAAACCATTAAATATATTTAATTTACATAGTTATTTATTTCTTACAGAACGTCTTACCATCCGTCTAAGCTATTCGCAATAAGTTATTATAGTAGGGTAAGAGTGAGTAAAGTAGAATAGAGAGGAAATGTACCGCGTTTGTGTGGAGGAATAGTGATAAACTATTACTAAAAGAAGCTTTAGTAGAGTACACCAAGCCATAATTCAAACCTTGACCTCCCGTTCACTAACAGACCAGAAAAGCGTGTAATCAACTCGGCATGCATACTGATTAGGGTTTATAATTACTGACCCATAACTTATAAATTATATAATAATATGATCAACACCTTATATTTTGTGTATATCTAAGGACTATTTTAAGCTTTAGGTAGCCAACTTACTCGATTAAAAAAAACTATCCATCATTTCCGTTTGGAACCAATTTAAAGCGGCCACACTTCATTTACAAGACTGTAATTTTATTTTTTTACAATTTATATATCAACATAAATATATTTGGCACATTCTTTGCATACTTGCAGAATATTTTTTAGAAAATAAACAAATAAAATACGCCTAAATATACTTTGACAAACACAAAATACAAATATTAGTTGTAATATTTTCAAACTACAATTACCTTTTTAAGTGATTCAAATTTGTTTCCGGTGAATTATGATTCTTCTTTCTGAATTCTCCATCTCTTCTTTAAATCTCTGTATCGTTTTCTTCTTTTGCATACTTTACTTGGAAATGAACGAGGCTTAGACATTTTGTAGACAGTAAAATTCACATAAAAATTGATTAATATCAAAGCCATAGTCGGGAAATTTTATGAACAATATATATGGCTCTAATTATGGTTTAAACAATACCAAAATTAAGGTGCAAGTATAAATTAGGGGGCTGTGTTACCATAAAAAGCACTTAAGAGAGCATCCAGAGGTGTTTAATATTTAGAATTTTTTCTAGCCGTCAGTAATTATGCTGTTATGTTGCTATAAAAATACTTCAGATAACTTCTAGAGGTGTTAAATACTTAGAATTTATCCTAGCCTCCATCAATTGGGGGATGGGCCTACCAACCCCCACTTTGAAATTATTGGCTAAGGCCTTGATTAATATAATTATATTTATGCCAGTTAAATGGTAGCCTACGCTCAAACTAAAATATAAAACTAAACAATGTCAAAGAATACTGGTAACAATAGACTGTACAGCTTTCACACATTAAATAGCTAACAGGCAAGAACAATCTAAAATATCAGAATATTACTCCTCGTATGTTTTTGTACCTCAATAATTTTCTCAGCTGGTTTTGAAAAGTTTGCTAATGATCTTCATCCCCCTCATCTCTCCCCGCCCGCCCTCCGCTATCAATCAAACACAAGTGGTCATTCACTACCTGTGTTTGGTTCTCAACGGTACGGCCCCATTTAGCTGTATTTATTTCTGTGAATATCACGTAACTTCGGGCAATTTCCTATTCAGTTTTGAAAATATGATAGTAACGATTGCATGAAAAACATCAAATGAACTAGTATTTATTGCTAAATAATCAGAGTTTAATTTAATTTCAAAATACATAGTAGTTTTATATTAGGAAATTTGTTTGTAAAACAATGAGACAGTCTGCCATCGATTCAATTTAATTATTTTTTAAATACAAATTAATATGTTGGAAAATATGGTACAGTCCATGCCTAAAATATGTTTACCATATAGTGCTATACTATCCGTACATCCATAACAAAAATTAAGGCTTTTGCTTGTATTTCTTAATACTTGGAGACGAATTAGTATTATTAAGTTAAATTAAGCATTATAACTATTTAAACAAAAAATACATAACAATTTTGCTCTATTATTACTTATTTTAATGTTTTTGTTCTATTAAAAAGGTTCACAACCATAAAAATAAGAAAATAAAATAAAATATCACTATTGCACAGCATTAAAGAACAGTGAGCGCTGGTCCACATGTATGAACGATCTTATTTTTATATTAATAGATTAGAGTGAGGAGGATATAATTTAGAGAAAATATGCCCGCTTTTCCATGAAGAAAGAGTTGAAAACTGTTGACTAAAAACTCCTTAGTGGCCTTTATTAAGACTTGAAATTTGACAACAGTTTTAAAATAGTATGTAAAAATTGGTAACCGGCAATAAGCGACAGTAAAAAGGATTTTTATTGTTTTTCAAAGAGGTAATTTTAATATCTAGCCTGCATATTTAGTGCTACATATTTTTAATTTTTAGCACTGCGTTATACCTACTAGAGAGTTACTACCCGTTCGAGCTATATGCCTATATACTCAATACGCTAATGTGTTTAGGGATGAGTAAGGTTGAATTTAGAGGAACTGAACCCGATTTTTCGTGGGCTGAGTGTGGAAAACCATTTATGAAAATCCACCCTCAGTCAACCGACTGGGATCAAACCCCGATGAATGGTCTTGACGTTTAAGGTGTCGGGTGGAGAATGATGTATAATTATTTACTACCGTTTCAAACCCTTTCAAACTATTTCAGAATATTTTGAGGGATGGGTGGTAAGCAGGAAGGATATATCGTTTAAGGTACAAGATCTAAACCATCAGATATAAAGGAGGGGTGGTAAGATGATGGATATATGGTTTAAGGTACAATATTTAATCTGTAAAGTTTTAAAGGCCAGCTGGTAAACGGGGTGGGTGGTAAGAGGATGGATGGGATCAACACGGTCATGATCGAGCCAGACGATCTCTTGCTCAGGATGGATACAGGAAGTCGTATGGCTTAAAGGAGGTAAGAATACAGGTTGGGGACTGGAAGTTGTGAAGATCAAAGCTGGGGTAGGAGACAAGGAGGAAAGGAGAGGGGGATTGGCGAGCATGGTAAGAGAAGGGGATGAAGGCTGTGTGGAGAGTACGGGATGGAGACTGGAATCTAGACTCAAGGGAGGAGGGGATCTGCAAGGGGAAGAACGACAAATACAGGGACATAAGGTACTCTCGTGTAATTAAAAGCCTGTTAAGGTTAGGTTAGGTTAGGTTAGGTTAGGTTAGGTTAGGTTAGAAGAAAGAGTGATCCACCCCATTCAACATGGTGGATTAATGTTAACTTTATGGGGGAAAGTGGTCCTGAGCTGTCATTCCAACCACTACTACCATGTTTATAGCTTTTTTTTTAGTTTTTAAATAACTTGTCTGTCACTTGAGCCACTCTTAACTGGATTCATCTCAATGTTTGTTGGGCGATTGGTTCAAGTGTCGGCCACTTGGCTGTCTATCACTTTGTCCTCTTATATGGGAGCTTGTCTATCACTTGGTCCAGCTTATTAACTTCCCACAGGGAGCCATCAGACTCATAAGAAGCTACTTGGAGGACAGAGAATTCAACGTCTATATCGAGGGATCACTGTCCGAAAAAATCCTTGTAAAATCTGGAGTGCCACAAGGGTCGGTATCCTATCTATTTAACCTATATGTGGCTGACATTCCGACACATCCGAAAATGACAGTCCGACTATTTGCTGATGACACACTAATCTACACCAGAGGAAAAAACTTATACTACGCGACACTGGCAATACAACGCTACCTGATATTACTAGAGACCTGGCTTGCGGAATGGAGAGTGAGAGTCAACACCACAAAATCAACGGCCATGGTAGTGACTAGGAGAAGGCAGCAACCCCCGGAAAACTTCACCCTCTTTCAAGAGGATATTCCGTATCAGACCGAATGCAAATATCTTGGCATAACAATTGATAGGAGACTAACCTGGACCAAACATATAGACCGAACCAAAAAATCTGCAACTGCCTTATTCATACAACTGTACCCACTACTTAAAGGTCACCAACTCGATCAGAAAACAAAACTAACTATTTATAAAAGTGTAATACAGCCTGTTATTCTTTACGGCTGCGTAGGATGGGGCTACGCAGCAGGGACACACATCAAGAAGTTGCAGACCATACAAAACAAAGTACTTAGAACAATAACAGGAACAGACATAAGAACGAGGGTTGATCACCTACACGAAATAACAAAGACCAAGACACTACAGGAAATATTCAAGGAACGACGAGAAAAGTTCTACAAGCAAAGTGCGGAACATGAAAATCCGTTAATACGAAAACTGGGCAACTACGACCCGCATGACCGAAGATCCTACAAGCGCCCAAGGCTGGAGTAGAGTGACAAGACGAGCCGACAGATAGAGACAGTAAAAAAAAAAAAAAAAAAAAAAAAAAAAAAATCATCCACAAACTCACATTCAATTCCATCTCTCATCAAGTGTATCTTGTACTAATCAGTCATGTATTAATTTCAGATGTTCAGTCACAAACTCAAAATCAATCATCTCCATCTCTCATTAGATATTTAATGTCATCATTTCATTGATTCACCCTCATTCCATGAGGATAAGGGTTAGCGTATGCTGCCTGTAACTCACAAAGCAATACAGCCCTTTCACAGGTGACCTAGCTTGACGCTTCTGTCAAGGTGGATATCTTGTGTCGGGCTACAAAACAACTCAAACCGTGTACTTTGTACGATTAAATCATAGGTACCAAGTCATATATTGTTAAGTTCATGCAACGAGGATAAGGGTCTGTGAAAACAGCCTGTAACTCGAAAAACAAATCAGCCAAAGCTTCCTATACTTGTCGATGAATCTATTGGCAGGTGGGGAGGTTGGGGCAACAGGGGAAACCCATTGGTCCAGCTTAGTGATGGGCATAATCGAATGATTTTAAGAATCGAATAATCATTCGATTTTTGAAAAATAATCGAACGAATCGAAATAATCATTCGAATGATTTTGAGAAGTAATAAAGAGTCGGTAATAATCGGATGTTTACTACTTCTAAAAGTAGTTACTAGTTGCTCGTTTTGCTTTGTGCTACTATTCTCTTTACCCTGCTGTCGGATCTCCCAACACGCATTCCTTTGCGTTTGCAGCTTATCAACACTTTTCTTTTACTGCATTTAGTTCCTTGTGACAGTGTCAAAGATCAAAGTACAGCCACAACAAAATACTATACAGTGAATAAGTGAACGCATTTCTCAAATAAGTAGCTCGCAATTAATATAAATACTTTTGCGTACGATTAATAATTAAATAAGGAACATACGTTTCCATTTGTGTTTAAAAGAGTCGAAATAATATACCCTTTAATATTTCCTAAACATAACAAAAATGTATAATCTTACAATCGTAAAATTATTTCAATGAATTAAATTATAATACGATCTGAATATTATGGCCGGGCAATGTTTTATTAAATACATAAACAGTATATAATTATCTACTTAATATATTTAAGTCAACGTTAAAAAAAAATTATCTCTCAAAGCATTCGTGCTATATGCGATTAGTTAGTTAGGAAGGTAAAATTTTAAGGAAATGAAAAAGAACAATCCACGTAGTAATGTAGCAAAATAATCGAATAATTTTGTAATTTACATTCGAATTATTTTTGTCTGTTATTCGATTGCAAACTGTACAACCACTTAAACTTTGTATTAAATTATTAGCCTTAGAATCATTCAAATGCGTAAGGTCGATTATTGTGTAGCAATGGGGACTATTTATTGAAAATGAACCTAATAGAAATGAAGACCTGTATAGAGATAGCCTGGAAACATTCATAATTATAAGGTCGATTTTCCTCAGCACTTCTGGCAAGGGTGGGGTAAGAGAATGGATCGGCCAGCTCGCGTCAAGTCAGCTATGTTTTCATTCGAATGATTTTTTAATTAGAATGATTTTGAAAGAATCGAATGAATCGATTATTCAGAATATTCAAATGAATCGATTCTATTCATCCGATTCTGCCCATCACTAGTCCAGCTCGTGTTGATCACTTGGTCCACGTTGTTTGTGCGTGTCTAGCAGTTGAATTTTTTTTACGGATTTGTTCTCTCGTGTCGATCGCTTGGTTGTCTATCACTTTGTACTCCTATACTTGAGCTTGTCTAGCAGTTGGTCCACGTCATGTCGGCCAGTTGACCCACCCAGCCTTCCAAATATTTTTATAGCTTGTCTAGCAGTTTGTATGGTGCCGATTTATATATCTATTTTAGAAATTTACTAAGAAGGTGAGATTATTTAAATAAACTTATTTGTTTTATACAGAGTGTACATTAAAAAAATATTTTTTAGTATTGCTTTTCACTCAGACTAAACGCAGTGTAAGAGTTCATCTTACGATTATTTATACCTCTTTCTTGTAAGTTTATAAAACAATTTTCTTTATTTTAGTCCCTTCTTGTTATTTATTTGACTAAACACAGACAGTTTCTTAAATGGGTGGCTGGCTTAGCCTAATAGCAGTCATATAATATTTAGTGTATGGTTATTTGCAGGACCTCCACCATGCGTTACAGCCTCTTGCTCTTATTGGTCACATCAGTCATCACCTTCAACGTCTTGAAGCTTCTTTACGTATCCTGGTTCCCTGATCTTATGGTAAACCTCAGTCTAGGTCTGCTCACAATCGTCTTGGCTGATCTTCTGGTAAAACTGGCGGCCAATGTTCTTCCCAGGAAACTACTTCCTGACCTTGAGAACAAGGCGGTATTTATCACAGGTTAGTATAGTAACAAGTTTTACCTACATGGCTAGATATAATTACAGTCTATATAGCTAACATTTTGGTCAAACTAGTAATCAAATTTTCTGCCGAGGAAATTGCACTTTGACTTTGAGAACAAGGTGTTATTTATTATAAGTTGGTGTGATACCTACACTTACCTAAAGGAATATACACTGTGCGTGAATATAATTTATTCTTAGTATTCGTTTTGCCATACACAAACAATAGCTTACACTTATAATAAGTAGATATATTTATCATTAACATAACTGGGGATGGCTTAAAAATATATGATATTCTTTAGATTAAAAAATGACACCTGTTAATGTGAAATTGAACCCGGGATCTTTGTTTAGTATGACAATGTTCTTACCACTGAGCTATCCAGGAATTATTCCGTGTTGTATTTAATAGCTTGGATATTTATCAATCTTTATATGCGCATTCGTCTAGCTTTCGTTGTGCTATTGTCAGCATATAGCCCTCCCGAGTCTAATATGGCCACGTTATTTGATAACTTGTGATTTTTATTGACATCTTATATGTTACTGACGATTCACACACATCCCTCACAGACTATGCCTTAAAAAGGTGAAAGAATATTGAGCCTGGATAGGGGATGACACATGGGTAGCTTAGGGATAAGAGCATTATAGTACGAAACCAAATGTCACTTGTCCGATTCCCGAGTTCAGTTTTATGAATATTATATTTATATATTGACTAGCCCCGTTCCCCGTAAAAAAATATTGTAAATAATCCAGTAAAACAAAGTTTCAAATCATCCATCATGTCAATATAAAAAAAAAACTGTTTTACTTATTTTTTTGAAAATATAGTCCTACCATCACTGTATAGCCCCCTCCCTCTTTTTATCATCCCTCCTATTTTCATTTAATTCCTCTTTCCTCAATCCTACCCCCCACCCCCTTCAACAACCCCACTTTCCCTTCAACAATTTTTTTTCCAACGACTATATAATAAACTATCGACATTTTTATGAGGAATAAAATAAATTTTCAAAATAAAATATAGCCTCTGCTACTCGCTTATAATGTAGCTTTATATTGGTGAAAATTTTTTAAAAATCGGTCCAGTAGTTTTTGAGTTTATCCATTACAAACAAAAAACAAAAAAATCAAATCTTTCCTCTTTATAATATTAGTATAGATATAACCGTACTCAACCACTATAATAGTTTCGATATTTAATTCATCACCATGGAAAATAGTTATTGCTATTTATACCACACATGCTTAGCCATTTCACCAGAAACAGATAGGACAATAATATTTATATTATCTTACTGGCTGGGACTGAAATAACGTCACCAAACCCCTAAATGCTTAGAGTAAAACATTGCTATATCATAAAAAATAAATTTACGGAACTCCGCATGGACTATTTCACCCTATTGTTTAAAATGGAGTTATTTACTCAAAATTCGTAATATAATATAACACTAGCAAACCAAAGAACAAATTGCGCTATACATACGTAAAACATTTTTTGAATCACGGTTTTAAATTTTATAACTGTCTTTAAAAAAATTAACGTCTTCATTCGTATATTTGGACCAATATATAATATCGGTACTGGGTCCCTAAGGGTCGACACTTTGTATTAAAATTTTGAATTTTGGTTAACATTTTCGGCATTTTATTAGTGGATACCCATCTTATAGTTATCGCATTGATACTAAATTTCTCTTTTATAAAATTTGACCAATAAATAGGTAAGTATTGACTGTTGAATCTAAAATGACATAGATAGATCATTGCTGTACCAGGGGTGGATCCAGAAAGAGGCTTGGGAGGGGGGGGGGGGGAGATTGGGGCAAGTCCCTCTTCAATAAATTAAACCAATTAAATCAATGATAAAGTCACTACTAGTTTTATTGTTACGTAATACTGTCTCACTAACCAGATTTAATATTTAAATTGTTATTAGTTATTTTAAGATTTAAGATAATCAATCACATTAAGTATTAAAGTGGTGAAAATAAGCATTAATAAAATTACACAAATTTAAGAAGTGCCTCTCACCTTGTTGCACAAACCTTGTTTAGTTTTAAATTTATTTTATCATTTTTATTATTACTATTTCAATGATTAATCATAAATAAGGTTATTTAGAATAATTTATTTTTAAATAATGTTCTTTAAACAAAATATTTGAATAATAATACACACGTGTTAGTATGTTTTGGTGGTAAAATTTAAATTTAAAATGTAGTTAAAGTGTTCAAAATTTGAATAATTCAATAAATTTATCTGATTAATTGAATAGCTAAAATATTAAATAATAATTCTTATAATGTTAAAACTTATTTCCCTCTTAATTGTCACTATATGTTGATATTCTTATTTATTTATAATAAATTTCAATAATAATTGAAAATTTCGAGTTATACCCTTCATTAGAGGATTATTTTAAAGTTTAGCGCTACACTGAACATTACTCAAAGATTTAATCTCAAATTTTGAAGTATTTTTATGTCAAAATGCCTTTAGGTGCCCCCCTTCCATCCCCGACCCGATTCGATGGGAGCACCCACGTCCCTCCCTCCCCCCTCACGAAAATCTTGGATTCGCCTCTGTGCTGTATAAATATTTCCCCTAAGAGGTTAAAGGAAAAACAACATCAACTTCTTGAAAGATTGACTTATTTTCTTACTCTTGGCATTGGAGAATTATTGCGTTTAACTTAGTGGTATCTCTTCACAACTATAACACACAGAATTGTATTAATATATTTGTCAATATCTCCGAAACTATTGGTTTTATAAAGAAATATTTAAGATAAAAGGTTTTTTATTTTTAGTAGTGCTAAAATTATATAATAATAAGTTATTTATTATCTCAAATAGTTGCGGAGACATAGAAATTTTTGCTTTTAATATATATATTTGGTATAGCTTGATATAATATTGTTTGATAAAAATATTTATTTTAAGTAAAAGTTGTTTATTATTACATGTATGGAATGATAAGTAGTTTTATATCTCAAGGACTTACGGGGATAAAATTACAAATTAGAATTTATGTATCAGACCGAAGCCCTTAAAGTCATTTCGATGAAAAGTTGAGAGTAACCATTAGGTTTGCAATATTGATCAAAGCTTAGAAATGAAATTTAATCAAAATCGTTGAGGCCGATTTTTTCTCTTTCCGCACTTAAGGAAACTACCCTTAATTTTATGGTTGGATATCCAATTTCAAAATTCCTCGGGGTAACTCTATGAAAACCCTAGATCCCAATTTTAGGCTAATCTGTAAACAGCTCTAGCCCGAAGTACAAACTGACCGAAGATGAACAGACGACATTGCGAAAATCAGTTTTTAGGGTTCGGGGGTTCATGAGACGTCGACATCCATAAACATTTCAAGTTTAATTTTTGTTATGGTCGCAATCTTTAGTGTTAAAAAAAAGTTTTTTTTGGCGTATAGCTTGAAATTTATTGGTTTTGTAAAAATATGTTTCGCATAAAATATTTGTATTATAAATAGATCTACATATTTGCAATGATAAGTAATTTCATATTTCAAATAGTTTCAAAGATATGATAAAAAAATGAGAGTTTACACATTAGACCCAAGCACTTAAATTCATTTTTCTGAAATATTGAGAATAGCCATTTTGTTCAGAATATTTATAAAGGCTTTGAAATAAAATTTAATCAAAATCGTTAAAGCCAATTTTGAGAAAATTGACTTTTTCTCATTTTGCCTTTCAGTCAACTATCCTTAATTTTAGGGTTAGATAGGCAATTCCAAAAACTCTCGAGGCAACCCTATGATAACCCTAGATGCCAAGATTTATCCCGATCGGTAAAATAGTTAAGACTCTAGTTGGAGATACAGAAAGACAGATGGAGATACAAAAAACAATTTTTCGGATTCCGGGGGTCATAAAACTTCGAGATTCATCGATATTTTGAGTTCGATTTATTTTTGACGATCACATTAATTTCTCTAAGTGTAAGATCGCGAAAAAGTAAAAAGTAATTTGTTATTTCAAAATATGATTTCAATCAAAATGTATGTGAACGTTATGGAAATGTTTAATTAGAATTAAAATTTGTTTAAGTCTTATAGTTTAAATCGAATTAATAAAAATGCCTGCTTTCACAAGAAAAAAAATCAACGTGACCTTAAATTAACCTTAGCAACGCCAACCAAGGTCATACCAGCCTTATCACCTTACATCAGTCTAATAACTAAATATATTTTGTTTAAAACTTCTTTTTCTGCAATTATTTGTTTTCGAGATATTTTGGTGGAAACTTTTCAAATGAACACCCGGTATATTGTTCCAGGCTGTGACACTGGTTTTGGTAATCAGTGCGCCCGAAGACTTGACGCCCTCGGAGTAAGTGTGTATGCTGGTTGCCTAATGCCTGAAGGTGCAGGAGCCCAAGAGTTGAAGAGTGGTACATCCTCCAAGCTTCACATCGTACCTTTAGACGTCACCAAAGAGAAAGATGTTGACAAAGCAGTGGAATATATTAAAGCAATACAAGGAGATCAAGGTATATGATTTGTTCAAAGTCATTTGACATAAGCATTTTACTGGACAATTTTAACAAATGTGTGATTATAATCTATAAACAGTAATTCAATTATTTCAAACAATTACAATTTACGAGCTATTTTATGCCTTTTACGTACCATTGTTAAGTTAAATTAACTAACGTATGGGGCCGAAATTTAGTTTAACTAGACAATAATATGAGGTGTAACAAATAAAATATTTATCATAGGTTAATTTTTTTTAAATATATAAGCAGTTAAAAAGTATTAAATTAGATTATTTTTAATAATATATAAATAAGGTTCTTTCCATATCCTGATAAAATGATTTTATCTCATTTTGTAGTTCATAATGTCGTTATTTATATTTTCTTATAACCTAACATAATCGTTAATTTGATTAATGTATCCTAATTAATCATTGAAAAAAAAATATATATATATAAGATAACCCCAACTAATGATACATCCAGTTGAAATGAACGCTGGCTGCCTTATCTGGTCCGTGTTGCTGGAATGGGGCGAGGTATTGCTACTTGCTATCTTTACCAAGATAACCCTTACCCTCATCTATGTAACACTCCCTTACAAAATGTTAAGAGATTCAAAAAACTTAATAATTCTCACTGTCAAAGTGATTTTAAACCAAAATTACTATTGAGGATTATTCAAAAATGAGGTGGCCCAATGGCTAGATAATTTTATAATAAAGGAAATTGATAAAACTAAAGAAAAAGGAAAAATAAACTACTAAGAATAAATTTGATGAAGAAAGCCCACCTAGGGAAAGAGTAAAAATATGGGAAGAATCCAATGCACAAAGGTGACATCTTCTTCCTTTCTTCTGTCTTTTATAGTAGAAGTAGTCACACACACATTTTAAACACAAATATAATAATATTTCGGCATTGTTGCCTTTATCAAACACAAAGAAGAAGAGAGTACCAATAACAAAAACAATGGATTACTCCATTTTAAATTTTGAATTAAACTGTTAGAAACATAACCCCAAAAGGCCTTTGTATAAATTATCCTATGTCTGCCATCCCTCCTACAATAAGACAACATTTCACTCTCCTTAACACAATACATTCCAGAGAACTCACTATAACCCTATTCAATCAGTATCAGAAACTAGCACTATACCACTCAATACAACTTTCCTCCTTTTCCAAAATAGTTTTTCTATCCTCTTCTCATCTCATGCAACTTGTGAACAGTATTCTACAAACAGCAGTAATAATAATAATAATAATGTTAAATTTGGAAAATAATAATATAGAAATAAACTATCTTCTGTTGAGGCCTGGTGGTAATCTTGATTTGGTAATCCATTGGTGGGCCAGTTCCCACTGTCTAAGTTGAGAACTGTTGCACTGTTTGGGAAATGCTCTTAATATATTGGTAGTTTAGCAGGTTTGAAAGTCCTGGTGGTGGGTACCAGCATGGATGGGTACAGGCTTGTCCGGATCTTTGTGGTTTGTGTCAAAACGATGATTGTTCATTCGCTGTCTGAGAGAACCTGTAGTGAGGCCTATATATTCTGCATCACATGATTTGCACTGTAGTTGATATATCAAGTTATTGGTTTTGCAATTGTAATACCCAGGAATTTTGTATTCCAATTGGGTTACTTTGCTGTTGAAGGATGTAGCTGATAGGTGGATTCCACATGTGCTGCAACGGGTGCTACCGCAGGGGTGTGAACCTCTGGTAGTAGGTTTTTCTTCTCGGATTCTCTCGGGGTCAGGAAGTTTGGGATGTACTAGAATATTGTGGAGATTGGGTGGCCGTTTGAAAGTGACTCTTGGGGGTGAACTAAGAAGGTTTTGGGTCTGGGTAGAACTGGTTAGGAATTTATAACCACATTTAAGGATGGTGTTGATACGCTGTAGACCAGGATGGTATTGGGTTGTGAGAGGAATGTCCTCAACTTTTTTTGGAGGGTCGTGGTCATCCCTGGAGAGTGATCTGGAGATTTGGTTGTCTATTAGAGGCCTGGGGTAACCTCTACTTTGGAAAACTGTGGAGAGTTGTTTGCATATTCAGTTAAATCGTCGGGTTCTGAACATATTCCGTTTGGCTCGTGTGGCAAGGCTGAATGGTAGAGACCTTTTTGTGTATGAAGGATGGCTGCTATGGTAATGGAGGTATTGTTGGTGATTGGTGGGTTTTATATGTACAGTGGTACGAATTTGGTTATTTTCAAGGAACAGATTCACATCAAGGAAGGTAAGACTATGATGTGATTTATTGTGGGTGAAGTTTAGGGGGCTGCAATGGTTGAGATTATCTAGAAAGACGTCCAAGGATTCTTCGGAGTGAGGCCAGATCATGAAAATGTCGTCAATGTAGCGAAGCCATAGATATGGTTTGATGGGCTGAGAATGTAAAAGCGTTCTTCTAGTAGTCCCATGTAGAGATTTGCATATGAAGGAGCCATGCGTGTACCCATAGCTGTGCCCCTAATCTGTAGGTAGTGTTTGTCTAGAAAACGGAAGTTGTTAAATTGAAGGATCATCCTAGCCAGCTCCACCAGAAAAGAAGTGGTAGGTTTTGACCCAGGAGGTCTGCGGTCTAAGTAATGCTCCATTGCTGACATTCCATCCACATGAGGGATGTTAGTGTAGGGTGCTGTGACATCAATAGTGACCAGAAAACAGTTCGATGGAAGATATTTGATTTTGTGAATTTTGTCTAATAAGTGGTTTGTATCCTGTATGTATGAGGGAAGTTGTTTTACAAAGGGTTGTAGGTGTGAATCAACCAGAGATGAAATTCTCTCAGTTGGGGAGCACAACCAGATACAATCGGACGGCCAGGCGTTTGTTTGTGTTATTTGTACTCTCTTCTTCTTTGTGTTTGATAAAGGCACAATTCCGAAATATTATATTTGTATTTAAAATGTGTTGTGTGACTACTTCTACTATAGAAGACAGAAGAAAGGAAGAAGATGTCACCTTTGTGCATTGGATTCTTCCCACATTTTTCCTCTTTCCCTAGGTGGGCTTTCTTCATCAAATTTATTCTTAGTAGTTTATTTTTCCTTTTTCTTTAGTTTTATCAATTTCCTTTATTGAGGATTATTGATGTTTTCTTAGACCGTGTTTTACTCCCCACATCTGCTATTCGCATTTATTAACACCGATGAGGTATGACCTGTTAAGTTTAAATTTAAATAAATTTTACCTACGATTTCATGGAGGGAGAGTGTAAAATCCTTTAGGGAAAATACTTTAAGTTCACCTGGTAAAAATTCGAGGCCAATCCTACACTCTGGTCAATGAACCATACTATATGAGCCTGGCATTTAATTGACGTAAAACCCACTTAAAGGGCCGCATGGTCTAAGGCGTAACTCTCGCAATAGAATAGACTGCCGATTACGGGGAGAGAAGGGGGTACGAATCCTGGTTGGGTGTACTCAGTATTATTTTCCAATTTTTTTTTCCACTCTGCATTCGCGCAAATGCGAGTACATTTTCTCTAAATTCAGCTTTACCGATACCTAATACATTAGCGTGAACCTTATTCCTAACCCAAATCTTAATTAGTAGGGGGTGACCTGGTGGTCTAGGGGTAAGGTGTCAGATTTCTGTGCTGGTGGCCGGGGTTCAATCCTCGGTCCCGGCACAGATTTATCTGATTACCAAACCCTTCCTTCACCTCTGACAAGACATCTTGTGAATGTGGGGAATGCCAGGCCGGCACCGTGGTTCGGATTCCACGTTAAACTGTAGGTCCTTCATTTCATCTCACAATCACCCTACCATTACACATTAGCGTAAGTGCGTATAAACCGAACGGGTAGTAAGACGCGGTGCTAATAATAATAATAATTAGTAGGGTCCAAATACAAAACAAAATAAAATAGACAGCAAAAATCGGATAAGAGTGCGTGTTGTTAGTCAGGAATACTAAGAAAACCTGGTATGTAAACTATACCCAGAACACGCAATCTGATCCGATTGCGGAACCTGCCCCAAGGTCACCCTCAATAACAAAAAAAGTCCTAACAAAAAGCCTTAGAAGTCGGTTAGTATTAAACCTAAGGATATGTAAGTGAAAGAGATATTGCGTAAAAGGTGAAGTCATTGAAAATGAAACATTTATTTAATATTTCAATATAATATGAACAATTAAGAAAAGGGAAAAATCCCAAAATATACAGAAAAGGTCGTATTCCCTACTGCAAAGTTTCATTTGAAGAATACGCAAAATATTATAATGATTACCTTCATTAAATTTAAGTTAACAATATCGTAAGTTAAATACGTAATTATATGTCAAGAAAGTACAATACCATTTTTTTTCATATTAAATCTCTCTGAAATTCTCATTTTTCCACATGAATTTGAATTTCGGTCACATATGAACACAAACGGAGCACTAAGGAATGGCATGAACAAATTTTTATTTCGAAAATGTGGCGGGCCAACTTGAACCTCAAGCTGGCCCGCCATGTTAAAATCCTTGCCACAGGCTTAATTTAATAACACAAGAGCTGAACTTTGGGTACATATTAGCACAAATAGAGCACAAAGAACTGGTGTAATCAAAATCAAGATAGGATGTTTTAAAAAATGTGGCGGGCCATCTTGAACATCAAGTTGGCCCACCACATTAAAATCGTTGCCATGGGCGTAATTTAATAGCACAAACGCTGAGCACATATGAGCACAAACGTAGCACAAAGGACTGTATAACTTTCGATTCATTTGAAGAAAGTGGCGGGCCAACTTGATGTACGTCCTTTGTGAATACATTTCCATTGGGTACAATTTAGGCTTTTAATAAATTAGTTTTGATGTTTGAGAAATGTTGAAAGATAAACCCATTTGGGAGAATACGATTCAGGATTTTAAGATATAATTTGGATGTATACAATTCATTAGCTTCATTAGTGCCAGGTGTTTGAAACACATTGCAATTGATACCATTCTAGGACGTTACAAATTTAATAATCTTTTCTTAATAAAGATTTGGGCTGTCCGCACGTATAATCTATTAATGGTATCGAGACGAGGACAAAATGTTGTTCTAGAATAAACGTACTTTAATCTTCGTTGGAAGTATTTAAGATAAAAAATAACCTCAGTACGCCAAACTAAATAATGCAACCCAATCTACCAAACCAGTAAAGTTGGTCTTAGTCCGTGTCACAGCGAGTGGTTTTTTACCCTTCACAGAAATGAAATGACGATGGTATGACTGTGTTCTAGGAAAGGTCTAACATTATGTTAGTTGACTATGTAATTCAGCAACGGATACAAGTTTTTTTACTTTCTCTCGACACATTAGAGAGAAAGTATTGTGATTGTCAAAAAAGTTAAATTTGAGATTTTGATAAATTTAAAAGTTTCATGACCCCCTGAAACAAAAATAATAATTTTTTTTTTTGCAATGGTGCCTGTCTGTTAGTACCTTGGGATGAAGCTGAAACAATTTTACCGATTGGGCTAAATCTTGGTATATGTGGCTTTCATAAGGTCTCTCAGAGAATTTTTTTTGGAATTATATATCCGACTCTAAAATTAGGGGTAGTTTACTGACGATCAAAAAGAGAAAAAACTAATTTTCTAAAATCTCGCTCTAACTATTTTCTCAAAAATATCTTTAACGATTTTGATTAAATGTTATATATATGTTATTACTAGGAACAAGATGGAAATTCTCATTTTCTCATAAAAATGACGTTATGGGTACTTTACATAAGGAAAATTTTACATATTTTTATCATTTATCTGCAACTTTTGAGATACAAATAACTTATCTATATAAAGGTGTAGTACTATTAAAGATATACATATTTTATTTCAAATATAATTTTATAAAACAAATACTATCCAAGCTTTAAGCATATATATTTATTTACTTTTTAATTCAGGTCTTTGAAAATTAATTTGATTCTTATATTCTATGGTGGACAGAAGGACAGAAATGTTTCTCTTTTCTCAATTTTTCTGTTACAGTGTTCCTATTTCCTAATGCCATACAGTAAGTAACAGTGTACATTTATTTATAATTCCTACAACTATGTATATACCTATTATTTCTTTTTACAAATCTTACGAGTTTTTAGTAAATGTCTATTTTAAGATAAAGAGCTGCACCGTACTGTTTATTTAAATCATATTGTTCATTCAGTAATCCTGACCTGCATTGATCTTCATGTAGACTTAAGTCATCGTCTGGTATGATTTTAAGATTAAATTGATGCCAAGGCTTGAATCCCATCCCTGGTAAACTAAGGAGGATTTCTCCTTGATCCTTCCACTCTTACCACACGGAAATGATGTTAGATTGTACTTTCTTAATCCATTTCCGACTAACATAATTAAAATTAAGATAAACCAAACAGGAAGTAAGACTCGTTGTACAAATTGCAATGCCTAGCAAATACATTTATTTCAAGGTATCTGGGCGGTCATAAACAACGCGGGAATTCTGTCAATTGGAGAAACAGAACTGATGACTGTAGAAATATTCCAGAGACTCATCGAAGTCAACACCATAGGTTCAGTTCGTGTCGCCAAGGCTTTCCTCCCTCTCATAAGGAAATCCAAAGGGAGACTCGTCTTCACCGCAAGTTGTGCAGGTAAGACAACACAACAAGGTAGCTGTTGATGTTCTGAACAATGATGTCACAACTACACATTCCCGATAACTTGCCGGAGATCAACATGAAAGTAAACGATAGCTATTACATATTGATCCACAGTAAAGTTGAGTAATTTGGTCATTTGGTTATGGATTTGGGACTTTCATTGGACCCCGAATAAATAGGTGAATTTTTTGAATAAGTAGCCCAACCCCAAAAACCGGCTGAAACTGAGTGTTTTTTTTTCCGTCAAGGCAAGCTATCTTCACCGGTGATATTATACGTACATTCTAGTGCCAAAGATACATCTATTTGAAGTTTTATATGTAGCTTCTCGAAAATATATGAAATAATCTAGTTTGTTTTGTATGTTTTTGGTTCCCATACACGATCATTTCCTGTTAGACGCTGGACTTGTCAGTTAGAATGTTCATTCCAAATCTGATCATGTGTGGGGCATGAATTCAAGGAATGTAGGCATGTAAAGCCAAGAAGAAATGATCAGGCAGTTTGGATTATTTTTCTGACATTGCTGTAATGAAGACAACCCAAAACTGATCACGTTTAGGTAACGTGCACCATGTGATGCGATTTAAGACTAATCATAAATAGTTAAGGTATTTGTCCTTTCCATTAAATTCAAGTTCTCGTAAGAGAGCAATATCTGAACATTTGTCTCTCTCTTGCGTCCAGTGTTTACACCAAAAAATGCCGTTTATTTTGTAGGCACATCTTATTCTTCTAGCAACATTACAATAACCACTGCAGTAAATTTCTGCCTATTGAAACACTGCAACGCTCACTTTAAGCTAGTTATCGCTAGTACCAAATTCGATGTTCACGAAGTGGGGAATGACAGTCCCATCATGCACCATGTTTGGTGAATCCTGACGATCCTGGAGTTACATTTCTGACATGAAAATCCTGGCATCAAGCGGGAAATGACCGTGTGTTAAGACAAAACTTATATTTTTATCGGAAATAATCATTAGTAACGCCATACTGTCATTCATATGGGTATGTTATTGAGATTTTGGCGACATTCATGTGCTATTTTTGTTCCAGTGGAAGCAGAATTAACTTTACATTCTTACTCTATTGACACATTTAAGATACAAGTCACCTTTGTATAAATAATACTTTTTTAATTAAGTTTTTTAGAAAATGTTTGACTAAATTTATCAATATTAATTCTTTAAACAATTTTGTGAAAACACAGCTGAAGTGAAGATACATCTGATTCCCGCTATGCTTCGCTCAATGATTCGCGCCTGCTGGTAGTCGATACATAACATTTTATTGCCAATTACGAGGAAGTTAAAATAGGTTTTATATCTATTTATTAGTTATTTTATTACTTTACTGGCTAGTTGTGTTTTTTTAGATGTAATTGTTTTCATGTAATAAAATAAGTTTTTAATGTTGATAAGCCCAGCTGGTGGTTGAAAACCATCTCAACGACATATATCTTATACAAGCAGTGACGAAGAACAATTTTAGAGCTATTTTTACTTTATCACTATCTTACAGGTAAACAAAGTGTTGTGATTGTAAAAAAAAAAAAATTAAATCGAGATTTTGAAAAATCTCGACGTTTCATTAGACACCCGAATCCGAAAAAGTGGTTTTTGAATTTCCGTCGGTCTGTCTGTCTGTACCCCGGACTAGAGCCTAAACTACTTTACCAATCGGGCTAAAACTTGGTATCTATGGTTTCTATAGGATTCCCCAAGGAGTTTTTGGAATTGGATATCCAACTCGAAAATTAGGGGTAGTTTGCTGGAGGGCAACAAGAGAAAATGTCGATTTTCTCAAAATAGGCTCTAATGATTTTAATTAAATTTCATTTCTTAACATCTATAAATATTATAAATAAAATGGCTACTCTCAATATTTAAGCAATATGACTTTAAGGATTCCGGTCTGATGCTTAAATTATCTTTTCTACCATATCTCCAAAATAAAATAGAATTTCTAAAAATGGTCATCATTCTGTAATTATCATGACTATTAATTTCTTATGAACAAATTTGAATGCTGTTATAAAATACAGACTTGTGAGTTTAAATAAATTTTATTTTGGAAATTTGATCTATAAAATTAATTAAGAAGCTAAAATCTGAAAATTCAAATAAGCAACTTGCACTAACTCTTAACTCACAACATAGCTTTTGAACTAATTCACTTTAGTCTTATAGTAATTTTCTTTGGCTTCATTGAAAGTTAATTGAGAACTTTATCTTCCGTAACTGACACCTCTGGATGTAAGTACATGAAGCCATTAAGTCTGTCTTCATCTATAGAGTTTTTAGTGAATGATTTCAACAGATCTATAGACGAGAAAGAGGTAGGTGGGTAGTCAGGTCTGAGGGGAAGGGGGGGGGGGTCAACCCTCAAACCCTCCGCTTAACTGTGCCAGTGATCTAGCATACCCCAACATAAAAAAGCAATTAAAAATAATCACACCAAAATGTGAACACTACCATCTTATGCGTAAGTTTTTTTTCTTCTAATATCTAAATGGAAAGTCGGGATTCGTAGGCATGATGAAGGTTTGTATAATCTTACATTAATTAATTGAAATAAATAATACTTTAATATAATTTATTTGATATTTAGGTAGAGCTACGTTCCCTGGAGTTGTTCCATATTCGATGTCCAAACACGCCATCGTGTCTTTTATTGACGGCCTCCGTCGGGAGATGAGAAAATGGTCTGTCACTGTCCATGGCATTGAGCCCATGATATACAGGTTGGTGCAAGAATGACCTATAACTCTATAATATTAAGAAGCTGCATAATAATGGCAACAAGGTCAAATCGAACACATTAAAAAAAATTGCTTTTTTCTTTGTCTTTGTCTCCTTTACCACTCGCTCCCCCCCCCCCTTCCCTCCAAAGTAGGTACACCCTGTATATTTATTCGGTGACGGATCCAGAGAAGGGGAAAATGGGAAACCCAACTCTCCCTTTCCATGATTGCAAATAATTTCAAGAAATACCTAAATATAATTAAGTAAATTTTTTTAGCACGGTTTAAAACGCTTATGTACTAATTACACTAAAGGGATTAGGGATGTTATATTTATAGGAAGTGTACCTACTTAGGGAGGGAAGGTGGGCAGCCATTTAGAAAACCACCCTCTGTACACCCGACCGAGATACGAACCTTGAGCTCCCCGTCTTTATCAGTCTAGTCTACTGCAAAAGTAGCACGCTAGACCATGTGGCCACCGAAATGGGTTTAAGTAAACTAAACACAAATTTATTAAGATATGGACTAAATTTTAAAAGCAAATTTATGATTTGATTTTCAAAATGCCGTTAATATGTTTATTTGGAAAATAAAAGGAAGCCTGATTACATTTGTGGCCGGAGATGTATTGCTCTACCTATGAAAAGTTTAAAATCATAGGCCTACACCAAAATTTTAATAGCCTTGCTAATTAATTTAAGGCTTTGAAAGGTTGTGTTAGGAGAAGAGAATCAGTAGTAAAATAGCAGTGACTTGTTCTATCATAGCATTAGTGCTAGTTAAATAGCATACGTATAATCTTAATTAATATTATAAATGCGAAAGTTTGTGTGTTTGGATGTTTGTTGCTCAATCACGCCAAAACTGCTGAACAGATTCGAATGAAACTTGGTAGGTAGGTAGAATATGTCCTGGAATAACATATAGGACTATTCTCAACCTTTGATTTTAAATAATAATAAATATATGATTGTAATGTGATTGAAATGATGTTATTTAAGAATTTGTGATTTAATATTTTGTAATTAAAGTAAATAGTAATTAGTGTGACGTAGTTTCATACCAATAAATAATAAATATGTGATTTTAGCTATGTAGTTCGAAAAAAAAATTATTTCATTATTTATCTTACTAATTATGAAGGTAAAAATTAAAAATAAATTAAATTTATAATTGATAACTTAAATAATATATATTTCATTTTACGAAATATTTAAAAGTGAAAATTAAAATACGGCAAAACTATTTACAGCTAGAACTGAGATAAACGCATAGATATTTGAAAAAAAAAAGTTTGATTTATGATCAAAACATTTTAGTTTAAAAAAAATAAATATTTTATCAATTATTGCGTGAGCGGCGGTAAAAGCTAGTCTTAAATAAAAGGTACGACACAATCACATAAACTTTCTCATATTATGACCTCAAATATAATTTTCAAAAGCAGGTTTTGAGAAAATTATACTAAAATATGGTTTACTCATAAAAACAAACATAGCTTATTGTTAATCACAATTATAGTTCTTTATATATACATTTTAAAGCAAATTATTCAAACGTGTTTTGCAAAATTTAAATAACAATCTACAATTATTTGTTATTGTAAAAATTAAAACGAGTTCCTATTTATCATGAAAACTATCCCCAGATTAAGAATTTGGATTTAACTTTCCAATCTATTTGAAAAAAAAAATCTATTTATTATCTTAAACAAACTAACCTTAAATCAATTTTTTTCAGATACATTATTATTGCTATCAATTTTAAACCAAATTTCTAAAGGCATTTAAAAAAAATTCAAATTAAAAAAACTCTCATCAGTAAGACATCCAAAATTGAATTTCCTCCACCAAAACAAGTAAACAGTTTTACTTGGAATGTTCATGTCAAACACTCCCCAGATACATGTATTTATTATGGTAATGTCAGTTCTGGAACCTCAAAACTCTAAAACAATCCTCTATTATTATCTTAAAAGTTTCTGTTATACATATATTACATAATAGTTTTATATGTTTGAAGGAAGATAGACCATAGAGGACAGCCCTCTTAGGGCATAATACTGCACCAGATTTAATATTCCTGGGGTTTTCAAACTAGTATCATCAGAGGACGCGTTGATTAAATGGCTGGCCAATATAATCTGGTTTGTCGTTGACGTTGAAATTCAATTCCTGTTCGGGTGTCCTTAAGGTTGTTTTTTTTCAAATACTTTTTTTACTTTCCTTCTACGTAGATGTGTCCATTTCCTCTAAATTTAACTTCCTCATCACTTCCTCATTGTAGTAAATACATTCGAATAGTCAGGAATGAAAGCTAGATGAGGCGAAATTAATTTTTGTTTTAGATACATTTATTGAAATTCACGTGTATTTCGGTTCTTTATAAAACTCCCATTTTAATTAAGTTAATTTATTTAACACTTTTCCTCCCTTACAGAACTCCAATGTCGAACCTGGAGCCTCACAAAATATTCCTAAATCAGCAGTGGCTTACGCTTCCGGAAGAAACCGTCAACTGTACGGTGATTCATATGTGGACAAATATATGGTAACTTTAACGCCGATAATATTCTTTTGGTCATTCAGAAACACAGGGGTATGTGGGAAACCTACCTAAAAAACATGATTGATGGGTACAAATCGTAGTTAGACTTTCTCATTTTTTTTAACAGTTTAATAAAAAAAACAATCAAATTCTCTTCTTTTCTTAAATGAAAAGAATGTTTGACATACATAAATGCGCATAGAGAATGCTTTAAATATAGTGAAATACATTTTTAATCGGATGATATAAGCTTTTACAATTGAAGAATGAATAAACATATTAATTAAAGTTGTGCACAACAATTCATTTCATCCATTCATTTATTCTTCAACGATAAGAGCTATCAATCGATTAAAAATGTATTTTAATTTTGTTTAGAGCCTTATATACCTAAGTATTGATTACGTTTTTGGGGTGCCTTTCCACTGGAGACTGAGTACCAATAATTCTTCGCTTTTGGAGATTTCTGGAACGAACAGCTGGAAGTGAGTAGACTCTACTAGACTTTTGCCATCGCTTTAATAACAAAAGTCTGAGGAATATTAGTACAGAATATTATTAGTCTGAATGCAAGAAGGACTCTAGTGCAGCATCGACACGCACTCAAAAGAACGGCATCTCTTTGACACCAATAATTTCAATGTTGACTAGGAATTTGTGTCAAGGATATTAGTGCTACTTTATTAACCTATTTGGAACATAAACATCTCCCCGCCTCCTTTCCACCAACCATCTCCTCTCTCTTCACCTTAGCCCCCAGTCCTCTCCTACCTCTCACCTACCATCCTCCTCCTCCCACTGGCCCAATCCTCTCCTCTCTCTCTCCATCTTAGCCCAGTCCTCTATTTCTCTCCACCTTAGCCAGTCCTCTCCTCTCTCTATCCCCGTTGGCCCAATCCACCCCTCAAGTTTGACTATTTCAAATGCTCCTACCCAACAACTCTCGCCATTTGATAAGCTTTCCTGACAGAATTTCAAAACCACACACACACACCACACAACCCAAACCCAATAACTACATATATATAATATATGGTAAGGGTGGACCAGCAGCGACACTCTCATGATTACTATTCTGAGCATTAATACATTTATATTTAATTTAAATTATACTTTGATCATTCCAACTCATTAGGGAATTTACATTTAATTTAAATTGTATTTTTATTATTTCTGCCCATTATTGCATTTAAATTTAATTTAAATTCTACTTAATAATTCCTACTCATTAGTGCATTTATGTTTTATATAAATTCTATTTTCGTCACTTTAACACGTAAACGCTTTTATATTTAATCTAAGTTTGACCTACATAATTCATACTCATAAGTGAGTTTATATTTAACGAGTAAACCCTTGTGAAACTTTCGAACAGTTCAAGCATCTCCCTCATAACCCCACCCCCAAATGATTTAGTCTTTTGTTAGGGTGTTGAAATTAAATACTCAGCGAAGTGTATACACAAAATCGGTGATTTACACAATTTATTATTTTTCTTTTAGCTTGAATTTTAAACAAATAATGTGTTTCAAACGTAAACTGAGTTTGCTATGTCAGAAGTTGAGGAAGAGAGTAGATGGAATGTTAAGGACTCGGAGCTCACTATGACTGTCTATCAGGTGCCAAGAGCTCTTAGTTTGTTCTAGAAGCCTGAAAATATAGCTATGTACTTGTCTTGAACGACTATATATTTTTACTAAATTAATATCAACAACGAGACCACAAATTTTATTTCAACTAATTTATATTTAAAATTTATGACTATTTACTAAGCCTCTTCCAATACAAGATTTTTGATTTCTAGTATACGATCTTTACTTAGTATCTTGAATTAAATTTAAATTAAATGTTAAGCCAAATTATTTACATTTTAATAATCAAGTTAAGTAAATTAAACGTGTTTAAAAAGGAATATATTCTTTATACAATGTAGATAGTAAGTTTTTTCGGTCAAGTAAAATAATTTGAGTTTAGCCATTAAAATAAATGGTATACAATGGTCCGATGACTTACCTGAAATGTTTTGACGAAATTGTTAATTGTATTAATCACCAAATTACCCTTATATTATCAACAAAAAATAGTTATTAAGAAAATTGATCTTTAGATTATAATTTAGATTTAAATTCAATCAATCAGAATATGGAATCTATTTAGGCTCAATATTTCAAAAACTATTCGAATCTTTCAAATAAAAAGTTTTGGAATTTTGAAACGAATATGAATCTTATTAAGGGGGAATTTAATCAAGGAACATTACATCTGAAGAGTTATGGTATAAACAAATTATTTTGTTATTTCCCAGGACATAATAGATCTGGCGCTTACAATTGATTGCCGCTCTAATCTGCAGGAAGTAATTGATGACCTCATAGACGCTACTGTAGGAGCCTCGCCTAAAGTAAGTCACAACAAAAAAATATAGGAAATATCACTCCTAGCTCAGTCATACTTTTGTGACGTCATCATGTGTACACAATTTGATGTGACTTTCCTGATCATTTCAGTAACTGTCAATAAAATAGTAGGGGAATGCCAGGCCGCCCCCGTGGTTCGGATTCCACGTTAAACTGTAGGTCCTTCATTTCTTCTCACAATCATCCTACCATTACACATTAGCGTATGTGCGTACAACCCGAACGGGTAGTAAGACGCCGTGCTAAAATAATAATAATATAATAATAATAATAATAATAAAATAATAAATAGTAGACAGGAGCTTATCATTCCGTATTGGAGAAATAGCTAAGCCAACACAATCAGTAAAATTTCTAAAACAACACTGCACTAAGATAAGAAATATTGTATTATGGTATTATTTATAGAATAATTGGATACATTTATTTTAAAGATATTTATCTTTTATATGTTTTGCTAAACCTAAGAGTTAAATAATATACTAAAAAAATAAATAATTAATTAAGAGAAAATTAAGAAAGAAGTTTGTTTACATCCAGGCCTAACCTAATTATCCTTTCAGGTAGCTTCCTTCACTATCATTTACTTTACATTAGTGTACAGTGTTTCTACACTGTATTATTATATATTTTAAATTCATCATACAATTATTCATTTGGTTACTTTTTAATTATTGTTAGTGTCGTTTTAATGTCCTGAAAGACATAAGTGTTAAAACTATATTATATCTTTTTAATTATTGTTAGTGTTGTTTTAATGTCCTGAAAGACATAAGTGTTAAAACTATATTATATCTTTTTAATTATTGTTAGTGTTGTTTTAATGTCCTGAAAGACATAAGTGTTAAAACTATATTATATCTTTTTAATTATTGTTAGTGTAGTTTTAATGTCCTGAAAGACATAAGTGTTAAAACTATATTATATCTTTTTAATTATTGTTAGTGTTGTTTTAATGTCCTGAAAGACATAAGTGTTAAAACTATATTATATCTTTTTAATTATTGTTAGTGTTTTTTAATGTCCTGAAAGACATAAGTGTTAAAACTATATTATATCTTTTTAATTATTGTTAGTGTTGTTTTAATGTCCTGAAAGACATAAGTGTTAAAACTATATTATATCTTTTTTCTACTAGACCATATATTTTTATTTGAGTGTTGTTTTTATTTTTAAAATTTTTTAAAAGTGTTATTTCTAATTTAAAAAAACAATATTTCCATTTCTTATCTTTTTTTTTACAAAAGTATTTATAAAAATAAATGTCATTCATATTTTAAGAACATATGTTTAATATGTTTTTAAAAATTAAAATTAAAACATGTGATATTAACATTTAAAATAAATATATACTCTTAATATTATAAAATTATAAATATATTCGAACTTGACTTGAGCTAGGAAGCTTTTAGAAATACGCTACTCGAGTTTGACTCGAATGAAAATAAACTCAAGCTCACAAACCCCTAAATTATATATAAGTACTTATCCTTGGGATAGTCATCAATTATCAGTTTGTGATAAATATGAATTAATATTTATTTTATATGTTTATTTTTTTTAAATGTTCTAAGAAAGGTGTTCATATCTGTATTCGGGCAAATTATTTTAATATTATACTTCAGATAGTAATTGGAGTCTTTGCTATTGATAATTAACTTTTTTTTCTTCAACAGAATCATTATATCCCTGGTCTTACTAAGCAGTTTATACCAAAACTCGCCCAGGTTTTGAATGAGTCCATAATGGACTATATTATTGATCTGATAATATCCATCCCCGTTTCAGACACATCTCCAGGTAATTAAAAACATATTATTTATATTACTTTAGGAATTTAACTAGTGGTTACATGGTTTAAGATATCTGTCTCACTCATACACACTAGATAATATTTACAAGACCGATTTAATCTCATTTACCAAGTGATTCATCAAAATGTTTTTTCTCATCCTATTGCTAACCTAATGCGGATACATTTAATTTAAGTAATCTTCTCATACCCACACTACATGGGTAATTGTTTATGTTTTCACCGTTATTAAAAATAATTATAATAAAACTCCATGATGTCAATCCGTATTGAACCATACAGACCAAACAGCCACCTTCTGTTGGCGAATACATGCCAAC
>JBCFYV010011135.1:17276674-17311674 GCA_039000515.1 Timema cristinae
AACTTAAACTCAAATAAAAGCAAAAAATTGGCATGAGCCTGTTATGTATCGCTGGGGTATTTTATTTTTATAGCTCATTACGACTCTTGATCAAAGTGATTAAATTTTTCTATTCGTAAGGTTACATAATGATGAGTTACATACCTTGTATTCATATCTATACATTATCTGAGTAAAATTAATTCTCATATTTTATTTAACTTAACGGTATTGATTGTTTGCATTTAATGGGTTAATCAATATTCCACAAAACATGGAAAATTATTATGTAACGTAATAAGTATTAATAGTTATAACATTATTATAATTAATATAAACTTACAGTTCATAAAGGGACCTCAGATTCCCCCCCCCCTTGGTCTTCCCATTTCGTAGAAATAGCCCTAGACCTAATGGGAAGATAAGTTTAGAATGAACCTGGAAGAGATAGGATGTAATGAGGTAGACTGGGTAGAACTAGTTCAAGACAGGGATAGGTGGCGTTCTTTTGTAAATACGGCAATACATTTTGAGTTCTTAAAGTTATATAGTGAGTATGTAAGTAAACCTATAGAGACAATATGTAGACCTATCTATATCTGTTCACATCTGTACAGCCTAAAATTCCACGACGAATTATTTTAACAATTGTGTATCTCTTAAACATAGTAAAATAACCTTATAAATATTGAGGGTTTAGGGACAAATTATCACAGCTAAATTTAGGACTGTTATAATGATAAGTTATTTTTGTAAACACTTTTATGTAAGTCAATAGAAACAGAAATAGAAATAATATGTAATCATCTATAGGCCTGACACTTGATTTAGGAAATTATAAATTATCTTTCGAATAAAATACTCTCCAAAACTAAGCGTTTCTGTCTAAGAATATATTTTCTTTATAATAATTACTTTTAATGTAACAAATGTTGTCTATTTTGTTTATGTTTTAGTTGGCAGATACATCAAGAAATGGCTGTGAAAAACGAAACATTATTTTATCATTTATGATATTTTGTAATTTCTTACCATCTAAAAAATATAAACTTGTTGATACTTGGAAATATATCAATAAACTTATACGGTAGGAACCTCTTTAAATAAATTATATATTTTTAGTTTGTTTTATTATTTCATAAGCGGATTTTATTTGTAATCCCATATTACTATTCATAAAGGCCATCCTAATTTGATACAAATTAATGGGCAGGGTTTGGAGGTACAGATTTTAATAAGTGTTTCACAATTTGCGAGGAGGTAGAGTAGGAAGCCAATTTAGCAAAAAAAAAAAAAATTCCTCAGTGGAACATGCTTTAACCCTACCCCGGTATCCCCCGGCCGACGGGACAATTAAGCTTGACGTTTAAATTTGGTTCCAAACTAATCTTTAGCTTAAGACATAATGTATTTACTTTACAAACTTAGTATTAAGAAAATAATTTTTTATGGCCTCACAAAATATAAACGTTCCGATAATGACAATCAATAATCGAGAAAGTACGTTTAAATCCAAGTAAGTGGAACAGAGAAAAAAAGGATTAAAGTCACGTTACACATTTTCCAGACAACATACTTTTTAATGCAAATCCCACAAGGACCCGAGCAAGTAACCAGATTTTATATCTCAAATCCCATAAGGACCCTAGCGAACACTTAGATTTGTATCCATATATTTGAAACCTCTATTATCCTTAATCTAAAATACATTAGAAATGTAACATGATTACCTAACAATGGTAGCACCAACTAAATTTGAGGTAAAACTGGACTTTCCCCTATTTCCCCTTTACCTTCAAGTAATTATTAGACTGTTATGTTTAGATCATTTAGGGTGTACATAAATTATTAACTTTATCATATGTTTATAGCTTGAATGAATAGTGAGACAGGGTGTTAAAAGAAATTAAAAACTAATCATGAGCCTTAGGTTGTATTTATATTCTTACATAACGATAACTACAGGGTGGGGTGGAAACAATTATAGGATCTATGCTGAGGAAAGTGATGGACAATGTGTTAGGTTTGTCTGACGTCCGGTGGAGTTCACTGAAGTGACTTTTAAAAAAAAATTAAAAAGTGTAATAAGTAGTTCACTTTTATTTAGCTAGTGAATATTTACTTTTCAATTAAAGTGTTAATTTTCAAGTTACTAATTATCTAATTTTCTCGGCCCAACTATGTATTGAACAGTATAGGTGTGTGTAATATTATATATATATATATATATATATATATATATATATATTATATATATATATTATATACCGTACCGAGTTAGAACAAAATCGATCAAAACGTTTAAGCTTTGTGGTCAGGGACTAACAGACGTACAGATAGACATGAGTACAGACAGAAATGTTAAATCCACTTTTTTTTTATGTACCCACATAAAACGTTTACAATCCTCCCCCTAATAAAGTGAAAACCATCATATTTCACCAAATAGATTAAAAAAAAAAAAACAGCAACATATTGTTACAGACACATATTGAGGAAAAGAGAACACTTCGGTCTCTTCCTTAAATAGCATTACAAACAATTTCCCCATTTCACATACCTTCATTTAAAATCATATTTGCTTAACTTATATCTCGGAAACTATTGGTTTTATAAAATTATATTTCAAATATAAAACCCTCCTGCTCTAGATTGAGATTTTTTGTTTAAATTAACATAAACGTGTTGAAAGACGCGAGCAAAAGAATTGTTCTATTTTAATTGTTATAATGAGTTAATGAGTTAGTAAACATTAGGAAAGAATGCTGACAACTCATAACAACTTGTCCTCGTGGTCGCAGCAACTGGGCCGATTTGAAGTATAAATGGTTCTGTTTTAGAATTATCAAGGCTGACACAATAATATCTGTTCAGAGGGGTCACTCTGCCCGGTTTCGTGGACACGTCGGTTAGAACATCGGGTCATTGGGTACTTGTGCTGGAGAGCAACCGTTGTGTCCAAGGTACCGGGTTCGAATCTGTGGGAGGTGTCAGTCGAGCCATTGGTTAGGTATTCCTTACTTAATATATTTTTATAGTCTTACCATTTTTTTAGGAATTGCGAAGCATGAATTTAGAATAAGTGAACCCCATTTGCGTGGAGGGAGAATGTAAAACGACCTAGAAAAAACCAACCCCAGTTTACCCGACTGAGATTTGAACCATGAATCCCCGTCCTCAGCAGTCGAGCTCAACACGAATATAGCCTATTAGCCTATAGCGCCACTGAGGCGGGGTACTGTATAAGTAGTCTGCCAGTAGGGGAGACCGGGGAATTTTGACGTTAAGCAGGAATGGCTGATATAAATAGTTGTAATCCATATATCATAGTGAGTATTTTTTATCTTTAAGAGTATTTCATTGGCTAACTTTTACGCATTATAATTTGTTACCAAATATATTTGTTTAGCTGTAAAAAATTGTAAATGACTGCACTGGAATTTCGTCTACTCACCCCAATGCCGGGGCAAGTTTACGAACCTATTGGGGTAATATGACGAACTAGAATATATGCTACAAACACCCCCACCTCCCCCTTAGTTTCTCACATCCTGTGCGGTGAAAATCACCCATAGGATGAAGTTTATTTTATTTTCGCACCAGGGTTACGTATGGAGTATTTGCAAATAAATCCCTGGTGGCATACCACTATTTTTCCCCAACCGACCCCAGCGGCTCTTCCGACCGGGGCCAGCCCAACTTATGTTATTTATATTCAGCCGTTTTTGGTTTCTTCTTATTGTTTCCGTCCCATCCCTCTCCTTTGTACATTGTATGTTTTTACGGTCCTGGCGACCCACTATGAGCAATAGGGTGGTTTTTTGTATAATTCTACCACCCCTAGCCCAAATAAGACAATTTTCAGCCCACCAGGGCACCAATATCATTTCATGTTCTGATTTTTTATATGTTCAATGTCGTGTTTACTTCGAGAGCCCTTCGGGCTGGTGTTAACTGTTTGTCCCCTTATGTTTTCTCTGTATTTACATGTTTTTATTAGATGTTTATACATTAATAAAACCTTACAAATAAACAAACAATTTTTTTTTTTATATTAACATAACTTACACATTTAAATACCAAATAATTTCAAAATTACCTATCTGATTTAAATTTTATTCATTAACTTTAACTATTAACTAATGGCCTAAGAAAATAATTAATCCACACACAATATGGCATTTAACATTTAGGTGCTTTCGAAACAATTATAATAATTAAAGAAATCAAAAACCATTGTTTAGGCCATAATAGACAATTATTATGGTTTTTAATACTAACAATAGTCACACTTAAACGGGCCACAGCCTTCATAGCTTGAGTGGTCCTCATGCCACCATTGTCCACAAGCTCCACACTTCACCCAGTCTTCATTAGGAGGGTCAACAAGCTCCTCTTCACATCCTGGACACAGTATAATTACAGTGTTTTCCTGAGCCTCCTTTGGTTTTTGTAATAACTTCTCTGTAGCTGTTTTGGCATCCCTTTCTTCCTTATTTTTAAAATCTATTTTCCTTTTCTTGTTCTTTTTCTAAGAGAATATCTTTCCAGGTGTGCTCATTAGAACAAATGCTACTACAACTGGCTGCTTCAATTTTATAGATCTATTTACTCTTGGCAAAGGTTTGATATAGTTGGGAGTGACTCTTCCTTTAGTAGTAATTGATGTTTGCACAGTTATATTCTCATTATACTCGGAACCACGAGCAGGAGCCCCTGATTGAGCATGAACAGCTTCTGGTTGGGCATGTTGTTGGGATGTTTCAGGTTGTGGAATATTTGTCAGTAGGAGGAGATCATTTTCCACTGCAACTGCCTGTGGTCCATTGCAAACCAAAGTTGGTTCATCATGTGAAGGTCCTTCCTGAGGAAGATCTCGTCAGTTGTTGCTGAAGGTGCAAAACCATACTAGGTAAAAGTTTGTGGATTGTATGGTTCAATTCCGAAAGCTTCTAAACCCTTTACATCTTTGGCTACTGTCGCTGCCCTCAAGTACGTCGTGCCAAAAAGATGACCTACATTTCTTGTATCGGTCTTCCTGAACCATGTTCACACCATCTGCAGAGGACACTTACAATTTTAAGTGTGCATTGCATGCCAAAAACAATGCTAGCATAAAAATAACGTTGTAGTGTGTTACTTTTGAGAAACATTTCTAAAAACCACATTATTTAGCCTACTTTTTATAATGTTCATATTAATTAACTCTCACACTTGCAGGCTTCTAAATATATGGACATACTCTTAAAGTTTGATCAAACTGGGGCATGATTACGAATTCGTCAATGTACCCCCACCAACTTGCCCCGGGTTACATTATTTCATAACTTTCATAGAATCACAAACAAAAAATATATATCTATAAAAACTATTATATGTAAAATTGCTAATATAGCACACAATTGCTAATAGCATGTAGCGAACAAGAACCATTCTTTACAACTGAACAAGAGCTTATCAAACCTTCTTAATTCCATTGCAAGGGTGCGGCAACGCAACTTCCTCTCTCCACAGGTCTACACAAAATAGTACTATGGCGGTCCATTCCCTATTGGTACTGCCAGAGCATTCAATAATACATGCATTTATGACCTACTCCCTGGGGTACAACACTAATTTAATTCATACAATATTAATATTCAGTCAATAGGTGCCAAAACGGGTAAAGAGAAAAAAGGTATTATTTGCGCGGACCCCATATGGAAACAAGTGGAGTTCCGCGCTTTACCTACCAGAACTAATACCGCACGCGAAGCGTGGCAACAAGAATGATTCAACACATTGAACACAATGACCCAACTAGGTCCTAGAAAAGGGATAGACAACCCGGTTGTAGCCATAAAAACAAGTGTGTAGTCTTAAGGATTCAAAAGGGAAATATTGAACTTGTGGAGAATAGCAACCATTTAGACTAAATCCTTATTACATCTGGAACTCAAGGCTCCTATATCGAAGCTATATCATATGGCTATAGGAAAAACATAGTCTCTTGGACCAATATAACAAGTCTGTTACCTCTCCCCTCACCAAGCTCCAACTGACCTCCCGAGTTCCCTCAACCACCGCTTATAAACTCTCACACGGTGCGGAATATGGCGGGTGGAAGGTCCTGGGAGGTACAGCCAAAGGTGGCGAGAGGAGGCGGTGGCCTAAGCCAGTTTATTTATTGAAATAGTTAAAAATTTACAAGGCATCTTAAATATACAGTAGAACGAGTCGGTCCGATGGCGCCGTGGCTATGTTGACCTCTCCTGCTGTGGGGGCTTCTTCACGTATCAGCTCCTCGAGGATCCTGCGGGATGGTACATCTGCCGGGTTTGCTGCAGATTCCAGCCAATATACGTCCCAGGGCCGGTGTCTCAAACGGTTGACTACGTATAAGTGTAGGTATCTTATAGCTGGGGTGTTGAATGTCAGGCCTCGGCCTGAGGGCACCCCGTGGAAGACCGTGCAGTTATCTACGCCTAGGCGGATGGGGCACTTGTCGTCCTTGTTCTTTTCATGTTGCCAATTCAGGGAGAGTAGGCCCGCCGCAGTTTCGGCCAAGTTGATTTCCGAGGGTTGGTGGAATCTCTGAACACTGAACAAGAGCCTAATTGCCAGCTGGATAATACGCTGCCATTGACCATGGCGTGGCGTCTGCGACGATGTCGATAGGTGGGATCCGAGGTGTTTCCCAGTTGCAAGTAGTCCATCTGGGCAGGCCAAGGAGTGTTTCCGCGATGGCCGGAGATCTTCTATAGAGGCGGGCCACGGCATATGCTGGCCATCACAGGTTTTGGCTCACCCAACTGAAATACCCACCAATCCGCTGGATGTCCTTGTCGGTGGCTTTCTTCGTGTGACGTGGTATGATTCTAGCTCGGTGTTGTGCTGCTTTTGTAAGTGTTAGTGTTGTTGTTGGTGTATCCACTTGAAAGCCAAGGTAGGTGATGTTCGTTTCTGCCTTGGTTGAAGATTTTCTCGGTTGATGGTCAGGCCCAAGGATTATAGTAGTTCTGATGCATGCTCCAAATCCACGTCGTCTAGGCCATGGAACAAGTAGGCATCTATATAGACGATAGCCTTGGTGTGGGGCAATACTTCCTCCACGGCCCTGATTGCCTCTACACTGATCCGTTGGAGTATTGATAGAGAGAGACTATGGACCACGGGAAGTCTACACATTGAGTATTTCTTCCCTCTGTAATAGATGGCTAGATGTCTTTGCGAGGCCGTCGATAACGGAATCTGAAAGAATCCGGATCAAAGGTCTATTTTACACATCTTATGTCCCTTAGGGATGTTTTGATGGCCGTTCCTGCAGTATGGAGTGAAAATTCTGGCGTATGGATGTAGGTTGTCCATGCAGACATATCGTGTATCACTCTGATTTCCTTGTTTGCTTTGGGTATTGCAAACAAGGGGAAGGCGTCGCAGATGTCATCGATGTGTTGAATTTTGCCGTGGCTTAGTAGGTCTGCGATGATGGTGTCCATGGTGTGATTGGGCCGTGTTCTGATGAATATATGTGGTGCTCCCGTTGGTTTTGGAAGATAAGCTCCGTTTTGAATGTTCAGTAATCTGATCTTGTTGTTCCAGATTTTTGTGCTGATGGGTTTTACTCCTTTAGATCTGTAGGTTTATTCTGTTAGAGGAATGTATTTTGCTCCACCTTCTAGCCATAGTTCCTTGACCTCCCGATGCAGATTTGGAAAGGGTGATATGTCAGCTATCTCGTTTTAATTGGCTTCCTGTTCCTCAGTTCCCATCACGTCTTCTGGGGCGGAGTCCCGGTTGAAGTGGGGTATTCGGGCGTGGGCGTTATCTGTTGATTCAAGTGATTCCTCGTCCACAATGGATATTCCTAGTTGTTCGATGATATCTTCAAGCGTTTCCTGGGACGGCTCGGGTTCCATTAGTAGTTGGCTAGCTCTTTCGTACCACTCGCGAAGCGTTGTGATGTCTGGTAGCTCGTTGCCCCAAAAGTCATAGGTTTCTTGATTGGTTTCCCCAGCAGAACCATTGTCTATGCGTGGGGTTAGGACGTCTTCTAAATCTTCTTGTGGCCCGAGATCTTGTGTCTCGGACTCTGTGAGGTGAGATCTGTAATTTGTATTTCCTCCAGCCATCTGAAGTCTGCATCCCATGACGGTGAGGATAGCCCCACCTCTGTATACTCTGTTGATATTTTCTTGAGAGGGCGTTGATTTATTCGATCTTGCCAATGTATGTGTGGTACTTGTGATTTTGCTCCTACAACCGCCAAGCTCCAACCTAAGCAACATTAGAATTACTGTGACTACACCAACAGAGTCGGAAGAACACAAAACCAAAATCTAGTCACTTTGACTCAAACAAGAAATCGAAATAAACATAATAGTTGCCTCGACTATAATAATTCTGAAAGACACAGTACTGATAAACAAAAAGTCAGAGAACTTAATAAACTTATTTTAGTCTTTAAACTAGACCAATAAGTCAGATGAACTTATTAACATCGCCTCTATACTTAGGAAATCGGAGAGGTTTCTCCTCAGTGGCGTGGCGGTGAAAACCACGCCCAATACTACATGGCCACCACTTCCTTCGTAGAGTAAGGTAGCAGAGGTTCCTTCTTAGACGATGCGATGTGATAAAATACCATGACGTGAATCCGAGAGTCACTTATTTTTTTACCCTTTCTCTGACTAGAACGAAAAAAAAAATTATATAAAAAAGCGTAAAACATAGGTGGAGGATAGGGGGAACTGGAGCTTGAGGGGTGAGGTAAAGGGGAGGTTCGAAGACACGCCGCCACAACAGTGGAGCTCGAGGGTCGTGGGAGCGAGCCTAACTTAGTTGAGTTATTTTTCATGTCAGGTGTTGTAGCGAGCGGATGTGTTTGGAAGCACCCTGTCGCCCTACTTGTTGAATATTTTGCTAGAAGGCAGGTTGGCGATATTCGATCCCATCCGGTCACGCTGAGTAAGTCTTGAAGCATATTATTCCTGAATGTAATAGCTTTAATTATCTTCTTTGGATTCCACTATTGTAAGTTAGTATTTTTATGCAAATTTGTATTATTAAAATCCTTGTAGTATTTTCCATTGGAAGCACGTTGATCATATCCGAGCCCATCTAGTCGCTAAAAGTAGATTTTTAAGGATATTATTATTAAATAACTTGAATCTAATTCTCTTCTTTGGATTTTGCCAATATAATTATTATAATTTCGTATTTTTACGTAGCCTAATTGTGTAGGTGTCAACTTTACATGATTGACACGCTAAACTACTAGTATCGATGCTAGATTGCACTGACGTGGCACATTAAGCTAATCTATTCACCAGGCGCCAAGACGAGTCTCACAGGAAATGGTACAAGATATCAAGAAGACACTACATAGCTAGAGGAAGTGTTTGTTTATGTTAATGAAACTATATTAATGTAATTAGATGATAAATTAACCCTTTAATTATATGTACTAACTTTAATGCTCACAATTAAAATGAATATTTTTATTTTAAGAGTGAATCATGAGGTTCTTTCCAACAACTCTAGAGCAACGTAACTGACATGGCGTCAGTCAGGATTGTATTATTATAGTGTTTATTGACATTCTAGATTACCCCCTGCTTCTTCCCACCCCCTCCCATCATGCTTCTAACTATTACGTTCCCCTATACTTCTTATATTATTCATTTATTTCTTAAGGTGCGGCCGAAGGGAGCGCAAGTAATGTTACAGTTTTTATAGTATTACATTTCTTTGGCCGAAACAAATCAAATATTTCTCCAGTAGCAATATAGAGTTTGTTTTTCTGCACTTGCTAATATCAACATATATTGAATATCTGTTAAGGGTGTCCTGGAATTTTGTCAAAACTTTTTCTCTTTATTTAAAAAGTTTTGACAAAATTTCAGAACCCCCTTGACAGATATTCAATATTTGATGATATTAGCATGTGTAGAAAACTAAGCTATATATTTCTACTGGAGAAATATTAGATTTATTTTGGACAACAAATTTCAACTCTATAAAAACTGTTAAAATACTTGCGCTCCCTTCGGCCGCACCTAAAGTTATATGTTACTGGTTCTACAATGGTTTCTACCTCCCCACCCTCCTCTTGTTTCGGATTGTGGAGTGTAGGCGAGGGGGATTTATATGTCGATTTTCAATATTGTATGGCTACAAAGAACAGGTTAGAGAAGGAACGACTAAGGTGGTATGGCAATGTGAGAGGAAGAATGAAGAGGGAAAGGATGACAAAGAGGATGTTGGACATGGAGGCCGAGAGGAAGACAAAGGGACAGATGGCAGAAGGGAGTAAGGCGTGTGGAGGAGAGGGGAGATGACTGGGACAAGGTTGAGGAAGATAAGGTGTGGGAGGAAAAGAGGTGGTGTAGAGGCTGATGTTCCAAACAAAACTAGCCACTTACTGGTAGTTATTATTATGATGATAATAGCCACAGAATCCTTTATGTGCAATATTTTTATTATTTATCATCCTTATAAGAAATAAGTGCTTGTAATCAGCTCGTCAGGGTGCTAACATTTTATACCACGCTAGTTTTTAAGCCTGTCTCTGACGGGTTGATGTTGATCCTACCCAATTTTTACTCTGTGAGATGAAAAAAAATGTGTTTTGCTAAAGGAAGGCTAAATCTAGAGCCCTTTTTGATCCAATCTCATAGCTACGCAAATAAGCTTAAAAGGTTGTTGAAAATTAAAGTCAATATTACATATTCACACATTATTTTTGTTAATAAAACTCAAACTATAGGATGGTTAAGGAAAAGAGCCCTGTTTGAATCTTTCGACTTTATTTTGGCGAGAACCATATTTTGAAATAACTAATCGTATATTTAAATATTGCGATGGAGCTGAACCTCCGCGCGGCAATTTCTTGCTGACCGAGGCGGTTTCATTAATTTAATTTTTTATTGATTAAAACTTTTAAGTTATAAGGGTAGGTTTTGTTGGGTTTGGATAATTTTATTTATAAACATATTTGTTACTGTGCACTAAATAATCATAACACAATTTGGGATAGTTGGAAAAGTATTTTACTTTCAGATGTTGGCAGCGTGTTTCAAACTATCAATTTGGCCGAACATTCTTATGTAATTTATGTGAATAAATCTTTCATTAACACATTTTATAATCATTTGAAAATGTAATAGCCTATACCGTATTACTACCCATTCAGTTTAAACGAATATATACTAGTCACACTAATGAACTAAGGAGGAGGAAGGTGGTATTCATATGATGTGTACCAGCATTTGCGTGGAAGCAGCGTGTATAAAAACAAGAAAAAAAACCTCAACAGACCCACCCGGAATTCCAACCACAATCTCTACGGCATTAGAAGGTTAGGTTAACAAGAGAGTGATATCTTGGACTAGATATTCTAAAAGTGGGGTCCTCAATGTTCATCCAGGGTGTCCGCAAGATCGACCACATATCTTTACATATTTTGTAGATATTATAAAATGTTATATTAAAGGGTAAATCTCTGGTTTGTACTAATCACAATGGATATGTCTTCTCATATTAAGCCCGGTGAAAAAGTGAATCCTAAAAAGTGGTCGTTAGCCACGCCCCTTGCGCCCACATCTCTGAGAGGAAAATTTGGAAATTCACTTTTATATATATTTTTTCGTCAGCTAGGACAAAGAACTTTCAGAAAAAAAAATGCACTGAAATATTTGATACATTTTACAACAACTTATTATTGGTGCTAGCTAAGACTTTTCTGCTCTTTGTGGTGTAAATATAAATGTGTTGTGGGCGACCTGGTGGTCTAGGGGTAAGGTGTCAAACATCTGTGCTGGGGGTCCGTGGTTCAATCCCCGTTCCCGGCAGAGAAGTATCAAATTGTCAAACCCTTCCTTAACCTCTGACAATACCTGTATTAATCAAAACTTGTGAATGTGTGGAATGCCAGACCTCCACCGTGGTTCGGATCCCACGTTAAACTGTAGGTCCTCCATTTTCCTCTCACAATCACCCTACCATTACACATTAGCGTTAGTGCGTACAATCCGAACGGGTAGTAAGACATCGTGATAATAATAATAATAATAATAATAATAATGTGAAATAAAATCTTCTTAGTGTGGAACAAGACTTAAGGGTGTATGGCCCAAAATTAATAATATATTTATTATATATATATTAGTAGGTCTTCTTGAACCAAACTTGGATCAATGTATAAAATATTGATTAAATGTATATTTTAAGCACAGTGTTTACTCAAAGTTTGAAATTTTGGCATCTAGTGCATCAATTTTAAGGAAAACCAAATGTTGCAAAGGTTTCATATTTGGAGTGTTAGAAGTACTTGAGGAGGTTTATTAATTGAAATAAATTTTATTTCAATGAACCTTCAATTAATAGCGTAAAAAATTGCCAAATAAATGCAATATTAAATTAATTATTTTGTATAGTTAAACGTGGGTAATAAATGGAGGAAGTAAATGAATTGATGCCGACTTCTTATAACTTTATAATGATACTTCATTTACATTAATATTCAATCTGAAACTCATGAAAATTGATACAAGCTGAGGTGCTACATATTTTGCCCCCGGATTTTGAAAATATATCTGATACAAGCCCGCAATAGCCGAAACAGAACGGCCTGGTTAGAGTAAAGCAGACAACTCATCCCTTCTCACTCCAAGTCACCAGCTGTCTGTCCTTGAAACCATAAATATGTTTCAAGTGGTTTTGGCATGTTTGTGAAGCTCATCGCCCTGAACTATCACCATCTCTCTTTAGGGATTGTTACCAGGCTCTACACCGTGCTACTATTGATGAAAGGATTTCTTTCAGTGTGGCTGAGTGTAATTGCATTTAATGTATTTAGAGATGTGTGAAGTGTGTTAATTGTGGAAAAATAATTTTTATTATTTTAAAAAATGGCCCCACAAAAGTTTAAAGATGGGAGAAGATATGTAAAAAGCAAAATGAATAAGCATTCCAAGGCAATGAAACGCCTTTATGAAGAAATTCGGAGAGCCCGAACCACTAATGAGTAGGTGAAATGACTTCAAACAAATATTATGTTATTGAAGTTAAATAATTAACTTTTTTGAAAATTCTTTTGTAATCCGAAACCAAATCGGGAACCTTCAACTTAGCACGTCAATATCTTACCACTGAGCCATCTAGGGCTAATCCTGTGTAAGGGTCATTTATCGCTCATATTCTAAGGGTTAGTTGGTGGTATGTAAAATCGTCGGCCATTTAATAAAAATCCGAAACAAACTCCATCGTTGATCCAGGGTAGCCTTGTGCTGCCGTTTGGACAATTTTTATTAGTTTTAAATGGTTTCTTGGATATAATTTACAGTATATAACTATGATCTATAATATATTATAGCTATTAACGAGCCATGTCCTGCTACACAGTATTTCACCAAACCTTCTTTAAAGTATGACTGATAAGTATTTCTTAGCATTGTACAAATACTGAGTAGGTAGCTCAATGGTGAAGCTTTGGTGCGCCAAGCACAAGGTTCCGGGTTCGATTAACTTAGAATTAACAAAATATATTTTAAATAAATGAATAGTCTTAATATTCAACTTATTATCTACTATTTATTCATTTATTTTATTTATTTATTTAGTGATAATGGCAAAGTGGATTTTAGTTAATCTTGTACCACGTTCACAAACACTAAAGACTTGACTTTCAAACCAATTAAATCTGAGTAAGTGGATGATTGTTATATTTTTTGTGGGAAATGTGTTTTAAGTGTCTTTAAAATGACGTGTAGGTGTGTACAAATCGACACTATTAATGAATTTAGTACAAAATTATATGGAAATGTCATGGCCTTGATTTTATAGGTTTGATCCAAACTTGAGGGTTAACAAAATACTAACCAGGTAGGGTGTTTAAAAAATTACATTCACAATTTAACTTCACTTTCATAAATAGGTACTTAACTTAATCTGTGACAGTAACGATCCTAATAGCAACTTGGGTATGAAAGTAATGATACAAATAGCAGCTTTGGGTGTGAAAGTAATTATAACAATAGCTACATTATTTACATATAAAATAACTGATCAATAGTTGGGACATATTCGGGGTCATATTTGTTAAAAATAAAAGTATTTTAAGTTTTTTATAATTATTATAAATGAACTAGAAACATTAAACCATTTTAATTGAAATGTGTATTTATACCAAAAATTTCATATTTTTTTTAAAATAACCTAACTAACTTTGGTATTTTGAAAAAGTTTGTGTCACATTTGTAAAATTCTTGAAAAGATAACTGTTTATGTTTTTAGCGTTGGTAAACATATTTATAGATATCTTCCAAATAAGCATGCTGTTTAAAATGTAACTTTCTTTTAAAATGTCACTTCCTTTTTATTTCCAAATATTTTGAATACGTGGTTCGGCGGTTCTGTTTGCCCGTAACTATGAACGCTGAAGCTCATTTGATTTGATACTACATATTTTCGATGAAGGACATTTCCTTGCACTCATTGTCGACTCGATTAAAATTCATATATCTGTATTGTTTAGTATTAAAACAAAATGGAAGCTCACATTTCCTCATGAAAATAGCTTTGAGGGTAATTTACACTCAAGGAAACTTACAATTTTTATCGTATATCCGCACATCTTCGAGATACAAAATAACGTATCATTTCGAAAATGAAAGCATAATAAATATAGAAATCTTTATCTAAATTTTTTTTTATAAAACCAATAGTTTCCGAATTATAGGTACAGTACATGTATATAATAGGAAATTGCTTTAGTTCTTAGCGGGTGTTATGTTCCTCTTTTCTCTAATAGTGAATATTATTTCATTTATGCTCTTTGGTAGAATGTGCAACCATGTCTATTAACGCGTTTCAAATAATTATCTTACGAGCTGTAAGTAAATATCTATTTTTTATTTACAGTTGTAAGGAAGTCTATGCTGTGCACTTTCCCCGTCCTTTAAAAACAAATGATCTCTTTTGTAAAAAAATAAAAAGCCTACACATTTGATTGGGGGATATAACTTAGAAAAGAAATATTATGCTAGAGTGTTACGAATCTTAGCTCTGTTGGTACTGCGTCCATCTAGGGATATTAAGGTCCCGGGCTCGATTCTTGGCATTACCGAGAAATTTATCATTGTTGGAATGTGGGTTTACCCTTTCAAGTGATAAATTGACGGCCGGGGGATGGATTTTGTGTCTGTCCTAGATTTAAGATTAGAGTAGAACGTACAAAGTACAAAGGCGTATAACCTGAACAAAACTCGGTGCTAAAAAAAGTTTAAAAAAGAATATCACAGACAACCTACAATGGCATCATGAAACATAAATTGCGAGCCACTGCTGTATTGTCTAGGTTCAGGTTACAGACGTGTCCAGATGGACACTAACAATATGTGCAATTGTGCACAGAATGTCTACATCAATATTCCACCTCCCCCTTCCCCCCTTCACAATCATAACACACATATAGGCCTACATTTTCAATCACTCTTTTTTATGTCCTTTCTTGTCAAATGTTTTTTATAATGTATTTTCTCCCATTTGTTCAGACGTAACGAATTAGTTTTGTAACAACTATCAAAATATAGTTTGTATGTCCCAAATTCAATTACCGCGTCAAGATGTCATTTATTAATGTAAATAATATGTAGGTGAGGCTATAACTGTAATTAACAAATACTCATATTCAACATCATGTGGAGATAGATAAAGCTTTACATACTTAACATCCGTCTCCCCCCGTTTTCCCTCCACTCTATTAGTTCAGGATATCTTTATAAAGCACAATTAGTGAGTTTAATTAATATTAATATTATTATTAATTACAATAGTGTATTAATGATGAGCAATATCTAAAACTGAGGAAATGTATCCATATTTCTGTGAAGGGACAAAGGGAAGCCATTTAGAAATATGCACCCTTTGTTTACCCATTCGGGATTTGAAATCTGACCACCATTGCTCGTTAAAATAAACTAAATGAGCTTAGTGTTTAAATCATGTTAAGGTTAACTTTAAAAATGAACCGATGGTTTAGTTCGGTCCCGGCGGTCTAGGGGTAAGGTCTCGGACTTCTATGCTGGGGTCCGGGGTTTAACCCTCGGTCCCGGCACAGATTTATCTGATTGCCAAACCCTTCTTTCACCTCTGATAAGACGTGTATTAATCACAACTTGTGAGTGTGGGGAATACCAGGCCTCCACCGTGGTTCGGATTCCACGTTAATTTGTAGGTCCTCCATTTCATCTCACAATCACCCTACCATTACACATTAGTGTAAGTGCGAATAACCCGAAATTGTAGTAAGACGCAGTGCTAATAATAATAATAATAATAATAATAATAATAATAATGATAATAATATTTGTCAGGTCCCTCATTTACTGTTCTCATTCATAATAGCGAAAGAAGAAGAGTGTCTACCTGCTAATCCGCCCCCTACCCCACCCTCTCTGCCCTTCCCAAAACTCAACCCAGGACTTTCCAGTCCACCGCTGACGAAGACAGGTTTTTTGGTTCTCAACGGGACGGACCGTTAGCAACCACTCTCACCTTGTTCTCAGCGACACAAACGCTATCTTACATATTTTTCTCAACATTAGCTCTGTCCAAACAACGTTAAGGAGAAGGTCACTATAATTTCTACACATTTCAATTAGATTCTAAAGTCACATAAGCAGTTTCAATCCTCACATAAATTATTATCATTGATTATAAAATTACAAATATAATAGCCTACATAATATATTTAATTTTTATTGTAAATATTTTTCAATCTTATTTAATAACAATATTATATCTAAAACCATACAAATATAATAATTTAATTTATTTTATTTTAATTTATATTGTAACTATTAAATTGCATTAAAATCTATTATTACTAATTCTGCTCTATAATATACTATACATTCATTTTTCCTACATTAAGGGGTACGCGAATCAGCTCTTCCCTGGTTAGAGGATCTGCATGTAAGGCCGTAGCCAGCCAATAGTTTCGGGCGGGGAGGTGGCGAGGATTGGTGGGCACAACCCCCAATTGCTAGAGGTTAGAAAAAATTGTGAATATTGAACACCTCTAGAAGCTCTCTGAAGTGACTTTAATGGTAACACAGCCCCTTTTATTTGTACTTGTAGCTTAATTTTGATATTGTTTGAACCATAGATAAAGCCATATATATTTTGTTCAAAAAATACTGGGGGGGAGGGGGTTAACCCCCCCAAACCTTCCTCCCCAACTATGGCCTTGTCCGCATGACTAAAAGGTTTGAGAACCACTGTATTATAACATTCGGCCACTGAAACAGGTTTCATTATGTCGTTAAGAGTTTTTATAGCATTGTAAAATCTGGGTTCATGTATTTAAGGCATCAGAATAAAGATCTGGTTTATGAACCTTGAGTTTTGGCGGATTAAAAACGGGTTTGTTACTTTTTGGCTGTATAAATGTAAATATTTTGTTAGCTGTGAACAGTTGGTTCACTCACACAGAATATTGTAATCCTCTCCAATTTTAGGATAATCTTTTCACACGAGGTATGTTTTATTTAGTAGAACTAACATTTTATTGCTAATGAAAGTATTGATATCAATTTGTTAAGCTGCTTCTGTGGTAGATTGACTTTAGGCACCATTCCAGCAATAAAAATAACTGCTGGTAATGGGAAGATTAAAGTTCGAATAACGGTCGGTGCTCTTTTTTTTCTAAATGGTTTCCCCCTTTCCCTCTAACATATGAAGGTATAAATTATCTAAAATAAATCTTACTTCTCCTTAACACAATATTTTAGTTATTAGATAAGCATATAGTCCCAAACTGGTAATAAGATGCTGTATTGGAAAAACCAAAATTGAACGCAATAATAAAAGGATTATTATATTTCGTCAATACGAATGAGTTAGTGTGAAAGAGTGGAATTTTGAGGAAATGAGTGTTTATACAACTGATATAATTATTCTTTCTAAAAAATACTTTAATATACATGGGTTATTCCCCAAATTGAAAAAGTTTATTTTACACTTATATTATTTACTCATGGGTAGTCTTAATTATTATAAACATTTTTTAAGAGTATACTTATTTTATTTTTAAATAACTAATAATTGGAAGTAATATTACAAACTGTTTGTTTGTATTAAATCAAGCCCTTATTCGTAACTGGACATGAGGTTTCAAAACTATCGTCAATAACAGTAATAACAGTAATGCCAGTAAAAATCACTAGATAGTGATCTAAAATATGATTAGAAGACCCCTTCCACCCACCCCCTAAAGCTAGAAGGTAATCAATAATTATTTAAATATATAATTACATTCAATCCACATCATATTATATATTTTACCTACTTCAGTGACTGTTGATGACGGGAAGAGATTAGGGCTCAAATCTTTTTCGGGTGTAACGAGGGTGGGTTTTTACTAAATGTTTTTTCCTCTCTCCTTACATGAAAATGGGAGCAGACTTCCTTTAAATTTAACCATTCTCACCCCTAACTCATAAGCCTGAAATTAGTAACTAGGCCTATATTGTGCCAAGCGACACGTCACTTATTGCTTTTGGGGCGTTTTGCCCGTTCCCCCTCCCCCTTTTTGCCGTGCGCGTTTGGCTGCGCACGGCCTCTTCGCGCCTCGCTCGTCGTGTTGCGTGGCCTCTTCGCGCCTAGCTCGTCGTGTTGCGTGGCCTCTTCGCGCCTCGCTCTTCGTGTTGCGTGGCCTCTTCGCACCTCGCTCGTCGTGTTGCGTGGCCTCTTCGCGCCTCGCTCGTCGTGTTGCGTGGCCTCTTCGCGCCTAGCTCGTCGTGTTGCGTGGCCTCTTTGCGCCTCGCTCGTCGTGTTGCGTGGCCTCTTCGCGCCTCGCTCGTCGTGTTGCGTGGCCTCTTCGCGCCTCGCTCGTCGTGTTGCGTGGCCTCTTCGCGCCTAGCTCGTCGTGTTGCGTGGCCTCTTCGCGCCTAGCTCGTCGGGTTGCGTGGCCTCTTCGCGCCTCGCTCGTCGGGTTGCGTGGCCTCTTCGCGCCTTGCTCGTCGTGTTGCGTGGCCTCTTCGCGCCTCACTCGTCGTGTTGCGTGGCCTCTTCGCGCCTCACTCGTCGTGTTGCGTGGCCTCTTCGCGCCTCGCTCGTCGTGTTGCGTGGCCTCTTCGCGCCTCACTCGTCGTGTTGCGTACCTCTTCGCGCCTCGCTCGTCGTGTGCGTGGCCTCTTCGCACCTCACTCGTCGTGTTGCGTGGCCTCTTCGCGCCTAGCTCGTCGTGTTGCGTGGCCTCTTCGCGCCTCACTCGTCGTGTTGCGTGGCCTCTTCGCGCCTCGCTGTCGTGTTGCGTGGCCTCTTCGCACCTCACTCGTCGTGTTGCGTGGCCTCTTCGCGCCTAGCTCGTCGTGTTGCGTGGCCTCTTCGCGCCTCGCTCGTCGTGTTGCGTGGCCTCTTCGCGCCTCGCTCGTCGGGTTGCGTGGCTCATTCTTCCAGGACTTGGTTTTTAGACTCCGGTGAATACGGGTCAGTGGTTCACGAGCGTTGGCTCTTGGTTCCGGGCGTGGGCAGAGCTGCTCAGGGGTCGCGATACCATCATGCGTGGGATTTGGAGACGGGGTTTCCTTTCCATATTCAGTTGTGTAACCGGACCGACCAAGGAGGGAAACACAATCAGAGTCCTGAATAAAGATTTGTGTTACAACATCAACTAAACAACTTTCTTAGTACAACCCCTATACAACAACTTGTCGTATCGCGCCCCAACTCTGGTGCGCGAACCCCTAACATCGACACCGGTGACCACGGGGGCGGACACATGGTCTTCCACAGCATTGGAAGGGTCCACGAGAGGTGTGGGCACAATACGTATAACTTGAACAGGTAGTAAGGCGTGGTGATATATATATATATAATATATGTTACAGTACAAACCTGATTCCAGGACAAACTAGTTCGGACTAGACAGAATTGATACATCCTGCCACTTGTAGGATAAACCGATATAGTCTGATGTTCTTAGGCAGTACTAGTTTTCATTCTTCTTAGTCCATATCATGAATCGACCTTGACAGGTTTCATCATTCACAGTTCGTATGCAAATGTTTTCAGATAGCCTACTACCTAACCTAACCTAGCCTAACTAACCTAGCCTAACCTAACCTAGCCTAACCTAACCTAGCCTAACTAACCTAGCCTAACCTACCTAGCCTAACCTAACTAGCCTAACCTAAGCCTGTTTTGGTTTAATAAAATGTTAGGCTCTACTAATTAATCTTATGAGCTATGCCAACATTTCAGGATTAACGAATTTGGACTAGGCTAAACTAGTACATCTTAAAGTTCTTAGGGTGTATTAATTCGGCCTAGTCCTATCTAGCTTGTCCTAGAATTGGGTTTGGATGGTAGCACATACACACACACACACATACACACACATACATATATATATAGTATAAGTAGAAATTGGGTAATTTAAAGTTAAACTGCCTCACATTGGTGGACACGTGGACAAAAGGTCAAGCTCATCTACTCTGGTTTGGCAGTCATATGAAAATAGAGGTTCAAATCCCAGTCGGGTGTCATGAGGGCGTTTAATACAAAATTATTTTCCGCTCTTCCTCCACGCAAATGTGGGTACACTTCCTCTCAATATAACCTTCCTATTCCTAACCCATTAGAGTATTTAGCACCTAAGCGTATAACCCGAACGGTTAGTAAGATACGGAGCTGAAAAGAAAGTTCTTATCGGTGATTGGTTTTGTTTGGCACGGTTTTAGTGACGATCACTTTTCCCTGATCTTTGTACGTGCAGATTAACTTCCACTTGTGAGAGTTGGATTTATTATTAGTTTTCAAGTTTCTCTACTCATTTTATTGTGAGTGAACCTTCACTTGGGAATGTCAACCAATACTAACATTCGAGCCTGCCTGTGACACATATACAAGTAGACTCGCGATTATCCGAGGATATGTGTTAACCGAGACACTCATTTTGTCAAAGAATTTAATTTTAACACAGTATTTAATCAATAGTTAAATATTTTATACAATAGTTTAAAATATAGCTTTACTCTAAAATTCAATAAATGTAATGCCTTGTAATGTAATATGTTTCCTGAATTAATATTTCTAAGCTTACAAGCAATGTACAAAAATGCAGTACTTGCTAGTGATTTGTAATCTATAAATCCTATTATAACCTCTAAATCCTATTATAACATATAAATCCTATACGCCCTGTATCACCCGAGTATTTTCGTATTCGTCGTAGGCTCGGTCCAAATTACCTCGGTTAATCGCGAGTCTGCCGTATTTAGAGCGCAGAGCCAACCAATTTTAGAAATCAGTCTCTAATGAGTTTGGCTTATTTTATTATTATTAGCACCGCGTCTTACTACCCATTCGGGTTATCCGAACTTATGCTAATTTAATGGTAGGATGATTGTGAGATGAAATGAAGGACCTACAGTTTAACGTGGAATCCGAACCACGGTGGAGGCCTGGCATTCCCCACATTCACAAAATGTCTTGTCAGAGGTGAAGGAAGGGTTTGGTAATCAGATAAATCTGTGCCGGGACCGAGGATTGAACCCCGGCCGCCAGCATAGAAGTCTGACACCTTACCCCTGGACCACCAGGTCACCTTGGCTTATTTTAATTTTTCGTTACAGAATAACTTTACATACATATTTATGATCCATTTTTTTAGCACCATATCCTACTACCTTTTCAGACTATACCTATATGTATTAATGGTATAATGAACTAAGAATGTGAAGGGTTTAATTTAGAGGAAGTGTAGCCACATTGGCGTAGAGGGAGTGTGAAAAACCATTTTGAAAAAATCCCTTTGAATACACCCAACCGAGATTCGAGCTCCCTTTTCCCTGACATTGGTAGTCCAGTCTAAAACCAGAGTGATGCCTTAGATCATGGGGCCACCGAAGCGGGTTTCATGAGCACTGGAAAACGTTTGTAAATATTACTGTTCACTGCACAGACTTCCTATCTAATTTATTTTAAATTATATATGAATTAACTAAAAAACTCGTAAGATTTGCGAAATGAAATAATATAAAAGTGGACAAGTTTATTGTAATATTAACCAACCTAACAAAGCCTAACCTCCGATCAAGGATAAGCGCATGTAAAGATAGCCTTTGGTTGAAAAAAATCGATTTTTTTCTTTTTACAAAAATGTTACGTACAATATTTATCATAGCTGAAAACTGGTTTTAACAGACATATTTATAAAGGTCATGTTCAAGGTTTGGCCTTGTAGTAACTAATAGTAGCGGATTACATTTATTATTATTATTATCATCATTATTATTATCATCATCATCATCATCCTTACCTTAACTGACTCTCTTAGGTTAGAAAACGTCCAAAGAAAATTTGTCGCTGCGTGCTATGATGAATACTTTAGTAACCGGATTTATTATGATTATGACACAATTCGAAATCTCTTAGGGCTCCAAACTCTCTTCTCACGTAGACTTTATTGTGATGCCCTTTTTGTTTTTAATATATTCAATAGCAAAATTTATTACAAATTTGCCCTTGATCATGTAGGCATTCATATCCCTGCTCGGACTTCTCGTAATCCAAAATTATTATTTTTTCTCGATAGCTCTTATAAGATGAGCCCTATAGGTCGTTGTATCCATAGCACCAATTCTAGATTTGTCGAATTTGACTTTTATCATAAAAGGAAAGCTAAACTCAGAGAGTTATTTAAGGAAATCCCTTATCAATAATTTATCACTAAGAGGTTCTGCCTATAATATCTACATTTTACAATATTCTTATTTATTTTTTGCATATTATTATTGCTTTTAACAACTCTTTAGTTTTTTTGTTATTATTGCTTCTTATTATTATCATTATTAATTACTTTTACTATAACTATTAATCATTATATAACATTATTTAGCCATTTTTGTTTATCTTATTTTCTCGTGTAATTATATGTATTTGTAAGATAATTGTGTAATTTTCAGTGGTGGCCTGTTATAGCTCTTGCGACTGTTGGCCATCACAATAATAAAGGAAATTGAAATTATTATTATTATTATTATTATTATTATTATTATTAACTGGAAGCGGCCTCCATCTGAAAATAAGGGGAATTACAAGATCTACAGCTGCCAAATCGTCGTTCGTAAGAAACACATTATCTTGAAATAAAAATATTTGTTGCATGGATTATAGCTTTTTATCCCATGTTGTCACTTCTAGGTAGTTCCGTTACATAGGCCCTGTTTAAAGTATTCAAAGAGCATTATTATACTGCCTATTTTTAAGTTTAACATATGTATTGGTATTCCTGAGTTCATTAAACTTTACTGGATGCATGCCTTTTTCTCACTCATCACCAGTCTATTGAGTTCATACTAATCTAACAATAGACTAATCCTTCTAAAATATTAAATACCTCTTTATTTATTTGTGAGTCCTCGTCATTTTGTAGACACAGAGTGTCCATTCGAATTATCTGCTGGGATCGGTTTATTTATAAATGTTTCGGAAACTTCCTTCTATGTGTTAATATTTCCTCTAGTCCGCCTATAACATTTTCTTTCTATTTATATTTTTTTACGCTTTTTCCATCACTCAATTGCAATAGACCATAATGGAATTTACTGTCAATTCCCCATAAATTATTGTTTAGCATGATATCCTCGGTCCCGGCACAGATTTATCTGATTTCCAAACTCTTCCTTCACCTCTGACAAGACATCTTGTGAATGTGGGGAATGCCAGGCCTCCACCGTGGTTCGGATCCCACGTTAAACTGTATGACTTACATTTCATCTCACAATCACCATAACATTACACATTAGCGTAAGTGCGTATAACCCGAATGGGTAGTAAGACGCGGTGCTATAATAATAATAATAATAATAATAATAATAATAATAATAATGATAGTGATAGTTTAAACACCTGCAGGTGACTGTCTACCTCTAAAGAGACAGATAAATTGCGGCCCTACAATTTCAGAGACACGTACGAATTGTGGACCGGGATGTTGATCAAACCTAACATAACCTAACCTAACTTAATAAGCCTTCAAATCTTTGCCAAAACCATTGAACGACAAGAACTGAGTAAGTTTGTATATTACGAGGAATGTCGACATGAGACGATGATATGTTCTATCCGAAATTTAAGACAAGATAGAAAGCACACTTCTAGCTAGGCGGACGCAACTCTTGCAACAGAAATTCTTACGTGTCTTTCAAAAAGCCGGGCCGCAACTCGTACATGATGTCAAGCTTAGGCTGCTACTCACATACACAGATTTAAACTCCTTCAACAGCCAAGAGTATTTTTTTAAGAGTCGGAAGGAGATAAATTGTCTGTATAGAAAATACTGACTAATCTTTGGGAAGGAATATGAAAATTAACAACGTTATAAAATTGTTTAAATATTTATTGCTAGCTGTTAATTAAAATTCAAACAATAAGTGTTACGCTAAATGTTAAATCAGAAGCAAAACCAAACAAATAATATCTTTTAAAAACATATTTGCTAAAAAAATTAATGTTACGTACTTTTTAACATTCGCGAGAAAATAATTATTTCCCTGCCTAGTATTAAAACTTGATGTAACTGACAATTTTGTTGTATCATCAGTTTTTTTATTCAGGGCAATATTATCACATGTTTCACCCTCCACAAGGTTATTATATCGGTCACTCTTTTGTGCGCTTTTATTATAAAATTAGTGGATCATTGCAGCAAGCCTGCAAATTATTGCACTTTTTTTTTATTAGTAAATGGTCTATATAATAGCCCCTACTTGAATATTTAGTTAAAAGTTACTCGTCAAAAGGCTATCAACTCCACAATAGAATTCTAGCTTTCAGCGTTTAATTTGAATCAAAAACTATATTTTACTTTTCACGCAATGATGAGAGCTTTAAAACAAACCTTATCTCAGATCTTTATCTATTCGTTACACCAAACCACTCAAGTAACAATTGAGCTGTTATTGTTATAACCGAAGAGAAATATTTTATTTACCAATATACAATTATAAACAAATCACAGTTTCCTTGGGGATGTATTATTATTATTATTATATTATTATTATTAGCACCGCGTCTGACTACCCGTTCGGGTTATACGCACTTACGCTAATGTGTAATGGTAGGGTGATTGTGAGATGAAATGAAGGACCTACAGTTTATCGTGGAATCCGAACCACGGTGGAGGCCTGACATTCCCCACATTCACAAGATGTCTTGTCAGAGGTGAAGGAAGGGTTTGGTAATCAGATAAATCTGTGCCGGGACCGAGGATTGAACCCCGGCCGCCAGTACAGAAGTCTTGACCTGACACCTTACCCCTAGACCGCCAGGTCACCTTGTGGATGTAAACAAAGAAAGGTTGTGCACACGACCCACTTCTCACACAGAAGGAAAATACGAAAGATTATCTAGGAAAATTGGTTTTTATTTTAAGGCTACTTATTTTTTCCAACATTCTAGACGACTATCCTTTAAAATGATCCCACGTTTTTCAAAACAGGATGAGCCATTTTCTCGTAATGTGGGTGAGTAACTGAGTGTGAGTGTTAGAAAGTGAGTGTGAGGTGTGAGAACGTGAGTGTAAGAGACTGAGAATGAGCAATTGAGAGAGATCAAGTGAGTGTGAACGAGTGATAGTGAGAGTGTGTGTATGTGTTAGAGAGGAAAATACTTGAAGTAGAGAGAGAGAGATAGAGTGTGTGTGTGTGTGTGGAGAGAGAGAGAGAAAAAAAAGAAAGAGTAACATTTTGGGAGGGATATTTTGTGAAAGAAAAAAGAAAATGTGGGAGCGTGTGAGAGGGATTTTGAGGGAGTGATTAGCTTAGAGAGAGAAAATTAGAGTGATTACGAGCCTAAGTGTGAGAGAGCGTGTTTGAGAGAGAGTTAGAGAAAGAAATAGAAAGAGTGAGTTTGAGAGTAAGAGAGGTTGAGACAGAGAGTGAGATTTATAGAGGGTGATAGTGCTTTAGAGAAAGTTTGAGAAAGAGGGAGTTTGAGAGAAAGGGATTTAGTGAAAGAGAGCGTTCAAGAGCTAAAACGTTCTAGAGAAAGAGCGGTTGAGAGAGAGATTAAGCGTTTGAGAATGAGAAAGCGTTTGAGAGAAAGTTTAATAGAGAGATAGTATAATAAAGATAATGTGAGGGAAATTGTGTGATAGAGAAAGTATGTGAGAGTAGAGAGTGTGTGAGAGGGATAAAGTGTGAGGGAACGAATTAGAGAATATTATATGAGAGAGTTTTATAGTGTGTGTGAGGAGAGAGATAATGTTTGAGAGCGTGAGAGTGTCAGATAGAGAAAGAGAATATGAAAACATAGATATGGTACACAAAACATTACGGTACTTTGAAATATCATTCTCTTGAAAATAAATATCGACATGGAAACATAACTTAACCTACTGTATTTGTAAGAATGTGGAAAGATAGACGAGATTCTCAAACTAGCATATCCTCAAAATTAAGTGGTGAAAATAAAAATATAATTTAACTTAGGTATTTGTATTGTATTATATTTTGCTAAAATGAACATCAAAACCCATTATATAAAAAAAAAAACCACCAAAAATCATACTTATATAGTTAAAATGGCTATTTTCAAACATTATTCACGATCATTTTATCGTTTTTTAGCTTATAACACATACCAAAACATGTCTAAACATAATTTTTTAATGAGCGAAACTACACGTAGACCATATTTTCACTAACTTAACAAATTAACATTTTATTTTTCGAATTATTTTAATATTATTGATCTAAATGAGAATTAACGACGACATTATAATAAAAAATAAATGTCTTCCCAGTTTAGGCATCTCAATTACTTAGATGTGCTATGACCAGCATCCAAAGAGAAAATTGTGAAGTTTTCGGACCAACAAATAAAGATTGAATTATTATTCTATAGCCAGAGATATATTTTATTTAGTGATTTACAGCCATGCAGCAAATAACGGTTTACGTGGTGATTAAGCATTTAATGAAAAACATAAAATTTTCTATAAAAATATAATTTTTCTTGGAAAATTTCTATTTTTCTTAACATTTTGGACTCCTAACCTTAGAATGAGTGGTCTTTTGTCAAGATCAGTTCAGTTATTTTCTCGTAATTTCTATTACCGGAAACGGACTTATCAAATTATATAAAAGATTATGTATGTACGGGTATCAACCTTATACGGATGATATCTGCACTAGCCAGCAAGACTCGGATAACGTGGGATAATATTAGTAAAACCAAGCAAGTCAGTAAATTGAGTCGTAGCAAAGTGCAATAACATTTGAAATTCCTCATTTTATACTTTATTTTCCACTAACCTAAACTAACTTAGTTTAGCGTAGCTTAACTTAAACTGAGCTAACATAGCCTAAACTCACCCAATCTAATTTACCATACAAACAAACTTAACTAACCTATCTAGCCTAAACTCAAACATATAAATTGCAACTTTCCAAGTGCGTGTAGATAATGCCAATATTATCTGGATAAATTTTGAAAAACATTATTTAATCACCTCTAAATCAAAAGTATATACATATTTTGGATAACATCAACATTATCTGGAAAATATTGACTTTATCCGGGTTCGGTATTTATCCTTATCGTGTATATTTGCTTATCACCAAGTCATACCACCCATTCAGGCTACAGGTCTACATACTAACCACGCCAATGGTTTTAGGGATAAGTAAGTTTATATTCAGAGGAAGTGTAACCACATTTGCATGGAGGGAGAGTGAAAGACAATTTAGGGAAATTACCCTCAGTACACCCGACCAAGATACGAACCTTGAGCTCCCATTCATAAGTAGCCTAGTCTACTGCAAGAATAGCGCCTTAGACCACATGGCCACCGGAGTGGTTCGAACTAATATTAGTTTTATATCTACTATGAAATGATTTTACTTAAAAATCTTTGAATATATAATTTAATTTGTTCCAACCTCTCTGGTCGTTAAATATATATATTTTAGAAGTCACCAAGTAATGTTAAAAAGTCTATACCAAACAACAAATTTTGGACTTGTGCGTTTATTATGTTTGAAATCCCAGCATGGGAGGTTTTTTTACTACCAGAATACTACAACATAGAATTATTCTGGTAAGGAAAAATACCTTACAAACTTAACGCCCTTCAAAACACAAGGGTTTAGTTCCATATCTCTCCACTAGAAGGCATGAACAATCTTTTCTTTTCATATCTGAGGAAGTGACCTCGAAGGGTGGGTTTTAAGGAATTCCTCCCCCCTTCCACATACTTTGTTAGTAGGAAAGACTGAGGATATTCTCACGTCGGATATCTCTTAAAGGAGCTACTTCAACCTTATTTAGTTATTTTTATAACCACGTCAATCGCCAGTATAGGCAAATATCGAGCCGTGATTGGACGATCGATTCAAACTTTATAAAACAGTGAACTGTCATAACGTTTTCTACTTTATGATTGAAAATAATGTTTTAATAGTGATAGTATTTTGTTATAAAATGTTTTAAGTGTTCATTTTATTATGGTTTAATATAAATATAATGTTGTGTTTCTGGATGTCTAAATATAACATCTACTAGACATAGATTTCCAAATAAAGATGAAACAGGATTATTTATCTGGAAGAAACTTATCTGTAACCCAAAACTTGAAAATCTGAACAATGAAACTATTCGTACTAAATTTACAATTTGCAATAAGTATTTTACAGACGAATGTTTTAGTCTAGGGAGTAAATGGCTTAATGAACATTCCATGCCATCTTTACAATTGCCAGGTGGGGGTTGGGGTCTATTATTGTATTATGTACCGGCCAATTTATAAATTAAAACGGTGAGAAAAATAAATCAACGATAATACATTGCAATAATATCAAATGGTTGGTGACCTGGTGTTCAAGGGGTAAGGTGCCAGACTTCTGTGCTGGCGGCCGGAGTTCAATCCTCGGTCCCGGCACAAATTTATCTGATTTCCAAACCCTCCCTTCACCTCTGACAAGACATCTTGTGAATGTGGGGAATGCCAGGCCTCCACCGTGGTTCGGATCCCCCGTTAAACTGTAGGTCCTTCATTTCATCTCACAATCATCCTACCATTACACATTAGCGTAAGTGCGTATAACCCGAACGGGTAGTAAGACGCGGTGCTAATAATAATAATAATAATAATAATAATAATAATAATATCAATGAACAATTGATTTAATTACTTTTGTTAGTGTATGCTAATGATAAACATTTAAATAAATCAAAGTAGGTAAACTTCAATTAACTTTTGAATCCAAATTATAGGGCCTATACAATAGAGTGATTAATCTGCTTTGAAAAAAAAATATTGGTCCATAAAAAGGCCCCAATACAGACTCTGTCCATAGACCGTAAGAAATCTATGCTAAAGTATCTGCTCTGGACACAGAGTCCTTATCCATAACTGTGTAGAAGTTGGTCAACTTTAACTTTATAAGGAGTAAGGACTAGGCTATACAGAGTACACAACTTAGGCTGTATCCGAATAGTCTACTTTATTCGCGAGATTAGTGCATTTATTTTGCAGTTTTTACAACATAAACATTTTTTGGACAAAATAAATCAAATTATAGAAACATAGAGTATAGATTTGTGCACATGCTAATCTCAACAGTGGTTGAATATCTACCACGAGCATAGTTGCATTTGGTGACAAACTTTTTAAATAAAGAGAAAATGTCACAACATTTCAGAACACTCTTGACAGATATTCAAGAACAGTTGTTGAGATTAAAATATGCAGAAAACTAAGATCTATATTCCTATAAAAGAAATACTTGATTTAATTTGGCCAACAAATGTTAATGCTATAAAAACTTGAAAACTACTGTCCTAAACTCACGCTCACTAGCACCCAAACCAGAAGTTTATAGTTTCACTGTTATTTTAAAAGTTGACAGTTTCCACCATAAATGTTTAATGTTTGGTATTCCGTGTGTTGTTTTACTATAATATGTAGGCCTATATTTATTATGTAACAAAGTACAGTGTGTAAGCTATATCAAGTTTTATTCAAATCAATAGAAATATTTTATGTTTCGTAAGTTTGAACTATACACAATTTACTTCTTAAACATTGTTTTATAATTTCAACTTATTTATGATAAAATAGAGGTAGAGTCTTGTTTTATAATAAATTTATATATTGATATTATTATAATGTTAATATAATATATTGTTAATGAAATATGAATAATTATGTAATATACATTTTACAATTCAAATTAACGTAGCTTGTTTATTTGTGTTTGTGTTGTGTTTTAAACAATGTTATTTATTTTTAGCATTGGCATGCTAATCTGAAAATTCCGGTTCGATTTCAGATTTAAGATATAATTTTTCAATTTACGAATATGATACCAGATACGGCTATATCCGTAATCTAAAGGTATTTTTCATCTCCTAAGCTTATTGATTCATTTTCATTAAATTGCACAAGCATTTGCTTATAATTCAATGTAATTTGCTTCATGTATTACTGTACATTATTGTAATTAGTCTAACGGCAACAGTAGCATAAAGCAGACTTCCGAGTCACAAGTATCTGTGGTACCAATGATAGGTCATTGTAGCCAATGATTTCCACACGTCCATCACAGATTCTGCCATAAACCATGAGTGAAGAATGACCCTGAGAACAGGACGAATACCGGATATAAGAGCTGTACCGATTCAGTAAAACTGATTACCTATTGTTTAGAATAATTGTTCATGCTACAATTATTTACACCAATTAATCACAATTATCGATTATGTATTAATAACCATTGGGTAATATGCTTAAGAGAATGATAACAGTTAATGTAATAAATACAATTTTTTTAAATTCAAAATCAACAATTATAGCTTTGATAATCTTAATTTTTAATTAATCCATGCTTAACTGATGATTGATCATTGCATAACCGGCGAAAGTTGGAACTAGATTGTTAGTTTTATCAACGGTATTGTTGGGTATTGTGTGTCTGTTACATTACTCCTTAAGGGGGTAATTTGGTAGCTTTACAAACAAGGTGAAATTTAAATGTAATAAGAATTTGTTAAATAATAAACAAATTTATTAAAAACAGAAATAATAATGATTAGGTTTACAATAGTAATACAAGAGTATAGTTTTGACGATAGTTACAAATGATAAGACTTGTGAAATTTGATTGTCTTGCTGTAGCTACAAGGGCTGAGTTAGGGCCAGGCTACAGGTAGACGTTTTCTAAAGGAGAAAGCAATTAAGTATTTATTAACAAAAGGTATCAAACAAGATATACATATACAATTTTAATCAGTTTGCTTGGCTGGGTTTTAAGATAATCTCCTCTAATCATTTTGGATAATGATAAACAATAGAAAGGTCTGTTGCTAATGGTGGTCGATGGCTAATAAACAGGTGTCAACAAAATAGTACATTGGCTGGTCTCTTTCCCTCTCGGTACTGCCAGAGCATTCAATAGTACATACAAATTTAATCGCAATTACACTAAGAGCAACACAAAAACAATAGGAGCCAAAAAACAGGCAAAGTAAAAGGTATTATTTGCGCGGACCCCACTATGACTTAAGTGCAGTTTTACGGGTTGTTCACCGAAGCTAATACCACACGTGAAGTGTGACTACTTGACCAACTCAAAACATAGAACTCCATGAACCCAACTGTGATTTGGAAAAACAAGACAGACAGCCTGGTTGTAGCCATCCAAATATTAAATGGATGCACATGACGTTCACGGCGTCATGAGAAACATTAGCACAAAATATATAAATGGAACATGTGGAGATTAGTAAGTCTTTGACTAAGACATTACTGCATTCCAAGCCAAAGGCTCATAACGTAAAGTCTGTATGATAAGGATACAGAGAAACATAGTCTTTAGGACTGATGTACAAAATCTAATATTAGTTATAATGAAACTTTCCTTCAGACTGGAGGACACAATATTTAACCAATAAAATAAACCTTTTAACTTTGAAGTCAACAAGACTTGAAGTGGATAAACGGTTCATTTGACATGATATCAAAACAAATTAAAATCATCTCCGACTATATACAGAATTACAAAACATGTCTAAGTAGACATTGTCTAGTTGTACAACATAAACTAGACTAAGTCATAAGTACTCAATGATGTTTACAGAATACTTAAGCGATTGAAGTATGTCATCCTGTCCACGGCGGCGGTGGATCTGACGGCCATTACTTCATGGTCGTCGTTTTCTTTGTTGCGTGACGGTGTAGAAGTTCCTCCTTCGACGCTGTGTTGTAGTAGAATGGGTATAATGTGAACCTGAGAGCAGCCACTATATATACTCCAAAATCTGATATTAACGGAACAAAACAAAAGGGTGATAAAATCAGGAATATAGAAAAGGAGAGGGACGGATGAAGGGGGTGAAAGGAAAAAGAACCAGGGACAGCTGCTTGTAGGGAAAGGGGAAAACATAGTTCCATGGACTGCCGCTAGTCTTCTCTGACCGGAAGTGGGTCAGTGTGTCGATCTCAATATACACTTCTTTTCTTGGTCAGATGTAGTTACGATAGCATGTGTGGCAGCCATCATTGAATAATTTTCTTTACTATGGCGTGGCGAATGAATCCAATAACATCTTGAATGGTGAGTAGATACTAAAGCATCTTTATTTAAATATATCTGGTTTGATTATATTATCTAGGCTCAGCTATTATTTTTATGAGAATTTGTGATTTAGACGTCCTTTACTGTATTTTCTTGTAAGCAGCATGGCAAGTGTGTGTAAATTTATCCGACATCATCCAATGGCGGAGAGCATGCGTTAAAGTATTTTATTCATAAATATGGAAATATTAATCCTCTTCTTTGATATCTGCTACATTATTTATCAAAAGGAAATATTTTTTGAACAACCACGTGTTTCAATTTAGGGAGACACGTAATTATATGTGACTGCATATAGTCCGGGACAATAAATTTTGAGGTAGATTAGTTTTCAAATACATTAATATTACTTCTTTCTTTCGTAAATTATCAAAATATTGAAATTTTAACTTTATCTGTCCAATCTATCTGATTGATATGCTACGTGTCTTTGCATTTTCTGTGCGCATTTTGTTTTACCGTTGTCACTTTCTGTTGCCATGGGCCTGTAGTCTTTTGTTTATGTTAATCTAAAATGTAGCGACCAAACAGGGTCCTCTTTTGTGTGCGTGATAGAATAAATAATTATTAAGTCTGAGTTGTTTAATTCAGTGGTCCTTCTGGTTGTTATAAATAGGGATTCCTCAGCCGTCAATCCCGAATAGCTATGAACTTGTATTTCTTATCTGGTTACGTAATATTTACATAGCCTGCAACACGGAGGCTGTGTGTGTATTTTGTGTGTGATTTTGATCATTAAACTCCTATCTAAAAATTTGGATTTAAATTTTACTTAAAAAAAAAGATTAATTGACCTAATAAGCGCCGATTACGATTAAATTGCCACTGCACTAATAATCGCCTGAAACTTTTAATCGGTATTTGCATTGGTACACTCCTAGTAAATAGCGTGGCAGATAAACAAAGGAATAAACTAGATAAGAAATAATTGCTTAACATTTCGAACTGAGAAAATGATAAATTACAGCAGGGGTCTCTTTAAATTATTAGAAAATGATTATAAAATTCACTTTTGTGAGTCAAGAAAATTTAAATTTGGAATGAAAGTAGAAGGACAACTCCAGATAACCATCAAATTTATAAAATTTGAAATCTATAAATGAGGTGTTATTAGATGAGGTTTTTTTTAAAATATCCTTAGCTAATAGAAAAAAAGATCTTTTGGGTGTTGTGTAAAAATTAAACTTTTATGGGCAAATGAAATAAATATTAAAATAAAGGTTATAAATAAATTTTTATATGCATATATATTATATGTGTGTTTTATGAAATAAAATTCATTTAAAAGTAGATTATTAATTACAGCTTTGGTAAGGATTGCACCTTTTTATAATATAGAATCAAATTCAACACTGGTGTAGGCGTATAACCTGTATGGGTAGTAAGACGCGGTGCAAAAAGAACCCACTGTTGTTAAACATTTAACATACAGGAATGACCAAAACAAATAACATCTGACTCCACTCAAAACAGGAAGGAAGTTTTGTGTATACAAACATGTTTTTATTTAGGCTTACCTCAATATAAAATAATTACCACAACAAATTTAAAACTTTCATTACAATTTCTTTAATAAGTCTATGTTTTAAATGAGTTAAATATTTTTGTCTCTTTTTTTTTTGTGTGTGTCTTAGAAATTTATTTTCCAGACACATTTCTATTTCACAATTATTTAAGTCCTCTGACAACACGGGATTTTATAGAAACAGAACTGTTTCAATAGCAGGGAAGATGGAACTGCTCACACTGCATGAGAGGCAAAGTCATTTTTAAAATATATGAACTGATGTTTGCAATGTTTGATGTTAAGAGCTTTTTATGCGTTAATGTACATCTCTAGCAGTATCTGTGCCCGTTATTTAGAAATTCCAATATTGGGAAGGTATTTTGGCCATAAGCATCCATGTTATTTTGCCAGAGAAGTTGAAACTGTCTCTTATAAAGAATAATTCGCAATTTAGAGGTGTCTGGGCACAGATTTATCTGATTACCAAACCCTTCCTACACCTCTGACAAGACATCTTGTGAATGTGTGGAATGCCAGGTCGCCACCGTGGTTCGGATTCCACGTTAAACTGTAGGTCCTTCATTTCATATCACAATCACCCTACCATTACACATTAGCGTAAGTGCGTATAACCTGAACGGGTAGTAAGACACGGTGCTAATAATAATAATAATAATAATAATAATAATAATAATAATAATAATAATAATAGAGGTGTCCGTTAAAGGAGATTTCACTTTACCAGTTGGATGCATAAAGAGTGATAAGATAACTAAGGTTATCTCTTATTTTCTCTGTTTTAGATGTCTATAATGGATGCTGTGCTATGGTAATAAGACTCTTCTAGAGTTCACTTTCAAACAGAGTCTTGTGTGCAAATCATTTTT
>JBCFYV010011135.1:17985465-18135065 GCA_039000515.1 Timema cristinae
TTTTTTAATTAAATTTCTTTCTCTTTCTAAATCCCTTGTCCTTTATAGGCGTCTTTTGACGGCCTTAAAATTATTAATTAATTAATTAATCAATAAATAGTGTTAGTTTAATCAGACACCTTAGTTCAGTCTGTAGCATGTCTGCCTACTGAGTTAAGGGTCCGGGTTCGATTCCTGGCATGGCCGAAAAATTAATTATTGATGATATTTGTGTTTACCCTGTCTCATTGATAAATTAATGGCCGGAGACTGGATGTTGTGCCTGTCCTAGTCCTAACTTAGATTAAAAGGCTATGAAGCTAAAACAGGCCTACAAGCCAGAACTGGAAAATTATTATTATTATTATTATATTATTTAGCACCGCGTCTTACTACCCTTCGGGTTATACGCTTAGGTACTAATTACTCTAATGGATTAGGAATTGGGAAGGTTTAATTAAAGGAAGTGAACCCGCATATGCGTGGAGGGAGAGTGGAAAACCATTTAGGAAAAACCACCCCCAGTTCACCGACCGAGATTCGAACCTCGATCTACCCCGTCCTCAGCAGTCGGGCTCAACACGACTAGCGCGTTAGCCAACTACGCCACTCGAGGCGGGTGGGATGTTAGTAGTCTGTTGATCCACCTCATGGGGCAACATTGACCAAAACGTTTGTTTATTTGATCTAATTTTCAAATTGTGGGTGGTTGGGATTTGAATCAAGTCCCTGCTGGGTGCGATGAATAAATAATTGGGTCGTAGAGCTAAATTTATTACAAAAAACATTTTTTATTTATTGGCCCACGTCTAATACTAATTCATTTCCCCGTGTGGCATTACAATTTGAATGCATATTTCACACAACGATTTTTTAACAAAAATATCTTGTGTGTATTGAATAGTGTATACCTAGTATTTTTTTAATTTCCAACCGTAGGCCAACAAAATGAGTCAAGAGATTTATTAAATTAAGATAGGTTAAATCTTTCTTGCAAACAATGTGACTGTGATCAGCTTGTTTGGGAAAATAGAAATATATGAAATATTCAGTCATGAATACCAGCATTCTTGAAATTTATTTACTTAATTTATAGACTAACTTCTTAAATTGTTGCCAACTGTTGACGCAAATTGATTTTATTATTTGCGTTGAAGCTAGAAGACGAGTTGAAACTAAAACTATTGGACGTTGCAAAGTGTGGTGGTCATAGTAACCAAAATGCTTTTTTTCCTCGAAAATGAAGCTAATTAGCAGTAGAAAACTAACTTTACTTCAAATGGTCATAAAAGCTCTGAGAGTAGACATAAAGATACTATTTTAAAAGTGTTTTTTTAATAACTTTTAAAATAGGGCCCGTTTCTCCCATAATCCTCCCATACTAATCGGGTTAGCAAAACACAAAATTGTACTTCTGGTTACATTATCGGGCAATGGGGTTTTCCCGGGGGGGTAGGGTAGAGAAGGTAATGGCCCAAGGGGAAAAAGGGGTGATGAAAGAACGGGCTTTATGGAACGATCCCATACCCACCCCAAAAAAAAAACCTCCTCCACAAGTCTGCGTTAGAAATTTAAAGCGTAATTTAGTAGCCCAATTTTAAAATTTAGTTTAGTTTTTAAAACCCATATTTGGGGCACGAGTTATTAAAATAGAGAAACATTTTTTACAATCCCCATAAATAAAAAGGGGTTAATATTATTCTATGGAAAAAATTTTTCCCGGGTGTAAAGTAAATATTAATGTTGGTTAGGTAAAGGGAAAACGGGATCAAAAATTCGAGATTTTTGCTCTATCAACCAGAAAAATTTTTTTGTAAATTTTGTTAAGTTTTTTCTTTAAACCAGCTCGACTATAACACTAAAATTTTTGTTGATGTAATTATTTCCCAAGTTAAAATTTTTTAATTGTTTCTTTTTCAATTTCAACTTTTAAGTTTTCGCCCATGAAATTATTCTACCAGTTTTTTAAAATAACACTAAGTGAAATCTTTTTTTTAGAATTAGTTTTGTGTTAATGTGTTTTCCCATTACTATTTTTTATTGTGTAATATTAAAAGGGGTTTTTAGATTCATGAAAAAAAAAAAAAACCCCCCGGCGTAGCGAATAGTGCACAAACACACAATGTCACGAATTAAAAAATTTTTTTTAAATTATAGCGCTCACAACAAAAATACAAAATAGTGAATAGTAAACAACTTAAAAAATTTGGGGAGTAACTTAAACATTTTTTTACAGTATGCGTGGACATAGAAATTTACATATACAAAGACTTGGGGGAAGCATAGACAACACTTAAATTCGAAAATTTTTCGGGGCTAAAAATTGTATTCTTTTTTTAATTAATGCATTTGTAAATTTAATTAAAAAATAAAGGAGAAATATTACTTTTTTGATTATATTACTGAGAAGTATGTTTACGCTCGTGTTAATGATAAAAATTAAAATTTCAAAAACAAAGAAAAAATTAAAATTGTATTTAATAGTACATACATTATTAATATTAGATTATTTCCTGTTTAAATATTTTTTTTAACCCAAAAGAAGTTTTATTAAAAAACCGTTTTAAAGAAGGGATTAGGGGTTTAAACGTGTTAAGTTTTCAGTGTTTTGCAGTTTTTTAAAACAAATAAAACAAATTTTTTTCTCCATAAGAAATATGAGAAATTAAAAGTTTTTTATGTGAAAATATCCCAACCCTTTGTTGAATATATGTCATGAGCGTAAAAAGTATCAGATGAGAAACTTGTTAAATGAAGATAAAAGCTGTCATTAATTCCAGGGCATCTTTACAAATATCGAACAAATGTTGAGGTTGCCACGGGAAATTTAAAATTTAACTTTATATTTTTAATTATTTGATTCATTTGGGGAAAAAAAGTTTTACCATGAAAATACAAAAACATTTACTTTACAGAAGTGTATCTTATACCTTTAAAAACCACCGGAATATTTCTAAGCAGGCATGTCAAACTAGTTTTATCAAAAGTGTTACATTTAAAAAAAATTTAAAAAATGGAGAAGGGTGATTCCAAAAAGTTTAATATTTGGGATAATTTTTTTTGGGGAAAAAAATTTTAATTTTCAAATACTTTTTATTTAATGGGAAAAGAATTTAGATGCATGAAATTTAAGATTAAGTAATTATTTTTTCACAGAAAATTGAATATTTTTTTTTTCTATTTTTATTAAATTGTATGCGGGGAAAACACTTTTCAAAATTATTGCTTTAAAAGGGGTATTCGTTTAATTTTGTGATGTCCAAAATGTTTATTCATTTTCATAAGTGAAAAAATACTGTTCACACTTCATATGCCCCCAAAGGTTTCACTTTTTTGGTTGCCAAACTAAAACTTTTTTTGGAATGTATCTCTGGTGAGTTAAAAATAAGATTTTGGGGGCAGCTACCTTAAATTGTAAGTTTTACCGGGAAAAATAACCAATTTCCAAACTTCCAATCACAAATAAAGTGTATTTTATCATATTATATTAACTTGCCCCGTGATATAATGGTCTGCACCCAGAGGTCCGGGGTTTTCCCCCCCCCCCCCCCCCCCCCCCCCCAAAAGGGGAATTTTTAACTTTTACCAGGGTTTGGTTAGTTAGGATTACGTAAGGTTTAAAAAGTTTAAAACTGGTTCCACCCCCCTTTTACTGTCACGATAATATTCACTATCACCTTTTCCTGATTTATCAAAACATGGAAATAGCCTCCACGGGAAGGATGTACGTTTTGTACATTCAGGCTTCCCCTGGTCATTGGTACATTTGTGCGGGCTAATAAATTTTCCCTAAAATGAGCTAAAAAATTTTATGTACAGTAAAAAAGACGGTTGGGAATATTATTTTTTTAGGGTTTTAAAATAAAGGGGGAAAACCCAAAAAAGACCTAGCTAAAAAAAAAGATCGGTGAGAGATGGATTTCATTCCATATTTGACCGGGGAAAAGCATCGCAGATGACAAAACGGGTATGGGTTTTAGAGACAAGGCCGGCTTTTAGGAAAAGGTGGAAAATTTTGGGGTTTTTAAAAAGACTGTACAAAGGGTTTTATATCCCTCAGATTTGGCATTTTTGGGGGGAGGCGCCCAAATTTTTGTCCTTTTTAGTGTACCAATAACAGAGAGGCCCCCGGTTTAAAAATTTTGGCCAGGGTTAAAAGACATTATGTTAAACTTAAATGGACTACCCCTTTCCCCAATTTATTTCTTAAACCCTAATTTCTTTGTTCGCACATTTTTAGTTTTTTTAAAAAATTCCCCCAGAAAGGAAAGATTGTTTTTTTAAATTTAATGAACTAAATAAGGCATCTAAAATCTAAAAAAAGAACTTCTTACTTTCAAATAATTTAAAAGAAAAAAAAAAAGAAATTTCACTATAGATTTGCTTTTAAAAAATGTTTGGTTTTAACCCTCTTTGTGGCCTGAAATAGCGATGACGGAGATATTGGAGTTGAATCTATGTCAAGTTTTACCAAAGAGGTTTTTTCCATAAATTTATTTTCCACTATCTTTTTCCCCCGCAAATTTGGAGTGACCTAAATTTTTAAACCCGCAGGCTAAAACGGTGTATAGGTTTACATAGGGCTGCCTCAAAGGGTTTTTACCTTTTTAAAGCGAAAAGAGAAAGTATGATTTTATAAAAAACGACTTAAATGTTTTTGATTAAATTTCATATCTAAACATTCTCAATATTATAAAAAAACACACTAAATTTTTCTTTCAAAATGATTTAAGAGTTCCGTTGATGAGAAAATTTTCATTTTTCTCATATCTTAAAAATCTTAGAAAAAAATTACTTTCGTTGCAAATTGTATATCTATTTATAATACAAATCTTTTTTTAAAACAATTTTTATAAAAAAAGTAATTTTCAAGTTATATACAAATTGTATGTATTTTTTTTAAATTTTCTACAGTTAAGGTTTTTTTGCAACCGTCAAAAACTAAAACCCAGATTTTTTAAAAGATGCGGGGTTTTCATGACCCCCCCAAAAATAAAAAATTGTTATTGAAATACATTCTGTCTATGTGTTGTCTAACTCTACAATTAAGGACAATTTTACTAAGGGCAAAAAAAAATAGAAAAGCTTTCTTCACAATCCACTCTATCGATTTTGATTACAGTTTGTATTAAGCGTTGATTTAGATTAAAACAAAATGGTATTTTTTTTTTCCTATGAAATTATGGAATATACCCAAACTCCCCCCACTTTTTGGGGTATAAATAACTTTTTATTTCAAATTGTACACTATTTAAAAAAAAAATAAAATTATTTTAAATACATTATTATAAAAATTAGTGGAAAATTCTTAATACAATGTTAGTTTTTTGAAGAGAGATACTACTTAGTTTTAACGCAAAATTCCTAATTTTATAGAATAATTAAATTTTAGTAGGTTTTTCAAAAATTTTTTTATTTTTCCTTTTAACCTCTTAGTAAAAATGTTTGTACGCAAAGACTTCACTATCATTTTAAATATTTACCTTTTGTTATTGATTTAAATTTTTAATGAGGGAAATTTTGTAAAAAGCGATAGCCCTAAATTTGTAACCTCTAGTAAAATGTCTAAAATTTAAACCCGAAGTAGAAATTTTAATACGAAATATTGATCCTTGTGGACCCTCATCAATCTCTTTTTTGTTCCAAAAATACTGTGAGTACTTTAATTTTTTTAAAAAGAAAAAACATAAAATTTAAATATGGGGGTCAAAAATTGTTTTAACGTATGTATAAGCAATTTTTTATCGGGTTTTTAGGGTATATTATTTTCTTTCCAAAAATTAGGTTCTGAATGAATATCTCCCTTTTTTTTAAAAATGGCTAGAAAGCCGTGCGGAGTTTGGTACCATTTTTTTTTTTTTAATAACGGCAAAAAAAACCAGCCCTTAACTCGCTTTTCCCACATCCTCCCCCGCTCCCCCCTTTTACAAATATACCAGAGGTTGATCCTGGAATAGGGTATTACTTCACAAAACAAATTCGAACAAATGCATATTAATTAAAATCTGTTATGTTTTAAAACTTTTAAATAAAAAAAACTTTTTAATTAGAGATAATTTTGAGCTTGTCTAAATAAATAGAAAGATGGTTTAAGGGTTCAAAGGGACGGATGGTGGATAAAACCTCGACTTCACTGGTGAAACAACTCGACTTCAGGGCGAAACAACTCGACAAAAGAACCCTCCCATTCGTAAAACAACATTTTTAAAAGATGTTATTTCCCTTGGTTGGTTTTATAAGGTTCCCAAATTTTAGGAGCACTTTTAAGAGAGGGAAAAACTTTTCAAAGAACTTCAAAACTCAGCAGTAAAACTTAAGTTGAATAGTTAATGAATTTAAGTGAGGTGTTTTTTATATTCTGAATCGTCATGTGATAGCGTAGCTAAGGTTTATTGTAACTAGTCAAAAATTTAAAAAATATTGAGATTTATACTTCAGTGTTTAAAAAACTAGAACTTTAAATTTAAAAATAGAAAATTTTTCACTTTACATCCATTACTGTTCCCCCCTTGGGGGTCGTTTTTTTATTCAAACCATTTTTTTTCCCAACTACCAGCTGGCCGGGCCCGGGTCGAAAGCTTCATATAACTTATAATTAACTTAAGCTAGGACGGGCACAACATCCGTTAATTCATCGTGATCACCAATGATACATTTTTCAGCCATTCCGGGCAATAAAAACACGGGTTTCTTAACTCGTAGATAGAATCAACGGGGCGGACTTAAAGGTGTCTTTTTATACAGTAGTACTTAATAGTTTGCAAGAAACCCTTCATTACATCTAAAAGTTAACAATTTAACAAATTTTTAAAAATTTTTTAAAAAAATTTTTTTTTATTTACCCTTAAGAGTTGTTTTAGGAAAAGTAGCTTTGTCTTTGAAAATTTACCATGGACTAATTTTTTGTTTTAAAAATTTAGCTATATTTTTGTAAGGGGTTTAAATGATTCTAATCTCCTTTTTTTTTATAAAAAAATTTACAGAAATAAAATACTTTTTAAAATTTTATATATTTAAAAATATTGTTTCAATAAAAATTAAATGTATTAAATTATGTGTTTTTTTATTTTTATTTAAAAACAGATGTTGAAAAAAATGCAACGTTGACAGTCTTGGGGTTTTAAAATTTAATAAATCAAAAAATTCTGTCAACATATTTTAAGTTCTATAATTAGTGAGTAATTCAATGTAGTTTTAAAGGAGCAAATAGTGGTTGTCAATTTTGACGGGGACCCCCACCTCCCATATTTAAAGGGTTTATTTTTGGTTTATAATAGTTTTAAAGATAGCTCAGTTTTTCTCAGATTGAGTTGATGGAGGTTTTACAAATTTATGAGGTTCATCCTCATATTTATCCATATGTTAGCTTATAAAAAAGGGGTTTTTTTAAAACTGGGTTTTTTGTAGTATTGACGTGTTTTCTTCCTTTGTGTTAGTTAGTTTGGAAATCTATTGCGGGGAAATATTTAGTTTTAAAAAAAAAAAAATTTTGAAGAAAATTATTTTTTAAAACTGAGGGGTTTATTTAGGGGGAAAACCAAAATCACTAAAAAAAATTTTTCCCCAAAACCAACTTAGAATGCTCTGTTGTGTTCTCTTTTAAAAAAAAAAAGTCGGGGGTGTATTTGAGGGGGCTATAGTTTTCACCCCAAAAACAAAAAACCCTTAATTTTTTTAAATTTTTTAAAAAATTTAAAATTTTATTAACTTTTTAAACTTATTTTTAAAACCCTTTTAAAAAAAATATTTTTGCTCTTTGGGGGGGTTCCCCCCCAAAACCCCCCTTTTGGGTTTTTTTGAAAAGGGGATGTAAGTTTTAAAGTAATTCCAGGCGTTTTTTGTTAGTTCTTACGTTTACCCCAAAAAAGACCTCCAAAAAAATTTCCCCCATGACTTTAAAGTTACTCCGCCTTTTTTTAATTTTTTTTTTTGGGAATGAAGATTAAAAATTTTAACTTTTTGTTTTTTCCTTTTAAAAATTTAAAGGGGTTTGGGAAAAAAATTTTAAGTTTCTTGCTTATCGGGGAAAAGGTGTAAAAAAATGTCGTAAATGAGTGTGTTTGGGGCTTTAGTGGTATAATAGGGGAAATTTTACCAAAAAAAAAAATAAATTTTTTTAATCACCCCAAAAAAACATACCTCTCATTTTTTCGAGAAATTTGGGGAAAAGGGGCCCCCCGCTGGGGTTTTGTGGTGAGTAAAACTTTTTCACCTAATTCCCAAAAACCCAATTTTGGGCCGGGGTTTAAAATTTTAGCTTTTTTATGGGTTTTTTTTCCCCCAAAAGGGGGGAATTTTTCCCAAAAAGGGCACCGGGGGTTTGGGTTTTTAAATTGGTTTTTTAAATTTTGGTTTAAGATCTCTCCTGGCTCCAAACTTATTTTTCATACATAACGTTATCTTATTGCATTTTTTTGGCTTTTTAGAAACCCCCCTATGGGTGTATTTGGGGGGAACGTTCTTTTCCCCAACCCCGAGTGAAAAATTTTAAAATTTTTATACAGGGGGGAAAAAACTAGATATTATGTGTCCCCAAAATTATATAATACGATAAAAAAAATTTTAATAAAGGGGGGGGGGTTCGGGTTTTAAATGAAAAAAATTTTTAAAATGAAAACCCCTTTTTTTAAAATAAAAATTTTTATTTTTTTGGGGCCAAAAAAATGTTATCATTTTCCCATAAAAATAGGTTTTTTATCCCCATCTAAATTATAAAAAAAAAATGTTTGTTTGTTTGTTTTTTTTGTGTGCGAGCCCAGCTAAACCCACGCTACGCGAGATCTGCAATTTTAAAAAAAAAAAGGGGGGGGAAGGAGGTCAGAATCCCCCAAAAAAAACTGTTTTTAACATTTTTTTTTTTTTTTTTTAAAATTAAAAGATTTTTTAACAAATTTTTGAAAAAAAATTTTTTTTTTTCTGGTTAGAATTAAGTTTAAAAAAAAATTTCCCCTTTAAAAAATGGGGGCATCATGGGGATGGCTTTTAAAAATTTTTTATACCACGGGGGGTTTTCCCGGGCCCCCCGTGCGGGATTGTTTGGTTTAAAATATATGTAAAAAGTGACAGTTTTTAGATCACAGGGAATATAGGTTTGGTAGCTTTTATAATTTTTAAATTTTAAGGTTCTTTTTTAAAAAAATTTTGGGGGATTTTTTCGTGATAGTTTTCCCCCCCCCTTTTTCCCAAAACCCCCTGTTCATGGTGCGATGGGGGTTTAAAAAATTTTTGGCTCCCCCCCGGGGGGGATGGGGGGTGGGTGGGTTTTTTGGGTGAGGGGGAAAAAACCCCGAGGGTTGCGGGGCCCCCATTTTTCCCCCAAAAAACCCCCCAAGGGGGAAGGTTTTTGGGAACGATTCCTTCCCTAGAGAGAGAGAGAAAAAGGGGGGCAGAACTGAAAAAAGGGGAAAGGGGGTCGCTAGCTCCCTCCTAGGGGGAAAAAAAAAAATAAATAATTGAAACCCCGGGGGAGGATTTTAAATGCAAGCTCACGCTAAAAAGTTATTTTACCTTCCCTACTCAAAAAAAATTTGGGGGGTTTGGGGTTTTAAAAAATTTTGAAAAAAAAAAAATTTTTAAAAAAATTTTTTTTTTTTTTAAAAAAAAGGAAAAATTCAACCAAAATTAACAAAGATTGATTTTTAAAAAATTTTAATATTTTAAACCCGGTCCCCTTCTTTTTTATGCGCTCGTTAATTTTTTTAAAATTACCTGTTATTTTTTTGGGGGAATTTTGGGGAATTTTTTAGAAAATTTTCCCCCAAAAATTTTTGCGTGAAGGGAATGGAAAAAACCCCCCTAAATTTTTTCCCCTCGGTACCCTTTTTAAACTACAACCCAGTATTTCGATACAATGCCCCCTTTGAGTTTTTCGCCCCCGAAGTGAATGAAAAAAATTTTTTTTTGGGAAAAAAAAACCCCTTTTTTCACTTGTTTATACGTCAAGTCATATGGTCTGCAGCTGTAACTTTGGATGGGATATTATCGTTTTTTAAAAAAAAATTTAACACAAAAAATTTTTAAAAAAATTTTTTATTAAGTTTGCCCTTTTTAAAAAACCCCAAGGGGGTTTTTTTATTTTTCTAAAAGTCTCTTCATATCAGAAAATGTTTTTTTTCCCCTCTGCAGTGGAAGACTTAGTGTGGGGGGGGGCCCCGGGTGTCAGATACCTTTGAAAAAATTTTTAAAACTATATGGGCAAAAATTTTTTAATTTTTTTTTTAAAAATTAGTTCTCAAAAATTTAAAAATTTTAAACCCCCTGCATCATTCAAAGAGATTTTTTTTATTATTATTATTTTTACCCCCTGCGTTTATCCCCTTCGGGTTTACCCCCCTTGGGGTTTTTTTAAGGGGGGGGTTTATTTGGATGAAATAAAAGGCCCTTTGGGGTTTAAAAAGGGGGAAACCGAACCAGGGGGGGAGGCCTGGCATTCCCCCTTCACAAAATGTTTGTCAGAGGTGGGGAAAAGGGGTTTTGGGGATAAAAAAAGAGTTGTATGCCCCGGGGAGTGTAATGTTTACAAAAAATAGTCCCCAAATTTTTTGGTACAAGGGGGGCTGTAGTTAGCACCCCAAAAACCCCCCGGGCCCCCTTTAAAAACTCAATTTTTTGGGAAAAAAAATTTTTTTTTTCCTTTTTAAAACAGCTCATCATTTAAAATCGTGGGGTGGGGTTTAAACCCCTTTAAAAAGGACACACTCCCCTTTAAAAGGGGAGTTTTTGGGGAACCCCCGGGGGGAAAAAAACCCCCAAAACCGTGTACATATGGGGCCCGGAGCTCTGCCACTAGACAGGGGGTTTAAAAATTTTCGGGCGATAAACCCTTTTTTTAATTTTTGTAAAAAGAGGTAAGGATGATTTAAAAAAATTTTTTTTAGAGAAGTCTAGTTTTCCCACTTTTAAAATGAAAAAAGAATTAAATTTTTAGATGAAAAAAATTTTTAAAATACAACTGGATTAAAAATTGGGGAAAACCCCTTTTCCCAAAAAAAACCGTTAAACAAAGCTTGATATCTATTTTACGTTCTTCCCCCTTTTAGGGGCCTAAAACTCAAAAAAATCCGTGGGGGAAATAAAAAACCAAAACGTGAGCAAACCCCATTTTACAAAAATAACGACCTTCCCCCCGTGTCCGCGAGGGGAAAAGTAGAAAAAAATTTTTTTTAATATTTTCCACCCTTATTTTTCCCTTTTCCCCCTTTTTTAAAAGGGGTTAGAAAAAAAATGCGGGGGCCCCCGTATTTAAGCTTTTTTTTTTCGCAAGTTTTTTTTTTAAAAAAACTTTTAAAAAAAAAATTTTTTTGTGTTTCAGTAGATCCCCAAAGTTTCAGAAAAAAATCACAAAAGATTTAAGAGACTGTAAGGGGAATCAAAAAAACTAAAAAAATGTCAAAAGAGGAAAACAATTTAGCTTTATGACTGTTTAGGGGAGTTTTGGGTTTTGGGGGTTACGTGTCGAAATGTGGGGAAACCCAAAAATTTTTGGGGCTGTGCAAAAACCCGGGACGGGGGGTTGTGTAAATTTTTTTTGGGGTTAAAAGGGAAAATTTTTTAAAAAGGGTATTCTTTTGGGGGAAATTTTTTTTTTATGGTGGAAGTGTTTGTCACAAAAAGGCCCCGTACTTTGTTAGGTTGATAAGTCACTCATGGACGTTCAAAAGTTGATACAAAAAACCATCGGGTTTTTTCCCTGTAAATTTGCAACAAAAAGCAAATGTGGGGGGTGAAAGAAATGATTTGGGCTAAAAATTTTGAGAAAAGTACAGATTTTGAAAATGCAATAGGGTGTCATGGTTTTTGCCCACATTTTAATTATGGTCTTTTTTTTTTTTTAAAAGGTTAGTGCGTGTGGGGGGCCCCGGAAAAAACGCTGGCCAAAAAAAAAAATTTTAAAAATTTGGGGTTTTTCCCCCTTGGGAACATTTTTTTTTGGGGTTGTTATTCGTAAAGGGGAAACATTGATCCCCCCCCTCCCCAAAACCCGAGCATTTTGGGAAAAATACAAGTTCCCCCTTTAACCAATTATTAAGATTACACTACCAGCAAAAAGGGTTTTTTTTTTAAAATTTTTTGGGGTTTTTTCAGGTAGAAAAATTACCCCCTTTATAAGAAGGAGGTTAAAATGTGAATGCTTAATCGAATGTAAAATTCGGGTCAAAGATTTGTTTAAAAACCCCCAAAAAAAAAAGTGGGGGCCCCGTTTAAAAAGAAGAGTACAAACTCTTTTCATGACAATTCCAGCCCCCCCATTACAGCTTTTTTTAAAAAAGAGGGGTTTAAAAAAAACTATGCTGAAAATACTTATATTCATTTTTCCCCCCCAAATTACCCCTATTTTTTCCCCCTCTTTTTTCCCCCTTAAAAAAAAAAAACCCCCTTTTTGGTGGTAGTCATAAACGTTTCGGGGGCGGGGGGGAGGTGTGGATGTGCGAATGTGGCTGAGACCAAGATAAAGACCAAAAAGCGGGGGGTTTTTTTTGGGGGCCCCTGATAAAGATTTTGGGGATAGGAGTTTTAAAAACATGGGGGGGATAGTAGGGGGGGAGTTTAAAAATTTTAAAAATGTAGTACCCCCCCTTTAAAATTTTTCCCCATGACTTTAGGAGTCAAAAGCTTACTGCAGTCTTACAAAATTTCTTCCCTTTTCCCTATTTTCAGCTAGTTATATCCAGTCCACCTATTACCCCCGGGGGCTCTTTACCCCCAATTTTATTTTTTTCCCCCTTCCCCCTTTTGATTGGGTTTTTCCCCCAATTGGATTAATTTTTTGGGGTTTTCCCCCAGTAAACCCCCAAAAAACAAGGTTCTAGATTATTTAAATTAAAGTTGCATGTCCTGCCCCCCAAAAATAAAAAAGACTTGTTTTTTCCCCAAACAATTTTTTGGGGGTGATTCAGGGTATGTAACATCTTTTTTTAACATTTTGCACCCCCTTTTCCCCCCCCCCCTTTTTGGGGGAAACCAAATTTTCCCTCAAAAACTTTTTTTTAAAAAAACCCCCCAAATTTTGTCACGTTTTTTAATTTAATAGACCATGTATCCCCCCAGGAAAAACCCCGGGTAACGTTTTTTTTTGTAATTTGGAATTTTTTTTTCCTTAAACCGGCAAAAAGGTTTTTAAAAACTTATGTGAAAAGTAGGGATAAAAAAAATTTTTTTCGAATATGCCTGGAAATTTAAAAAAAAAGTGTATTAGGGAAAAAAAAAAATTTGTTATTTATTTCTGCCAAAAAAATTACTTTTGTTTATAAAAACTGAAAAAGGGGGGAAAAATTTTTTTCCCCACGCCCCCTTCCATCTCTTTTTGAAGACTCATTAAACCTGTTAGGGGTTTAAAAAAATTTTTTCCCCACCTCCCTGGATAAAAAAAAAAATTTTTAATAAGAAAAAATTTTTTTAAAAAAGGGGGTTTTAGAAGGCGCGAAAGGGAAAAAAAAATTTTTTTTGCCAAAAAACCCCCAAAATTTTTCCGGGGCAGTGCCCCAAAAAATCCAGTAGAAAGGTTTGAAAACTGAAAAAAAGTGTGTGTAGAGAAAACCCCTTTGGGTTCCAAAAATTTTTTTCTTTCATTTGGGGAAAGGGGGGTTTTTTTTTTAAAATTTTGACAAGGGTTTTGGGGGGGGGTTTTAAAACGAGTCTTCTGGCCTTATCCAGGAGTTGCTAAAATTTCTTGTTAATTAGTTTTTGGGGAAAAGTAGTGTCCCCCGGGAAAGGAGGGGGAAAAAAAAAATTGGTTTTTAAAAAGGTTTTTAAAAATTTTTATTATTCAAATCAACACAAGAGCTTTTTTTAAAAAAATTTTTAGATTTTAAATTTTTTTTTAGTGTGGAAAAATATTGCAAAAAAACAATTTTTTTAATTGGGGGTTAGCATACAACTTTTCCTTGTGTTAAATTTAAAAATTTTTTTTTCAGCTGTGAAATTTTTTTAAAAAATGTCAAAACTTTTTTAATGTTTTTATTATTACCCCTTTTTGATTTACTCTTTTTTTTAAAAAAGTTAATTTTTTTAAAATTTTTTTAATTATTTTTTTTAAAATTTTTTTTTTGGGTGTGAGTAAAATAAAAAATGAAAAAATTTTTTATAAAACTCAGTTTTATTTTTAAAATTTTTAAAAAAAAATTTTTTTAATTAATATTTCCAATTTATTTTTTTAAAAAAAAGAAAATTAAAAACAGGAAGCAAATTTTTAGTAAAATTTAAAATTTTATTGGGAAAAACTATTGTTTTAACTTGTTTTCCCCAAAATTTTTTAAAATTAAAAAGGGGGAATTAAATTTTTAAAAAAAAAAATTATGTTAACAATATTGTCTTTTAAATTTAAGAAAAGTAAAGGGCTAAAAGTATTTTAAAAAATGTGAAAAAAAATGTTTGAGAAAAAAAATAGAAAAAAAATCTTTTTTTGTATTTTTGGGGGCAAATTATTGAAAAATTTTTCAGGGGGTTTTTTTTCTCCATGTTAGAAAAAAAAATTCACTTTTAAAATTTTGAGAAATTAAACCCAAAACCCCTGTTAAAAATTTTTTAATTTATAAGGGGGGTTTTTGGGTTTTAAAACACACAAAGAATGGCGATGCTTTTTAAAAAAAAAAAAACCCCCCATTCATGTGATTTTTTTAAATTTTTTCGATAAAAAAAAAAATTAGTTTAAAAAAATAAAATAAATTCCTTTTAAATAGGGGAAAAATTTTTTTTTAAATCTTTTTTAAAGTATTTCAAAGCAAACTCCTAGGGAAAGGGGGAAAGGGGGAAAAAATTTTTCCCTTTTTGCCCTTTTTTTTGACTACCTTTGAAAAATTAAACCCAAAATTTAAATATATGTTTAATTACTTAAAGTTGCCCAGCTGTGGTGAGGGTTTTTGAATATGCAATGGTAAATTTGGGGGGGGGGGGTGAGAGTTATAAAACCCGACAGTAGTTTATAAAGTTTGAGTTTAAAGGGAAAAAGGGCTCTTTATTTTGTTTTCCCCCCAACAATTACTTTAGATTTCTTATAGGCCCCCCAAATTAAAATTTTTAAAAATTTTTTTTGGGAAAAAAAAAGGCAATTTTTTTCTTTCCCTTAAAAAAAAAAAATTTTTTTTTTTATTTTTTTTCACCTCCTTTTTTTTTGACTTGACAAAGGATGGTTGTAGTTGAAAAACCAAAGGGGATAAAAAAAAGAAATTTAATGGTAGTCCCCCCAAAAAAATTTGACTTAGTTCTTTTTTTTTTAAAAACCCGTATGGGGGACAGCGATTGTTTTATTACTTGCTCATCAAGGGGGCCCCCCTTTAATTAAATACAGTAGTCATCACGGGGGAAAAGCGGGGGGAAATTTTTGGGGTTTTAAAATTATATGGAGGGGGGGTTTTTTAAAAACCATAATTTGGTGTTTTGGGGGGAAATTTTTTTCCAAAATATTTTCCTCTCTTTTTTGGGTAATGTTCCCGTTTTTTGAATTGATTTTTGTGCTTTTAAATTAGGTTGAAAAAAATTTTATTTAGTCTTATGTAATGTTTCTGTTTTTTTCCCCCCCGGGGGAAGAGGCTACGGTGAAAAACCCCATTCTTTTGTTTTTTACAGCCCCCCCCAAATTTTTTTTAAAGAAAATAAACTCGCTTGTGGGTGCGAAAAAAGGAGAAACTTTGCTTCATTTGTAAATTTTTATTGTTTTTTATTTTTTTTTTTGAAGTATTTTTTTTGGGTGAAAAAAAGGGGAGCTCAGCGCCCCGGGAAAAAATTTTCTGAGTTAAAAATTTTTTTAAGTAGTTTTTTTTTTTGCTTTTTTAGAAAAAAGTTGTTAATGTCGATGGGGCCCTAAGGGGTGTGTCCCAATAAAAAATTTTTCCATTATATTTTATATTTTATATATATGATTTTTTTTTATATATATGTATAAAAAAAAACCCCCAATTTTCAAGCATTTATTTTTTTGGGAAAAACTAAAAAAAATGTTTTCAAAAATTTTTTTTGAATAAAATTTTTATTAAATCCCAAAAAATTTTAATTTTATGTGTTTAAATTTTAAGTTTTTTAAAATCGTAGGTACGTGTGAAGATACCGTATCGGACAAATTCTAGAAAAATGTGGGCACACTTCCTCTAAAATTTTTGTTCTCCATTTTTCCCTTAGTGTAAAAAAAAGGGATATACGGGGCTGGTAATAAAAAAAATTGTAAAAAATTTTTCTTTAAATTTAAAAAAAAAAAAAAAATTTTTTTAACCATTAAAATTTTTTAAAACGCTTTAGGGGGCCCAATGGTCTAGGGGGAAGTTTTTTTTGTTAAAAGGGGCTGGTTGATGATTTTTGGGGAGTTTGGTTCAAAAATTTTATGGTTCAAAAAAGGGGGCCCCTTTACCCCAATGTTTTTTTTTCCTTTTCCCCAAGCAAATAGGGGTTGGGTTTTTCCTTTTTAAAAAGTTTCCCTTTCCCCCAACCCTATCATTTTGAGTAATTATTATAATGGTTTTAAATTTTGGGATAATTTTAACAGATAGTAAGACCAAAATTTTAAAAATTTTTAAAAAAAAAAAATTAAAAAGTTTTAAATTTTGGGGTTTTTTAATTTTCAATTAAAACCCCCCTCCAGTGGTTGTGTTGATAAGGCATCCTTCGCACGTTGAAGACAAAAAAAATTTGGGGGGTTTGACACCAGTCAGGTGGTTGGGTTTTTTTTTCCAAAAAAATTTTTTACTCAGAAAAGGGGTTTTTTTCATATAGGGAAATTTTTTTTGATTAGGTCCCCAGAAAAAAAGGGGATTGATTCACGTGCTTTAGGAGCTTAGTTTTCCGTCCAACTTTCATAAAATGGGCTTTTTAAAAAAACAAATTTTTTCTCTCAAAAAAAAAAAGGACCTTTTTCTTATTTTTTTTGTTTTATTTTATAGGTTTTTTTTTAGCCCCCGGGCTAATTTTCGGGGTTGGGGGCCCCTTAAACTTGGGAAAAGGGTTTTTTTGTTGTTGAAGGGTAAAAAAATTTTTCATGGGAGAGTGAAAAAAAAAATTTTTGGGGGAAAAAAAAGCCCTTTAAAAACCCCCCTCCGAGGGGGGAAAAATTTAAACCCCCAAAATTTCCCCATTTGGGGTTTTGGTTTAAAAGAGAGAGGAGGCTTTTTTTATTATGGGGGAAAAAAAGAGGGTTTTTTTTTAAAAAAGTAATTAAAAATTTTTTTATAAAAAAGTGACGGAAATTTAAATTTTTAAGGTTTTTAAAAGATAAAAGTAGAGCTTGGTTTTTTTAAAATTTTTCAGTAGTCAGATAAGGGTTTTTTTATATGAAAAAATATTGTAAAAACGTAAATTAAAATTTTTAATTTTAAAAATTTTGTCGTAAATAATATAGATTTTTACCTCATTATTTCCCCGGGGGGCCCCCCTGATTTTTTACAGGGGGGGAAAGTTTTTTGTAGGGGAAATGGGGGGCATAGGGGAAAATAAATCATAAAAAAAATTAAAAATTTTTCCCTTTGGGGGGATAAAACCCCCCGCGACGGATGGTGGGCTTCTTTAAAAAACCACCCCCCAAAAGAGTGGTAAGTTTCGTTTTCATTTTTGTCCCTTTTTTTTTTCCCCCCCTTTCTAAGTATTTTATTCGTTACTTTTATTTTTTTTTAAAAGAAGAAAATTGAGCGGGAGATTTTTTTAACAAAGACAAAGTTTAAAAATTTGGGGTTTTCCTTTTTTTGTATTTGCTCCACCTAGGGTGGGGGAGGTTCATGGGGGTTGAAGGCAGGTGCGTAAATGGTTTGAGCTAACCCTTTGTTGAGTAAATATTTTTTAAAATCACGTTCATCTAAAAAAAATTTCCTACCTGTGACTTTTATGGCAAAACAGAAAAATATTTCCCCTGTTAACGGGGTTGCAACCTATGAGATTTCAAAAAAAATTTTCCCCAAGGGGGGGGTTTGCATTTTGGGGCTTGCCCCCCCAAAAGTTTTTTAAACACTTTTTTTTCTTAGACCCCCAAAGCCCAAAAAAAAAAGGGGAAAGGGGAATAAAAACCGGTTTTACCTAAAAGGTGTATGTTTTTTTAAATTTTTTAGCTACCCCCCTCGGTGGGCGTAGTTGGCTAACGCCCCCTTTTGGGTTTTAAAACTTGATTTTTTTAGGCGGGGGGGATGGGTTTTTGAATCTCGGTCGGGGTAAAATTGGGGGGGGTTTTTTCCAAAAAGGGGTTTTCCCCTCTCCGTCCCCGAAAAAAGCGGGTTCATTTTCCCCCAAATTTTAAAACCCTTCCCCCCTTCCTTTTCCTTTAAAAGGGAAAAAAGTATTTAAAAAGGTTTAACCCAAACCCCGGGGAGTAAGGAAAGGGTGATAAATTTTATTATTTACTTATAGTTTTTTCCCCTTTTTTTCCCGTAAAGAGTTTACAAAATTTTACTTTTCCCCATTGGCCTTTTAAAACATTGAATATCTTTTTTCAAATTACCCTTTTTTGCCCCTTCTGGATTTTAAAAATGCTACCACGGACTTGATTAATCTAGTCTTGGCAGGGGGAGCCCTGGCCCCTTTTCGTGATAAACCCCCAATAGCCTGGGTTTTTAAAATTTTTTTTATAAAGAAATACGTTTACAAAAAAAAAAATACTTAATTTAAAAAAAAAAAATTTTTTGTGACCCCCGTGGGGGCTATTTTAATAATTATGGTGACCTGGTTTTGGTTTTTGGGGGAAGGTGTCAGGACTTCTATGCTGGGGGCCGGGGTTCAATCCTCGGTTTTCCCCCCCCCCAAAAATTTTTCTGTTTTTCCAAAAACCCCTTTCCCCTTTTTCCCCTGAAAAAGACATCTTGTGAATGTGGGGGGGTTTCCAGGCCCCCCCCGTGGGGTTTTTTTTCCCCGTTTAAAAAAATTGGCCCTTTATTTCTTCCAATCACCTACCTTTACCATTTTGCGTAAGTGGGGTTAACCCGAACGGGTGTAAGACGCGGGCTAATAATAATAATTTTTAAAAAATTTTTAAAAAAAATTATAGTTTTTTGGGGTTTTTTTAAATTAAAAACTTTAAGACTTGCTGAAAGAAGCGTAATTTCATTAACGTGGGGGGAAAAAATATTTGAGTTTTCTATGGGGAAAAAAAAGGTAAAAAACGTCCTTTATAGCACGGTTTACTACCCGTTCGGGGTTATACGACTTACCCCCAATGTGTAATGGTAGGGTGATTGTGAGATGAAATGAAGGCCTACAGTTTAAAAAAGGGATCCGAACCCCCGGGGGAGGGGCCCCCCATTTCCCCCCCTTCACCCCAAAAATTTTTGTTCTTAATAGATTTCGTTTTAAAATTTTTGGGGGTTTTTTTTAAAGAGAGAGCATTGAACCAAAACAAATTTTTTAAAATTTTTTTTTACCCCTATCTCAATTATTTTTTAAACCTTTTTAAATGGGGTTTTTTTTTAAAACATATTTTTAAAAAATCTCTAAACATAAGGGATTTATTACATTTTCTGAAATTTTTTTGGGGAGGGGAAATTTTTTTGCTTGGATGTAGAATTTTAAAAAATTTTTTTAAACCATTGGTTTTGTTTAGTAAAAAAATTTAAAAAGGGGGGTTTTTGAGTCGTGCTACACGGCACAAATAGTAGGTGAATTTTATGGCCCTACTGTTTTTTTTAGAAAAGGGGGGAAAGGTTTTTTTAGCAGGGTGAAAGTGTCTTTTTTAGGGCAAAAAAAACAAAATTTTCTTCTCCGCTTCTAATTCAAAACAGTAAAATTTAATAAATTTTTTTTTGCACGTGTCTTAAACCCAAAATTTTTTTTATACGCCATTTACTAATGATGCCAAAGGTTTTTTTGGGTCACAAAGGTATATTTTTATGAAAAATACCCCCCCTGGCCGGAAGGAAAGTGGGGGAAAAAAAAAAGTGGAAAAAAAAACCTCATTAGACCCGACCCCCATTTGAACCTATCCCCCTATCGGCAGTTTTTGTCTATGGAGAAAAATGCCTTTTTCCATGTGGGCCCCCCTTTTAAAATATATTATTTTTTAAATTAGCCTGAAATTTTCCCAAAAAAAAAACGTCGCTAAGGTTCCCTTTTTAAAAAAAATAGGAGTTTTTAAAAAAAGTATTGCTTTCAGTTTTATGAAAAAAAAATGGTTTCGGAGCTCCACACGGACTTTCTCGCTCTAAATTTTTTAAAAAATTTAGATATTTCTCAAAACCCCATAAAATATGTGAATGAAAAATTTTGATATTTTTCCCAAAACCCCCCAAAAAAAAAATTTCACTACCCCTTTTTTTTTAAAAAATTTTTTTGGGGGTTTTGCGGTTTTTTTTAAAAATTTTTTAATTTTTTTTTTTAAAAAAATTTAAAATGTCCTCAATTTTTTTTGGTTTTGGGGGCAAAAAAAAAGATCAATTTTGTGACCATAAATGTCAAAAACTTCGTATTCAAATTTTTTTTTTTTCCCCTTTGAAAATTTTTTCATTTTATTAGGTATTGTAAATCTTTATGTCTTTTGATTGTTTTTAAAAAAACATCATTTTTTAAAAAATTTTGGGGCCAAAAAAAAAGTAAATTTTGGGCTATTAAATTTAAAATAAAGGGGGTTTTTCATTGTTGTACAACATTTCTCCAAAGGGGGGTTTAAAGGGGAAAAAAAACATAAACTTTTGGAGGGAAAATTTAAAAAATTTTTAAAAAATACTCTTTGCCCCTTGGGGGGAAATTTTTGCGTTTTTTAAAAAAAAAAAAATATATCTTTTCAAAAAAAAACTCACAATTTGGGTTTTTTTTTTTTTTTGCCTTTTTCAAAGAAACTGTTGGTTTTTTAAAAATATATTCCATAAAAAAATTTTTTTTTTTTTAATTAGTATACTTTTTTTAAAAGGAAAATTTTTTTTAAATTTTCTCAAAATTTTAAGGAAAATACGAAAAATTTAGCTTCTGTTAAGTACCCAAAAATTTATTTTCACGGGAAAAAAAAAAGTCAGTCCCAAATTTTGTAAACCCCCCGATCGAATTTTAAAAAAAATTTTTTTGCTGATTTTGAAAAATTTCCCCTTTTTTCTCTTTTCCCCCCCTTTTTTTAAATTTCAAATTTTAAAAATTTAAAATTTAAAAATACACATCCCCAAAGCCCCTTGCAAAAAAAAAAATTTTTGGGTTTTGGGGGGGTTTTTTAGACTCAAAATTTCCCCCAATATTTGGGATTGATTTCCTTTTACGGTCACAATACCTTTAGTTTTTCGAAAAGTTAAAAAAAATTTTTTTTTCGTGGGGGCCCGAAAGTTTTTGGTTCTATAAAAAAAAGCTTAAAATTAAATTTTTTCAAAATTTAAATTGTTCCCCATATTTGTAATTTAAAGTTAAAATTTTTTTTTTCAAAAAAATTCCCCGGGAAAGATTAAAAATGCCCTTTTTAAAACCCCCTTTAAAAAAATTTTTTCCCCAAAAAATTTAGGAGTTTTTCCCCCATTTAGGGGGAAAAGGGGGGGGGGGGGGTTTTTTAAAAGTTTAAATGAAAATTTAATTTTTAAAAAAAAAAGAAAAATTTTGAGAAAATTGATAATTTTTTTTTTTTTTCTTTTAGTTTAAAAAAACCCCCTTTAAATTTTTTGGGGGTTTAAATTTTTCAATTACAAAAGGGGGTTTTAGGGGAAACCCCCCGAAAACCCTAGATTCGAGTTTTAGCCCCCCCGCTAAAAAAGGGGTTTTAAAAGGGTTTTGTTGGGGGGGGACAGAAAAAAGGGCGAAGGGGAAAATTCCCCAAAAAATTTCTTTTTCGGATTCGGGGGGGCATTTAAACTTTTTCAAAAAAACAAAAACCCGGTTGATTTTTTGAAAGATCAAATATTTCTATTTACCCCCAAGATAGCGGGAAAAAAAAAAAAATTTTGGGGGAAAAAAATAAAATATTGTTTAATTGATATTTTTTGGTTTTTTAATTTTTTCCACACATTAATCTCAACAAAATTTTTTTAAAAATCTTTTTTAAAAAAAATTTTTGTAATTTGGGGCCCCCTTAAAATTTAAAAGGGGTTTCCCCCTCAGGTGCGCACCCCCCGGGGGGCATTTGAGGGCTGAATCCCCCTCCCCCCCCTAGTGAAAAACATCCCCTTTGGGAAAATTTTAAGGGGGTTAAAAAAAATATGATTTAGCTTTTGTTCAAACAAAAAAACAATTTTTATTTTGTTTAAAAATTTTTTTTTAAAATAAAGAATATTAAATTTTTTGCGTTTTAATTTGGGGGGTTTTAAAGGAATACTTCTTTGTGGATTTTTTTAATTTTTTTTTTAAATTTGCACTTTTAAAAAAAAAAATTGAACACCCGGGTAACCCAAAATTTTTTTTAGATTTAATTAAAAATTTTTTAATTTTTTTTGGATAAAGGTTTTTTTTGTGAGACAAAAATTGAAATGATTTTTAAATTTTTTGGGGAAAATTTTGGGGGAAAACCCTTTTTTTTCAGGGGGGGGGGGAAAAGGGGGAGTTGTTTTTTTAACATTTAAAACCCCCCCCCCCAAGACATCCGGGGGTTTTTGAGAAAAAATGTGTAAAAACGGGCCTGTTAACCCGTGGCGTTACCAGTGACCCCCGAGTAGGCCGAGGGGGCCCATTTTGGTAAAAAAAAAACCCCTTTTAAAAAGGTTTTTATTTGGGGAAAAATTTTTAAATTAAAAATTTTTTTTCCCCCCCTTTTTAGAGGTCATCGCTTATTCCCCCTTTTTTCCTTTTCCACCCCCCCTTTGAATCAAAATTTTCCCAAAAAAATTTTTGTAAAATTTTAAAAATTTTTAAAAATTTCAAAAAATGAAAATTTTTTTTTGTAAAAAAACCACCCTCCCCCAAATTTTTAAACCTGGGTGCACCCCCCTTCCCCCTAAAATGATGCTTTGTCATGATTAGTGGCAGATTTTTCGGGGGTAGGATGGGGGAAACAAAAAACCCCCTTCCCCTTTTTTTTTTTTTAAAAAAATTTTAAAACAATCATTATAGTTACCTTTGTTACAAACAAAAATAATTTTCTAAGAGTTGAAAGGGGATATGAATTTTTAAAAAACAATCGGGAATCCCGTTTTTTCGTTTTTCCATGAAAATTTTTAAAAAAATTTTTGGTTAAAAAATTTTTTTTTCAGAAAATCCGAAATTTTTTATAGCCAATTAAAGCGTACAGACTTTCGTTTTTTTTTTACAAAAAAAAAAACCCCCCGGGGGGTAGTTTGGGGGGAACGTGCTTGTCTTTTTGACTGGGGTGTGAGGAGGGGGAGATCGAGGTTGAACTCGGGGTGAATGGGGGGGTTTTTGGTTTTTCCAAATGGTTTTCCACCCCTCCCCCCACCAAAATTGGGTTTCCCTTTTTTTAAATTTTAAACCTTCCCCCAATTCCCAACCCCCTAAGCGTAATTAATAAAAAAAAACGTATCCCCAAAAGGGTATTTTAAGGTGGTACTAAAAAATTTTTAATACAAAAATGGGGGGGGAAAAAATATCAACAAAAACTTAAATTGGGGCGTAAATTGTTTTTTTCTTTAACTTAAAGTTTTAAAGTTTTTGTTAAAATATTTTTATAAAAAAAAAGTTAATTATCTTTTATTAAAATTCATTTTATCAGTTTTTTTACAAGTGCTTTTAATAAAATGTCTATACAGGTTTTTTTAATAATAAAAAATTTTAAACCGTTTTTACCCGTTCGGGTTTGGGTTTTTTAAATTACTTTTAAGGATTTGGAAATTTGGGGAAAGGGGGTTAATTTAGGAATTTAAACCCCCATTTGCGTGAAGGGAGAGGGAAAAACCATTTAGGGTAAACCACCCCCCTTTTCCCCCACCAGTTTTGAACCTCAATCCCCCGTCCTCAGAGTCGAGCTCAAAACGAAGGGTTGGGGCAACTACCCCAAGAGGGGGTTATAAAAAGGGTTAAAAAGTAATATTAGAAAATTATTTTTTTAAAATCGGTGAATTTTAGTAAAAAATAAAAAAATTTTTGTATAAAATTTATTTCGTCATTTTTTATGGATCCCTTTTTTATTAAAGTATCCAAGAGTGTTTTATAAAAAGGAAACAACAAAAATAAAAAAGTTTTTCATTTTGATAAATAATGTTTATTCATTTTTAAAAAAAAAAGTTTTAACCATTAAAAAGTCGCTAAAAAATTTTGATTAATTAAATTTTTTTTATCTTCCCCAGAGATGGGACAAAAATTTTTAAAAAATTTAAAAAATTATTTCCCTATATTCTTATTTCTTTTAAAACTAGGGAAAACCTATTATTTTTTTTTCCCCATGAGGATTTTAAAAATTTTCTAATTTTAAATTTTACTTTAAAAAAGTTTGGCTTTCGAAATAAGTTTTTGGAAATTTTGGTCCAAAAAATTTTGAAAAATACTGGTAAGTGGAGTGTTCCATAATGATGGTTACATACCTGTGTTCATCATAAAAAAATTTTTTAAGGTTGCAAGTCCGCAAACAAAGGGTATGGATCCAAATGATTGAAGAAATTTCGTAACAAAAAGTACCCTTTTTTTCATGACAGAATACCAAATTTTAAAAGTAAAAGAGTCCCACTGTTTTAAAAGAGGGAAAATTCATTTTTCTTAACATTGCGGATTACCCCCCGTTCCCCTTTAATAACAAAAAGATTGTAAAGGTAAAGTGCCAAGGGGTTGGGGACCCCCTCACGTTTTTACACCTTAACTCAATTAATTTTTTCATTTTCCCCCGGGGGGTGAGAACCCAGTGTTTTGTAGGGCTAAAAAAAATCTAAATTTAAAATAAGTGAAAAAAGTTACGTTTTTACTGTGTATGATGTTTTTTGAATTTTCCAAAACGGGGGGAATAAAAAAATAAAAAACTTTTTTTGGGGATGAAATTTTAATTTAATTGAAATAAATGGGGATATTCAAATTTTAACGGGGGCCTTTTTTTTTTTTTTGTGGCCCCAAAAAAAACCAATTCTATATTGTGATGGGTTCGACTTCCCCGATCCCGAACCTTAAAGGACCGGTTTGATGGGAGGACCCCACCGCATTTTTCCGGTTTTAAAACTATCCCTTTTTTTTAAATGCAAAAGGTACATAAACCGTCGGTGACCTGGCGGTTGGGGGAAGGTGTCGGACCTGAGTGGGGGTTTTGGGTTCAAGCCTTGGTCCCGGCCCAAAATTTTTGGGTTCCAAACCCCTTTTTCACCGACAAGAGTGTATTAAAAACCCAAATTTGGAATGTGTGGAAAACCGGCACCTGGTTTTGGATTCACGTTAACTGTAGGCTCTTACATTAAATAATTTCCATTCCAAATTGCGTAGGTGTGGGTAAACCTGGGGGTAGTAAGACGCGGGCTAAAAAAATTTAAAAAATGATTATACTGCCCCGCCCCCGGGGGGGCGAATCGTAGGAGAGTTTGCTCCGCACTTTGCGGTGTGGTTGGACTTTGCCCCTAAAACCCCAAAAAATTTTTGGGGGGGTTCCGAATTTTGTTTTTTTTAACCCCCTTAAACACGTAGGGAGGGGGCGAAAATTTGATTTTCGATATCGGTGTCACAGTGCCCTTGTTTTTTAAACCAATGATTATACAGTAAAAGGGGGTCACTGGTAGCACTTGTATTATTTTTTTATTATTTTTATTTTTTTATTATTATTATTATTTTTATTATTTTATTAGCACGGCCCTTCTCCCCCTTTGGGGGTTTTAAAGCAAAAATTCTAATTCACTAAGGGAAAGAATTGGGAAGGTTTTTAATTAAAGGAAGTGAACCCCCATTTGCATGGAGGGGAGTGGAAAACCCCTTTGGGATCCGCATTGAAAAAATAGATTTTTTCCAACGTTGCAAGTTTGGAGCTTAGTATTTTTCCCCAAAAATTTAAAGAAAAGTAAAAAATATTAATTATAAAAATTTTTTTACCAACCAAATTCTTTTTTAATTTTAGTAGCTTAAAAAATTTTTTTCCTAATTTAAACTGTCGAAAAGGGTGGGCCCCCCCTGTAGTGGGGCCTTTTGGACTTAAAACCAAAACCCCTTTTTTCTATCAGTTCAAATTGGTATCGGGGTTTTCCCCAAAAGGGCCCCCTAACCCCCCCAAATATTTTCAAAATTACTATCAAACCCCTTAATTAAGGATAGTTTAGTTTGATGTGAAAGGGAGAATTAATTCGATCAAACGGCTTTGCTATTTAGACTAAAATTATTTTCATAAGCAAAAATTTTTAAAATTTTTGGGGTTTCCCCCCAAAAAAAGATAAAAATAGCTAAAAAAAAAAAAGATGTCACTCTAAAAAATAAATAAATTTTTTTTTAAATTTAAATTTAAAAAATTTTTAAAAAAACCTTTCTTATCCCCCGTTTGGTTTTTAAGCAAATTTTTAAATTTACTCAAATAGGATATCGATTAGTAAGGATTAATTTTAGGGAAATTTACACGCATATACATGGAAGGAGAGTGGAAAATTATTTAGGAAAAAATATATTTAGTAGCCCCGAGTGGATTCAAACCCCAAATTTTCCCATCATCAGCAAACCAGCTGACACAAGTGTGACACCTTAGACCGTTCAGCCACTGAAGTGGGTAATGGTTATCAATGTTGGCCGCGAACAAACCATTGTTATTTCCAATGTCCTTTCTATGAAAATTGGACACGAGGGGGTAACATTAGGAGTAGAATAACTTAAAGAAAGAGGTGACCTGGTGGTCTAGGGGTAAGATGTGGACTTCTGTGCTGGCGGCCGGGGTTCAATCTCATTCCCAGCACATATTTATCTGATTCCCAAAACCCCTTTCCCTTCACCTCTGACAAGACGTGTATTAATCTCAACTTGTGAATGTGTGAAATGCCAGGCCTCCACCATGGTTCGGATTCCACGTTAAACTGTAGGTCCTCCATTTCATCTCACAATCACCTACCATTACACATTAGCGTAAGTGCGTATAACCCGAATGGTAGTAAGATGCGGTGCTAATAATAATATAATAATAATAATAATAATTAAGAAAGTGGAAAGCTTCAAGTACTTGGGAGGTGTGGTTTGAGGAAAGAAGAGGAAAAGAGAGAAAATAATTGGTGAAAGAGGGAGGCAAGTGGAGGCCCCTTTTCAAAAGCTTCATAAGACTGTTCTGGAATTTGAGATATGCCCCAGAGGTGCAAAAGGTGAAATACAAAATGCACCATGTCCCAATATTGCAGCAGGATACAGGTATGTGAGATGAAGTTTTGAGGAGTAATCTGGGAGTGGACAAGGATTAATATGGTGAGGAAATAAAAGGATAAGAGATAGGGGGGAGGAGGAACCTTGCAGGTTTGGATAGAGATGATGAAATTGGGGTGGTTAAAGGACATTTGAAGAGGATGTAAGGGGGAGGATTCAAAGGAGGATGCTCGAATCGGAGGTCGCGGACAGGAGGCTAAAGAGAAAAACCCCGAGAAAGGTGGATAAAAGGAGTGGGGAGGAGTGTGGAGGATAGAGAATAGAATTGGTTCGGCGTGGAGTAAGAAATACGGTGGGAGGACAGGAGTAAAATGGAGAGGCTTGTGTTCCGAGACAGGCTCTGCCAGTGGCAAGAAATTGTGTATGATAATAATTATGATGATGAAGATTAAACTTTTAATATATTTGGTATTTATGATGTATTGATATTTTTTTTTAAGGAACTTATGTAATATTTGCAAATTTTTTTGGTTTCTATCTGTCTCTCTCTCACTCTTTAATGTGTACTCTTACTATAGCCGTAGCTCATTTTTAGAAAAGGCATTCTCATTCTTTCTTCAATGTTGCTTCAGTTGTTTTCTCATTAAACTCCCTACCGAAATAATAAAAACAATCCGCCCTCCTTGTATTCTGCCCAAATTATGAGTCTCCCCTTCATTTTAATATAATGGTGGATTTGTGTTCCTTTTGCTTGAGTGCTTTCTCGGAGAGATTGGATTTTGTTGGAGAATTTTGGAGTCTTCGCGGTATTGTGTGTACTTTGCCACATTCAGTTGAAGTTTAGCAATTGAGTTTAAATTTAATGAAACTTTCGTATGTGAACATCAGCTTAAGGTGGTAAGGAACACGAGTTAAAAGCATATTTTTGCAGATTTTGTAACAAATCATTTTTGGTCAAAATAAATCAAGTAATTCTTTAGTAGAAAATTAAGGTTTAATTTTCTTCATATGCTTCACATGATGACCTAAACATTTAAAAAGTTTTTTCATCTAAGGGACGCTACGCTCATGAAAGATATTCAATAATGTTGATATCAACAAGTGAAGAAAGTTTAATTATATATTATCTTGGACACATAGTGTTTTGTTTAAAAAAAACAACACTGCAAACACAGTGCCCTTGGGGAAAGTTGTTACCTGTCTCGTCATGGCAAGTAAAGATAGGATTTTACATGTCAATTAATTTTTATTTTTACTCAGAAAGGTTTAAATGTATAACGTTGAAAAAAAAAAAAAACAATCTCTTAAATAATTCTGAAACAGTGAAACAAAATTATTGTTTTTATCTTTAATTTGGTTTTTGTAAACTATTTTTATAGGTCTTAGTCTAGTTGGCTTTGTCACAAAAAATGGCCTGTAGGAATCTTCTTACCAGGATGTAAAATAAAAAACCCCTTGGTGTCATTGAATAGGAAACTAAAAAATAAATTTAAAAAGTATAATAAATGTCTCCAAGGTTCAATTTGTTAGTGATTGTGTAAACTAGTCAGAAAAAGAGGGAAAGTGCTATCAGAAGATAATAAGAGGCCTCACAGAATTAAACATCTCATTTACTCCCCTCTCTTTATATTTTGAACATCGGGGTCTTAATTTTTGAGGGTTTTCCAAGACTGCTTTGGTGCGTTAAGTTAAGATGCAACCCGCTTTGCAAAGTAGCTTTGAAATCTCTAAGCAGGCAACGTCTTTAAAATCACATTCTTTACACTCGCCCGCCCTTAGTTCTATGAAACCAAACACCATGAAGTTTGTTTGGGACAAACACAAGGAAATCACTTTTACTATAAAGCACATGGCTGACTCACTCACTCACTGACATTAATGTTTACCCACTTCCAGACGAGCTAAAAACTTGCCCTTTTGGCAAACTTATAGCTTTAGCCTGTAAAATACGTGAAAATTCAAAAAAGCTAAAAAATATATATATATTTTTAAACCACAAAGAAATTCAAAATGGAGGAGCAACTTTAAAGACGGTGCTGATCTTTCGTTGGAGGTTTCATGTGGCCTAAACGATAAGGACCTATCAAAAAAATTTTTGCAACAGAACTAGATTTTTGACTGTAGATAAATTTTGCACATTTTGAACATTTTTTTATTTTCTGATACACTTATGGGACATCTAGAATCATAAAATTGTAAAAATAAACCAACGTTCAAACAACGCTGGAATTACATTAGTTTAAAATCATGGGGGTTTGTGGGTGGAGCCCCAACGAGCAAAGCGAGCATGTATATAATTGACTTATTAAACGTTAGTTTTTACTAAACAAAGGGTCGTATAAAACTAATGACCTATAAGCAAATTTATTATATCTTAGGCAGAATACCAAACACAGCTAAAGTGTTAAAAAATTTTGACACAGTTTTTATAATCAAACTTTTTAAATTGGACAAAATGAATCAAATATTGCTCCAGAAGAAACATAGATTTTTAATTTTCTTCACGTGGTGATATCAACAGTTGTTGAATATCTGTCATGAGCATAGCGGCATTAGATGAGAAACTTTTTAAATGAAGAGAAAAAGTTGTCATTAAATTTTTTGTACACTCTCAACAGTTATTCAACAACTGTTGTATCACCATGTGAAGAAAAATTTAAAATCTACGTTTCTACTGGAGGATTATTTGATTTATGTTTACCAAAAAGGATGTTGATATAAAAACTCCACAAAACACTAATATTTCCCCTCTTCCTCTAGAGTCCCATCTTAATTTATAATCAAATATTTTACGTAATAAAAAAAACAACATCATATTTATTTTAAAATTAATCCTGTAGTACAAATGAAAAATGTCTACAGCTGAAAGGAATAAAATATCAGTGGATATACTGTAAATAACATAATCAAGGTTTCATAACTACTATGAAAAGCGTAATTCCTAAGTTTTTTTAGCTTGCAAATGCATACAAATCCTAATAACATGTTTTCACTATAACATAATTTTTTTAAATGCACATTAGATCAAAGCAGAAATATTTTAGTAAACAGACTGAATTACAATAATAAAATGGTAACCGAAGCCATTCTCAGACTCAGCTGATGAGCGCGTCATAATGAAACTCGCCAAAATACTATATAGAACAAACACTAAAAATAACGAGCATGGATTTTAGTTTAAATCACTGTATTATCAGAAATGCTTAAAAATGGATCCCCACTGTATTTGATTGATAAGCTTTAAATTACGATGTATTATGAAAATAACTCTATGTATGAATAGACGCTAGCTAAGTACACGCTGAACTCACAGTAAGTTCATTTTAATCAACACAAAAAAATGATAGAACCAAATTTGATAAATTTAAGAGTGTCCCAAAGTTTGCAATCTGCTGTGCAAATAAATGAAAAAAAAACTAAATTTTTTATCCTATGAACTATTGAACTAAACAATATATTAAAAAATAAGAAAAAACCTAATGACTAGTTAACCACCTATTAAGAGAGCAATTGTTTACTCTACAAAAATAATTTAATTAATGATCAAGTGAATAAAGGAAAATTAATTAACTACTCGACTAGGAGAATCTGTTTAACTCAACTAGTGATATCGCTCCTTAATGGCTTATAAATACCTACTGAATAATTAACAACTCGGCTAAGAGAACAATTGTTTATTAAACTCAAACAGTAAACTTTCTTCAATTTAAATAAGAAATTTTTCTATGACTAGTCAACAACTTTAATTAGAGAACGTTATTATTTTTATTAAATCAATCATGGAAAAACGTCAATTTAAAAAAGAAACACCTACTGAATAGTTAACAAATTGAATTAGAGAACAGTTATTATTGTTTATTTAAAATCAGACAGTGAACTATCCATTAATTTAAATAAAAAACCTCCACTGACCAATTATTTTAAAAACTTGAATAAGATAACATTTTGTTTATTAAATTCAAACAGTGAACTAGCCATCAATTTAAATAAAAAACACCTATGACTAATTAATAAATTGAATTATTGAACAATTTTTATTGTTTATCAACTCAAACAAGGAACTAGCCATCAATTTAAATAAGAAAACATTACTGACTAATTAACAACTTGAATTTTGGGAAAATTTTTATTGTTTATCAAACTCAAACAAGGAACTAGCCATCAATTTAAATAAGAAACATCCACTGACTAATTAACAACTTGAATTATTGAACAAATTATTATTGTTTATCAAACTCAAACAGTAAACTAGCCGTCGATTTAAATAAGAAACATCTACTGACTTATTAACAACTTGAATAAGAAAACAATTATTGTTTATTAAACTCAAAAGTGAACTCACCATCAAATTAAATGAGAAACGCCCTACTGACTAATTAACTACTTGACTAGTAGATTAGTTTTTGGCTTAACTAAACTAGTGATATCAGCAGCCAAATAAGATTAGAAAGAACTATTCGACAAAGAGAACCATTGTTTATTACAACCAGCTAATGAACTAAGCCCCTAAATGAACTATGAAATATATAATGCTTAATTAACTATTCGATTAAGAGAACAATAACTACTCATCTCAAAGAACAAAATATGTTTGCTCAACCCAACAAGTGAACTAAATCATCAATCAACTGAACTAATCAGCTAAACCTAGCATGAGCCGTAGCAAAGTAGTGAACCACTATATAAATGAACTGTTAATCTCAGTGAACTAAATGAGTTTGACCTATCCCCCCATGTGTTGACACCGAGAGGGTGAGGCATGGAATGTATTGTACGCTGTTGTGTGGCCTATATATGTGAAGGTATAGGTTGAGGGTGAGGGGGGACAGTAAACAAGAACGCCAATATGTGTGTCACAAACGAGTGATGAACGCCTTGAGTGATAGGGCCAATTAATTCACTCAGCCTCTCCTTTCAACTCTGGCACAATGTGAAGCACAGTTGGTCGCCATTTAAGGTGAGGTGGAAAAAAGCGTTATGTTAAGGTAGTCTCTAATTTATTTTTAAAACAAAATAAATCAAATTTTACTTTCTCACAACCCCTCGGTGGAGTATCTTGGCCTTAGAGAAGAAACCATTTACTGATCGGGTTAAAAAATAGAATCTAGTATTTACATAAAGTACCCACGAGGAATTTTTGTAATTATGTACCCAATACTAACCCACTTCGATGATTGCACTGTCTAAGGCGTCACTCTCATGTTGGACTAGATTGTTTAATTACATAGGGATCAGGATTCTAATCCCGGTCGTGTGTACTTGGGTGGTTTAGTTAATTTAAAAAATAAGATCAAAATTTTAAAATTCCTCTTCGAAATGCTCATATCCATACACAGCATTAACTAGTATTTAAATTTTAAACCTTTGCATGCAGTAGGTATCATGCAATGCTCATGGCAGACAGATACACAAAATTCTTAATTATTTTTCAGTTTCTTCTCCGTTCTGTATACATATTTGTACACAACTTAATGGCTAATAATACTTTTTAATTTAGTTACAAGTTTATTATTATTTACACAAGTGTTATAGACGTATTTTACACGGGGAATGAAGCAACGCGACCATCACATGCCAATAAACTCTGTGATATAGTCGGATAAAAATAGTAAATTTACACGAAAACTATTTTACGTGGCTCACTTCCGATTAAACATTAATGGAGATAAAGAGTTAATAGAAGTTCTTTAATACTGAACATTGTTGAAATATTACACTTTATTTGGATTAAAAACTACATTGAAAAGGCGGTTTCTAATATTTTAGAATGGCTTCACAGCTAAGCATTGTCCACAAATCTTCATTCTGTCATAATAGGGACATAATGTAGTTATTAACAAAGAAACTTTGTCGCTTTGTCCACCATCCGTCACGCGAGAAAATGTTGAGTAATCATTCAAATACGAATGTACTGCACACCTTTCTGGCAGATCGTACGTCTTTTATTTTCCCTTTTATTCCATACTTCGCGTGAGCCGGGAGCTGAGTTGGGCCTACTATGATAAACGTTCTAAGGTCAGGTGATAGGGATTTCAAGTAAAGATAAGTATTTTCACAGTTTTTTTATAAAAAACAAAAATAATGTAAAATAAATAAGATATTGCTTCAGTAGAAACATGGTTAATTGTCTACACATGGTGACCTTGACAGTTGGTGAATATCTGCCCAAGGGTTGTCCTAAAATTTGATGACAACATTTCTCTTAGTTTAAATAATTCTCAAACAAATATGAATATGTTCATGAAAGATAATAAAATACTATTGAGACTCTATGTGTGGAAAATTTAACTCTTTGTTTCTACTGGATCAATATGTTGCATATATATAGGGTTAGAGATATGTAAGGTTAAATTTAGATGAAATGTACTGCATTTCCGTGTAGGGAGAGAATTAAACTATCTAATAAAACAATTCTTAGTACATCCAATAGGGATCGATCACGGATCTCCCCGTCGTTGCCAATCTAGTCTAATGAGAGATTAGCAGCTTAGACACGTGGCCACCGAAATGGATGTTATCAATATTGGCCAAAAAAATAAATTGTTTTTTTATGAATAATGCAAAAACACTGATCTTTTCTCACCTTACTTTCTTTCTAAACTTAAGACTACCCCTCAAAGAGACATAGCTAAAATAAACAGAGTGAAATAAGAGAGAATACAGTAACTTTTTAAAACTATCGGATCAGTTTCTTATTTTTCTTGTTTGAATATACTTAAAAGATCTACCAGATAACCTGAACAAACAATTATCTGTTGATTTGGAATTACTTTGAAAAGTTTTTTTTTTTTTTTTTTTTTTTTTACAAATTGTCACAATCCTTGTCTTGGATGTTTCGCCTCGTTTTCTAGAGCTGCCTTCTTTTCCAATTCCAATGCTGCCGTTCTCTTTAAAGAGTTTGGTTGAGTGTTTAATCGATATCCTGAAAGAGAATATATTGCCACTGCACGTCCTGGAAATGCAAGGTAGATTCATTTCCTTAAATTTTACACTTATTACTGCCTTTAAATATGTATATGTATGAGAGGTAAGTTCTTTACTACAAACTCTAACGGCACACGGTCGTAACCATCCCATCGTCCTCGGTTCGGATCCTAACCAGATTAGTATATGGCCTGATTATCCTTTATTCACATGCGTCAATTTATATCTCAACGCCAGAATTAAGTATTTAAACATATTGTGTTAGGATGCCAGATATTTTCACTTTCCTACCAACGATTATACCAGCTTTGATTTTGATGCAAGATAGCTCGAATTACAGATAACAAATTATTATTTAGAATTAATATATTCCAAATTTTATTTCTGTTCATAAAGACAGACCGATTATAAATAGTGAAATTTGAGTTGGAGTGACTAGTTCAGAGACAACTCTTTGATTACGCTAGCGTTCAACAAACGTCCACTATGTTTTCTGAAGTTTTCAAGAGTGTTTTCCCAATGGCTGCCACGGGGACACCCACCCTCACCATGGGCGATTTCCTTCTTAAAAATAAATCGGCCAAAGTCTATTTCCCTTTAACTTAAGAAAAATTGCAGCTTGGTTCGGGGAAATCTTTCAAAAAAAATTCCTGTTCTTTACAGCTAGTTTTTAAGGATCGTTAATATTATAAAACACAATATTTATTGTACCTTATTTTATAAAGTAATAGCAAGTGGTGCTCCAATTATTCCTTCATTGAAACTTTAAATCCTGCTTAATTTTATTGGTCCTTTTCATTTGGCGTGGAAATGCAGAGCCATGGGAACAAATAGTTATCTTCAAGAATTTTTATTGTTTTTTAATTTTCTTTTCGGAACGGTTTGCTCAAGAATAGAAGCATATTGATTAAGTTATACTTTTTATATAGTACATCCCTCCTCTATAATTTTAACAGTGATCAAATAGCGATAAAATTGACATTTTTCAATAGAAAACTGCGGCTTCATAATAAAAAATAGGAAAATGTACAATTAATAAACATCGATGTATTCCTTTTAGAAGTATTGTTGAAAATATTAACAAAAAAATTGCACTCGTTCACGAGAAAACTGATATTTCAAACGTATGATTTTTCCGCAAGACCTGTCCGGTAATTAGCGCCATCTCCGGTGTCCGTGATCCATCTCTTTTTGTTGGCGCGGAAGGATACTTTGATCGGTTGTGAATCTACGCCACGCCCTTCACCGTCCCGCCCACCATACCAAAAAATAGGTTTTAGACTTGCGCTTCACAAGGCCAAGGCCTTAAGTTAACACGAAATACATGTTATGCTTCAGAATATTGGCTTAACAATTGACTAATGTCAATATCTTCGGAAATAATACTTTAATATCAATAAAAAATGTTATCAAACTATTCAAATAATACTTTTCTAAGGATTACTGTATGAATGACATTTCCGTAACTTATTGAAAGAACAAAATCTATATAAAACTATTATTTTTTTGTTTTATTGTTTTGGCAACAATAGATACTAGATTATAATATGATCTTATTATTTAAAAGGGTTTTATTAGCACTTTTATTAATCCAACAATGTAAAGTGATATGTATAGTGTATGTAATTCATCATTATGTAACATCTTCCACTTCCCCGTAGCCTTATCCATTTTGGACCAAATAACGTCCTAGCCAACTGGTTTTTGAACACTATAGATTTGTTTGCGCCGTGTAAGATAATATACCACGTTTCACACCCATAGAGAACAGTCAGTAAAGTTAATAGCTTTTATTCTATGAATTTTGCATTCCCTTAAAGAAGGGGAGATGTCAAACATAGGGATGTGAATGAAGTATCTATACTTGACTAATATACATATTTTCCTTTCGATAGTATTATTTTATTATTCTATAATTTTTCCCAATACTTTTAATGATATTGTACTCACACTCTGGTATCATATCGGTGTCGAAAGAAACAACTTTTTTGTTGTCTTCACTCATGTTGAGATTAAATTTTACTAGGGTGGACTGTGAAGGAAAAACAGATGACGCGTTTCTCATTCTTGGTTCTCACCATTTTCTGCACGACAAGCAAGAAGAAACTCTAGAATTCAATCTCTTTTAGCTCATAAGCCCACCATATTGTTTATCAACACACCAGGCGACAAGGCAAGTGGCGACCATTCTACTACCTCTGAACCCTTTATAAATGAGCACAAGTCATCACAAAATAAACAGAATAATCTTTTGTAGAGTTCAAGCATTATAATTTTTAGTGTTAAATACATTTGAAAGTACAATTATGATGAAAAGTTGAAATTATTATTATTATTATTACTTGATAAAAAGATTCCATATTAAATTTTTAATACCGATACTTACTGCTATCAATAATTTTTCTCAATACCATTATGGTATCGATATTTTTCTTTGATATTTTTAATGATTACAGTATCGATACTTTTCTTCCGATATCACATCCTAAATCAAACATTTACAGAGAGAGTAATAGCATGCATTTCCCAACTGTATTATTCTCCTAATTTCCAATCTGATAGCGTTATTGCTAGCTATAATTAGGCTAAAGATCGTTCATTATTGAAATTGGGGTTTTCTCTTTAAACGTGATAAATTAATGAATAGAGGATTGCTTGCCGTTTCTGTTATAAAATTAAATAGTTTATAAGTCACTGGTTTATATTGTCTCTCCAAAAAGAGCACTATCACCACGTCTTACTATATATTTGGGTTATTTGCAAACGCATGCGTAGGTCTACTTTTAATTACGTTAATGTGTTAAAAATTAGGGAGTTTGGATAAAGAGGAAGTGTATCCGCAATAGCATGGAGATAGATGGTTGAAAATTTTTTATTAAAAACCATCCGCAGCACACCAGGCTGAGATTCTAACTCGAGCACTGCCATTAGTAGTCTATTGCGAAAATCACTAAACATAAACCAATTATTTTCATGTTATAAGGTGTCACTATCGCAATAGACTGGACGGTCAATGATTGGGAACTCAGGGTTTGAATCCCTGTCTGGGGTTCTGAGTGTAGTTTTTTTTTTCCTAAATGGTTTTTAATTCTCCATTAGACGTAAATACGGGTACACTTAATTTAAATTCAATCGTGCTCATTCTTAACACAATTAGTAGTAGGCCTCGTGGTAAAGTGGTTAGTGCACCTGACTATGAGCCTAGGGGTCCCAGGTTCAACTCCCGACTGGTAACCTTAACAGTATTCTGTTAAGGGGAATTATCTTAACGTTCGTCAGGGTTTGGTTGGTTAGGTTTAAGTCTCCCACTGGCCCACACCTCCATATTCACTCTTATCACATCATCTCACTGCTGGTTAGACATGTAGACAATCTCCATTGATGTACTCTAGTCAACCAGTTCCACCAGAACGACAAATAGTCTACCTACAGGCGACCGAACTGGATCTAATATCGTTTCCAATTATATATATATAATAGGTTAAAAGAAGGAAGAAAATACATGATAATAATATTAGTAGTTTACATATAGAGTCTACTCGTGATAGGTTTTTACCTGGACGACATTTCAAAGATCATAGGTTTAGGTTTTGGGCTTCAAACACTTGTAAAAGATCACTGTTTTGTTATAAATAATAAGTTTATAAATAATGTTACATTTTACATCTAAAAAACGAAAACTTAATTTTTTCTTATAATGTTTCGTAACTTTTAAAAATATCTTTTTACCCAATCCGAAACAATATTTTAAACCTAATTAAAAGTACTTATTCTCCATTTTGGAATGTTATCTATGATATATAAACACAGGCCCGTATTTACTTGGGAAAGAGAAAACACGTGTCATTTTTTATATAGATAATAAGTTATTTTATGATTATTTTATCGTATTTTTAAATGTTCAACTGAATAAAATATTTGTATCCACTGCGTGGGTGTATAATTGTAAAGAACTTGTTTACGTCACGTTCAGTTTAAATTCGTCTATCGCCATTTTGAAGCTAGATCTTTTGTGAAAGTGCTGTGAATAATACATTTTTTAAGTGGAATAAAACGATAAATTAGCTTTTTGCCCGAAATCAAATAAATATATAAATAATATTTGCCTAAATTACTGTGGTTTTCTCTCAAATTAATACATTACCATACGTCTTCATTACAGTTATCCAAGTGACTGATGTCAGCTGTTGGCGTAGTGATATATTAGGAATTATTTACAGTATCTTTTTGAGCTGCCATCCAGGAAAACTAAGGTCATGAATGTATTATATGTGTTCAGCACGAACGGGTAGTAGGACTAGGTGATAAATATATTTTATATCTATATGAGTACGTTCCCTGAGCTTCTTATTTCAATCTTGATACGTACGTCATCAGATACGACGACGAGTGAAACAACCCACCTACCGACCTACTACCCCCCCTCTTGACAGTTTTTGGAAGACTCGCGAGTCGAGCGCTTGCGGCAGATTTCTCGCTCGAACATTTCCACAAAACGTGAAAGAGCTTTTGTTTTCGAAATGAATTATTATACTACAGGCTCTGCGTACCCGTGCCGTGGCATCTTTGGAAATGTTGTCGAGTGGGGTAGAAAGGGGGGGGGGGGTGTTTTAAACGTGAATTCTGCGAACAATGGTATGACAGAGCAGACAGGGAGAAATATAAGTAGCCCCTAATCGTGTTTCAGGATATATTGTAACTGTCATCCGCTAGGTTGCTCTCATTTTTATACAACCCCCCACTCCTCCCTTATTTTCTGCTACGCTACCTTATATTCTGACTAGGCCCTATATATGACTGATTAATGTTCGTTTGTTTCAAAAGAGAGATTATAGGTTGAGCTGTATTTATTTTTATAATTAGTCGTCATATAACAAATAGAAAATGGAAGAAAGATAATGCCTTTACAATTATTTAAGGTGGGGATTTAGGGGACGCCAGAAATGGTTATAGAAAAACATTTTTTCATTGGAGATAAAACCAATATTTCTTTTGTACAAACAAAGAGTTTAATTTTCTTCCCATTGTGATATCAACAGTTGTTGAATATATGCCATGAGCATAGCGGCTTTAACTGGAACCACTTTTTAAATGAAGAGGAAAAGTTGTCGTTAAATTCAAGGACACCCTTGACAGATATTTAATAATAATATTTAGCACCACGTCTTACTACCCGTTCGGGTTATACGCTTTAAGTACAAATTACGCTAATGGATTAGGAATTGGGAATGTTGAATTAGAGGAATTGAACCCACATTTGCGTGGAGGAAGAGTGGAAAACCATTTAGGAAAAACCACCACCAGTTCACCCGACCGAGATTCAAACCTCGATCTCCCCGTCCTCAGCAGTCGAGCTTAACAAGCGCGTTAGCCAACTACGCCACCGAGGTGGGTGACATATTTTACAGCTGTTGATACAACCTTATGAAGAAAATTAAACTATATGTTTCTATTGAAGAAATATTTCATTTATTTTGACAAAAAAAAAGTTTTAAAACAAAAAATTCGAAAACACTGACCTTAACTTACCCGTCCTACATTTCCACCTTAAGGCCCTTGGCTCTGTCGAGTGTAAGTCTAAAACCTATTTAATGGGATATTGGGCGGGATGGTGAAAGGTGTGGCGGGGCTTCACAACTGACCAAAGTATCCTTCCACGCTAAAGAACAGATGGATCACGGAAACCATAAATGACGCTAGCTACCGGACAGGTCTTGCAGAAATATCTTACGTTTGGGAATATTAGTTCTCTCGAGAACGAGTGTAATGTTTATATTAATACCTTTAACACCCTTTCTAAGATAATTTATAGATGTTTATTAATTGTTAGATTTTCTTATCTTTTGTTATGAAGCTGGTAATTTTTTATTGAAAGAATGTCAATTGTATCGATATTCGATCACGGTTAAAATTATTGAGGAGGTGTAAACATAAAAAAAAAAATCTTAATCAACATGCTTATAATTTTGAACAAACCGTTTCCGAAAAGAAAATTGCAAGAAAATAAAGATTCTTGATAATAACCGTTAGTTCCCACGGCTCTGCATTTCAACGCCAAATGAAAAGGGTCTATAATCTTAACTTGTGGAAAGCAGAAACCTTGATAAGAAATATCATAAACATTTTGTATACATATTTAGAACCCACACGCCTCTGAAAATTGATGCAATACTTATCTTAACCTACCTTCCAAGGATGCACCTTTATCTTCACACATTTGTGTAATATTATTTAATCCACTTCTATATCTGTCGATATTTTATTCCAGTATTTGAGTATGTTAATTAATCACAATCAGATGGAGCTCTATGAACCATTTACCTGAAACAAAAGGAAAATTAAATTATATTTCTTGCATAAATAATTAGTGAGTGGCATCTATAAATATTATATTAAATATATATATATATATATATATATATATATATATATATATAATATATATATATATATATATATAAGCTTTTATTAGAATACAAGAAACATTTATTACTATTTCTACAGATTGTTAACACTGTAGTTCCATCCATGAATAGTAAACAACTCAATTTTTGCTTAAAATTAAATTGCAACGTCACATTTATCATCTACTATAATTTTGGTATCCCTGTCTTTTCCTATTTATGAACTTTCTAAGGTATAAAAACATCAGTTTTACTGTACCCTAATGAGGAAGGCTTACCTTTTCCTTATTTCCGCAACCAGGTGGGTTGCGAGTCGCTGAGTAACAATCATTTGTTCTCAAATTGTTTTTACTCTGTTCTACTCATGCGCCCCTTTCTGATTATATAGTTTGTTTGTTTGTTTTGTTTATTTGTTTGTTATATGTTGCACTCTCAAGTGATTTTGGGTTAGGAAGGAGGTAGCAAAATTAATTAAACAAAACCCTTTATTTGATTTTGGAAGGCTCTTACTGTTACGAATTGAATATTTTTTTCCAGTACCACGTCTTACTATCCATTCGGGATATACAGTTAATTTTATTATGACCCGCCTCGGTGGCGTAGTTGGCTAACGCTCTTGTCGTGTTGAGCTCGACTGCCGAGAATGGGGAGATCGAGGTTCGAATCTCGGTCGGGTGAACTGGGGGTGGTTTTTCCTAAATGGTTTTCCACTCTCCCTCCACGCAAATGCGGGTTCACTTCCTCTAATTCAACCTTTCCAATTCCTAATCCATTAACGTAATTAGTACTTAAAGCGGGTGACCTGGTGGTCTAAAGGTAAGGTGTCGGACTTCTGTGCTGGTGGCCGGGGTTTAATCCTCGGTCCCGGCACAGATTTATCTGATTACCAAACCCTTCCTACACCTCTGACAAGACATCTTGTGAATGTGGGGAATGCCAGGCCTCCACCGTGGTTCGGATTCCACGTTAAACTGTAGGTCCTTCATTTAATCTCACAATCACCCTACCCATTACACATTAGCGTAAGTGCGTATAAACCGAACGGGTAGTAAGACGCGGTGCTAATAATAATAACAATACTTAAAGCGTATAACCCGAATGGGTAGTAAGACGCGGTGCTAAATAATAATAATAATAATAATAATAATTTTATTATATAACTATCCTCCTTAGTGGTTTGATCACTGCTTTAAATAATTATTTTTATAGGTTGGGAAGCACTTTGAATGAGTTTAAAGAGCAGAAAATGTTTGGTTATCATTGTTTAACACATGACTCTCGTGTAAGGCTTAATTATCAGTGAACGGGGAGTTCATGGCTCTAATCCCACTCGGGTGTACTGAGGGTTTGTTTAACTTATTAGTTGTCCATTCATTTTCCACTTCCTCTAGATTCAACCTTCCTCATCCTTAACATACTAGCGTAATTAATTTATTTGCGTATTACCTGAACAAGTGCTGAGATGTGGTGAAGGAAAAAACAATACTAACATAAAATTTAATATATATTAATATATTATATTTTAACAACTGACACACACTTTTAAAATATTCATAGTATCAAAGATAGTATAAGCTATATTTTTTTTATCACTACGTCTTATAACCTGTTCAGGTTATCCACATATGTTCTTAGTACGCTTATGAGCTACGGATGAGAAATGTTGAATTTATAGGAAGTGTACCAGCATTTGTGTGGAGCTAGAGTGGAAAACTAATTGGGGGGGAAAAAACTCAGTGCACCAGATCGAAATTTGAACCATGAGATCTCTGGTTTTTAACAGTCCAATATATTGTGAACGAGACACCTTAGACTAAGCGGCCACCATAGCAGGTTTGTATGTATTATAAATATTACATCAAAACCTCATTTTTCTATCTTAACTTATTTAAATTAAACTAGATTCCATAATGTATGCTAAGCTACAATTCAAAATAGATCATTTAAAGTATATAATATTTTGTTTTCCAAAAATGTACGTGATTGATAAATGAATCCAACTATGTTCCCTTACAAAGTTATCGCGACACAAACCGAGAATTTAATTTCAAATTAAAACTAGTTAATAAGCTAATCAAACCCGCGTCAACTCGCGGACAAAACCGCCCGACGAACAAATGGTCGGAAACTCATTTACTCTTGTAAATCAGTTGTAATTTTGGTTGGGCAGCGCGGAGGTAAAGGCACTGGTGACTCCGAGCTACACACTAGATTATAGAGCAACCACCAACCCACCCCCACCCCTTTACCTGTATCATCACTACTAGTTCAAGACAAATTACTCCTTTCAAATTAATAATCTCATCATCACTCATCGGTAAACTAGTGGCTTAAATGGAGACAAGTTGAGAGGGAGTACCATTGCATTATCATTTATATTCATATAGCCCTATATTTATTATATATATATATATATATTAGTTTTAGAACCACGTTTTACAACCCGTTCGTGTTATACGCTTATGTACTAATTACACTAATGGTTACATGGATTATGTAGGTTATGTTTATAGGAAGTGTACCTGCATTTGCGCGGATGAAGATTGAGAAACAACTTTGTGAAAACCACCCTCAGTACACCCGACAGAGATTCGAACCTTGATCTCCCCGTCATCGGCAGTCTAGTCTACTGCGAGAGTAGCGCGTTAGACCACGTGGCCTCTGAAGTGGGTCCTTCATTATTATTATTATTATTATTATTATTATACTAGCTAATTACACGTTATTCGCACTCATAAGTGTGTTTTATGATACGTATTTGTATCTAGGAACATTCAAAGTTGGTTCCTTAAAAATCTGACTAGAAGAATCTGAGAAAAAGGTTATCAAATCCATGTTTAGGGGGGGCTGTCATCTTGAAATTAAATGACGTAAGTAGATAATTTTAACTATCCTCTCTGTTAAACGGACGTCTGAGCTATTTCTATAAGAAGTTTCACTACAATTAGCCTTCACCTTAAGAAAATGGGGGATATAAATTTTAATTAGCTTGCATGTTAAACGGACCTCTTAGCAATGTCCATGCGAATAAAATATTTAGTATTCTCAGCCCAGCCCTTTAGTGATTTATTTTGTTAAATCATTTTTTATTATATTAAATTTTGTTTTATAACACGTTTGAGCTATACTCAAATGTAATAACTAAGCTAGTGTCATAGATATGAGGAGGTTTAATTTATAAGAAGTGTATAATCATCTGCCTCAATACAGGGAGTGTAAAACCAACCCAGAAAATCCCACCTTTATACAACCGATTAAGGTTTCGAACCCATATTGCTCCATCACTGGCATTACTTTCTATTGCGAGAGTTACGCCTTAAACCATCTGACCACCTAGTCTATTATTGGGACTATTACTCGTCTAATATTATAGGAGAGGCAAGGAGGATGCTGGTAACGTGGTAAGCTGACTGGAAAGGTAAGTGAATAGAAAACTGTTCTTATTTTCATTGAACTTGCCTTCCTCCAACATGAAAACAAAAAACATCGAGATTTCACGAGAGAAAAACCTCATGTCAAAAGCAAATATGGATCAAAAACGCACATAGATCTTGTATCAAAAGTGCACAGAGGAAGAACAATTTCATAAATTGTCAACGTTCAAGATTCTTATGCCTACAATGGGGAAGGGAATTTAGCTATTGCTTAGAATGTAGTTCTCAAAATATAATTGGCGGACAGTCGTATATTTGTACTCTCTTGACTCGTTAGGGGCTCATCCGGTGCGTTTTCTTGGCAAGTGGATGTAAATTAATGTAATTCAAGATACTTTTTTGATAGTGCTTACCGTTTAGCCACAAGAGACCGCCAAAGATTAATGTTTACTCACTTCCAGATGAGTTAGAAACTTGAAATTTAGAAAACTTATAGCTTCCAGCCTGTAACTGACGGTAAACTTCCAAAACTATAAGAAAAACATTTAACATAAAAAATTATGTCGAAGCAACTTTAAAGTCAGTGAAGACCTTTCTTTGGAGGTTTCTTGTGGCTAAACGGTAAGACCTATCAAAAAACGTATTGCACAAGAGCTAGATTTTTGTTAATAGGTAAATTTTGCACATTTTCCACCAATTTTTTAATTTTATGACACACTTATGGGACAGCTAGAATCATAAAATTGTAAAAATAAATCAATAATCAAAACAACGCTGTAATTACATTAGTTTACACTCACTGTGAAACCCACAACGAGCAAAGCGAGCTACCCATATATAGTTTGATTCATATGTTTGTCTAAGATATAAAGCAGAATCTGTTCAGGTGGTTCATCAACTCACATGCTAGCAGAAACTTATATGGACTAATTATATTTTGACGAAAACTAGAAACAGATGATTGCGGACATTATTTCATTGTCTAGTAGTTAGACATATTTAATATTAATATCAAAATGGTTGTTCTCAAATTATAGTATGGTGTCATTAAACAAATTAAAACAAAACAAGAATTATAAAACGCTATTTACATTTAGCGAGCTATTTTAAATAATTTAACAACTGTACATGCAGCTGTCTGCTTTTATTTCGTTTTCAGGACGCATTCACAATCATTGATTTGGTTGGTTTAGACAAATGCTCAAATATTGAGTCAGCTGATTTTGAAATTTGATTAGGTCTCCCAAGTTTATGTTGCTTCTTAGAAAAAGTAGAGCTGAAATTATTTCAAGTTTCACTTAACGGACAACGCCAATGAGGCTGAAATCTTGTGATTGGTTTAAAGAGGTTCACGTGGTTACCTTTCTTCTCTGATCTTGTTTTTCGGCAAGCGTGACAATCCACAGTTACCCAACGCATTTTACTAACTGTTCAAGTCTTACGCTTATGTACTAATTTCGCTATGGAGTTAGGGATGAGGAAGGTTAAACTTAAAGGAAGTGTACTTACATTTGGGTGAAGAGAGAGAAAATGAAAAACCATTCTTAGAAAATCAACTTTAGTACACTCGACCAGGATTGAAACTCCGGTCTCCCCGTCATCGGCAGTATAATCTAACACGAGAGTAACGCCTTAGCTCATGCGTTCACCGAAGCAGGCAGTAGTAACACTATCTTTATTTTTTTATCTTGAATCAACTTTAAAGAGGCATAACTGTTCCATTCTCTTTCGCCCAATTTCAAATTTCTCTCTTATTAAAATACATTGCCCTTATGCATTCTAAATACCCAGGAGAAAGATAAACTACCATTAATAATTCACAAAATCACATACATACTTGCACGAATGGCTTTATTAGAGTCATATTTACTAACGCATACAATCCTGTTGTTTTTTTTACACGTTATTATTTTACATATACATTCTTATTTTTAAAAGTTATGCAAATAAAAACCGTGAAAATGTTCACAAAACTTTAAAACTACATCTCGTTATGGACCATTATTTTCGATCAAAAACCTAATAACAGTTTTGAAAAGGTATAGTTATTATTATTAGCACCACGTCTTACTACCCGTTCGGGTTATACGCACTTACGCTAATGTGTAGTGGTAGGGTGATTGTGAGATGAAATAGAGGACCTACAGTTTAGCGTGGAATCCGAACCACGGTGGAGGCCTGGCATTCCCCATATTCACAAGATGTCTTGTCAGAGGTGAAGGAAGGGTTTGGTAATCAGATAAATCCGTGCCGGGACCGAGGATTGAGCCCCGTACCCCAGCACAGAAGTGCGACACCTCAACCCCAGACCCCTAGGTCACCCGAAAGGGTTAGTTAAAGCCGTTGTAATAACTGAGGAAATAACCCGCTTCAGTGAATAATTGCTTTAACACATCCGTATCTTTGTTATACTAGCCTACTGAAGAAGATAGGGGTTTGAATCCAGGTCGGGTCCACTGAAGGTGGTTTTTCCTAAATAGTTTTCCTCTCTTCTTTCACGTGAATGTAGATACATTACCTCTAATAATAATAATAATAATAATAATAATAATAATAATAATAATAATAATAATAATATTTAGCACAGCGTCTTACTACCCGTTATACGCTTTAAGTACTAATTACACTAATGGATTAGGAATTGGAAAGGTTGAATTAAAGGAAGTGAGCCCGCATTTGCGTGGAGGGAGAGGGGAAAACCATTTAGTAAAAACCACTCCCAGTTCACCCAACCGAGATTCGAACCTTGATCTCCCCGTCCTCAGCAGTCGAGCTCTACACGACAAGCGCGTTAGCCAACTACGCCACCGAGGCGGGTCATTACCTCTAACACGCTTCCTCCCTCATCCTTACCCCATTAGAGTATTTTTTTTATATATGCTTATAACCTGAACATGTCGTAAGAAGCTGTGATAAAAAGAACCCAGGGAGACGTGGTTGAACCATTCTACTCCCAAGCCACATTATCAGCTATTTTTATTTTTATTGGTGCACTCCTCCTATTTTTCTGTTCGGAATTTCCGAATTTATACACTAAATGGGTTGTGATAAGAAGGGTAGAATCTAGATTTAATGTGCCTCTATTTGTGTGGAAGGAAAGTGGGACTATTTTTTTTTTAGCACACCTACCCTTAATAAGCTCAACAGAAATTTGAGATTTGACCTCCCTGTTACTAGTAACCGGGTCTATTTCGAGAATTACATCTTAAACCGCGTGATAATCGATACTTATAACAAGATATTGTAAGATTCTGGTATGAAGGAACATATAATACAAACTTTTTTTGCTGTAAACATTACTTTACATGATAAATTAAAATTAATAGCCGAAGATACCCGCTTCAGTGGCTGCGCAGTCTAACGTGCTACTCTTTCTGTAGACTAGACTGCTGATGACAGGGAGATCTAGGTTCTAATCTTGGTAGGGTGGTTTTTACAAACAGTTTTTCCACTCTCCCTCAACGCAAATACGGGTACACTTCCTCTGTGTATAACCTTCCTAATCCATAAAACCATCAGTGTAATTAGCACATAAGCGTATAACCCGAACGGGTAGTAAGATATTGTTCCAACAAAAAAAGGCTGAAGATCACATGTCTTCACGAATACAATATTAAAATGATTTTAATTCATTCTTACAGCCATCAAAGAAATGTCTTCCTAAATAAATTGGACTGTACATTAGTAGAGTGAGACTTTGTATCGACGTGGTCTAAATGTATATTCTAACTTGTTGGTAGTGGGAAGATCGGGGTTTTAATCAAGGCCAGGTCTATTGAAGGTGTATTTTTTTACTAAAATGTTTCTCACTCCTTCTTCATGACAATTTAGATACATTTTCTCTCATCTATAACTCTTTCATACTTATCCCTATTAACAAAATTAAGTGTAGATAACCCAGACAGATAAGAGTTGAGAAAATAAAACTCCATATTACAAGTCCCCAATCGAGCCATACCGACCGAACGTTTGCCGTCTGTTGGCTAAGATTGTGTAAACTTTAATGAATAGGTTTAATGTGGAACCTCCAGTCGTTAATCTAAGATTTCTAGAGTGGACCCGCAACTTTTTTTTAGTCATTTATCTGCTCATTTGTCCTCATAAGGCTGTGTTTGACCTTTTTTTAAGCCCACTGGTCCACAGAAAATCTGTAAGTGCCGGGAATCGAATACAGAACCTTCGGATATGTAGCCAAGATTTCTAATCCCTAAAGTACAGAGGTGGTCATTGATTAAATAAGAGGAATTTAAAAACGTTTGGCTAAAACTTTTATATAATTAGTGTGAATATTTATTTAATATCCTTAGTAATTCATAAAAAATAATCTTATATTATTACTAAGATGACAAACACCAGAATAAATTTTTATATTGAGTTTAATTTGTTACTCGTTTAATATAATACCAGTAAACCCTTGCGAAACTTTCGCAGAATCAACCTTACCCTCCCCCACTTCCCCCCCTCAAAAAAAAAAGATTTAGTATTTTGTAGGGTTGTTGAAATTAAATACTCAGCGAAGCGTATACACAAAATAGTAAAGATAATTTATTTTCGGTAATTGATCCAAAAATAATGTTAGACTTTTCTTTTAACTTAAATTTTAAACAAAAAATGTGTTTTAACGTAAATTGAGTATGCTATGTCAAAAGTCGGTAAAAAAAATCCTATCCCCTGATACCTTATTCATCGCTGTAAGCTTTGTATTAGTTGAGAAAAAGGGATGTTGACAACATAAATATTATATAGAATATTTCATTCTCATTGGGTGGCAGAAATATTATATTTTTTATTTCTGGGGAGTAGAGCTTGAGAACATAATTTCAGGTATTACCAAAGATCAGTGGGTATTACTGAGTAATTTGTTCACAGAGTCAAGCAGTGGAAAGATTCGATTCTCGAAGAGGGGGTTATAGTATCAAAGTAGTATAAACTAATAATATTTTTTAAGAATAACTTTAATTTAAGTTTTGACTAAAATATGTGGTTGATTTTTATTTCTCATATAGATCATAAATAATATTTACCACCACGTTTTACTACCCACTCGGGCCATACGCTTAAGTACTAATTACACTAATGAGCAAAGTATTGGGTAGGTTGAATATTGAGGAAATAATCCCGTATTTACGTGGAGGGGGAGTGTAAAACCATTTTAAAAAATCAATCCCAGTTTATCTGAGCGAGATTTGAGCCGATCTCCCCGTCCTCGGCAGTATAGCTCAACACGAAACTAGCGCGTTAGCTAGCTACGCCACCTAGGTGGGTATCATGTAGTTAAAGTATTGTAATCTTCAATAATATATTCTACCTTAAAGTGTGATGAAACTTTACGTTTTAGGGGCACGGTTAATCGGATTTTGGATTTCATTTAATCTATGACGGATTTTTGAAAAAAATTAAATTTGGCAAATTTGTTTAAACTATATATATATCTAATTTATTTAAAATTATAAATATATATTTATAAATAGATAAATTTTAAACAAATTTGGTATAAAATATCCAAATTATACATACTTTGGATAGTTTACTGATAAACATTTTTTAATATTTGTTTCTAAATATAAAACAGGATAGACCTCTTAGTCAAGTGATCAGCGTCCCTGGCTACTGGGTCTAGAGGTCCCGGGTTTGATTCCCGATGTCACCATAGTTAATTTTCCCGTAAAGGAAACGGTTCCAATGGTACAATGGTCTGGTTAATTAGGTTTAAGTTATATTTAATATCTCCACCTTCATAATCACTATCATGACGTCATCCCATTGCGGTTTTGTGTAGACAGCCTCTATAGGTGTACCCTGGGTAACATACAGAGAGGCTAAAAGTCTACACACCCAGGCGAGCTAAGGCTTATTCTACACTAGCGGTTAAAAGGATAGCAGTTAAAACTTTAGCAACTGTACCTTTGAATGAAACCTTTGTTATCAAGTTAGAAAATAAGTTTTCGTCTAGACCAGCATTTTGACCGCTACCTCTGGAGGAGTAAAAACTCCCTAGTGGTAGAAACGTGAATCAAACTACACCAGGCGTTAACAGGCAGTTGTGGCTCAATGTCACAACAAGTCTCTCAGCATGAATAATAAATAATCTTCCTCAAGATGGTATTACGTTTTGCAATATTTTAATTCACTAAACCAAGTAGTTCATCAAATGAAACCACATACATTATATAGTACAAAAAGAGCTTCTCTGGGTACATTCTGTGATTTTTAAACATAATATGAAACTGTTCTGTTGAGAGACGGCTCGATAATGTGGGGTGAGTCCACCAACGTCTCTTGTGACGAGTTTCCTCCAACAAAATAAGTCCTGCAATACAGCCGGTCTGTACAATGTCCATTTTTAAACCACTCTGCACAAGTAGAACTACAACCGCGGCATTTAAATCTCTAGTGTAGAAGCAGCCTAACCGTCACCGTCAAATATACCAAATTAAAAAGGTATATACCTTTATCTAGCACCGCGTCTTACAACCTGTTCAGATTATATGCATATTATGTGCTAATTTAATGGGAATGAGGAGGATTGAATTTAGAAAAACATTACCTAGATTTGCATGAAGGGAGAGCGGAAAAACATTAATAGAAAATTACCTCCAGGGTGATGAACCTGGATATCACTTTCATCGGAGGTCCATTGCAAAAGTGACCCCTGAGAGTAAATGACATGGCCAACAAAGGAGGTTAGTATATACTTTGTGATGTACCATTTATTTAATTTATTTAAAAATTATTATTTTTTAAATCTCATGACTTTTCGTGGGGTACACAGCAGATTTTACGAGCAAAAGGTAAACGCGGAATTATTTTTTTTCTGTTTATTATGCTCCCGACACTTACAAAAAGGAAAATCTAATCCCCATTCACGTACTGTATATTCAGATCATGTCATACATTTCGACCACATTCACATACGTACCCCCCCCCCCAACCCTTGACCCCCCACAAAAAATAATTCTTTTATTCCGAATGTGTGTGTTATTAAAAAAATACGTGGTGTTGGCATGGTCGCGTTTACTGTCCGGTTTGTTTGTCCCTGTCATATGTGTATGTACGTATGTGTGTATGTGCGTGTGTTAATGTGTGTGGACACGCGGCAATGTGTTTTCGTTACGGATTACTGGTGCACGGTTAAAGGGGTTCAGTGAGGTGGATATAGGGGGGTTGGGAGGATGAGGTTCACATAAACCTTCACTGTACCCGATAAGCCCTCTGCGGGTTAGGTCGGAGTTAGTTTGTAGGTTGGAGGAAGGGGGGAAGTGGGGGATATGTACGAATTAAGGAGGGATAAGGGGGGGGGGGGGTGTTGCGACGTGTCACAGATGTGCGAGAATAGGATAGCCCGAATATTTTTATTGGATATCTAATAATATGAGATAAACTTTGGTGGATGTATGGTCTAATCCAGGCCTTTCTGATGAGCACTCATCATTTAATTAATGTTTTTAAATATTTAAGAACAATTTTAACATCAAATAAAAATATTATCTTGAATATTAGGTAAAGAATACAGACGGGTAATACATAGCATTAATCGGGTCATTAAGTTGTATGTAAACTTCTCGCTCACTTTGAAGGAATGTAAAACTTGTATAGAACTAGCTCAAGATAGGGATAGGGTGTAATGAGGGGGACTGGATATAACTAGCTCAAGATAGGGATAGGGTGTAATTAGGTGGACTGGATAGAACTAGCTTAAGATAGGGATAGGGTGTAATGAGGTGGGCTGGATAGAACTAGCTTAAGATAGGGATAGGGTGTAATGAGGTAGAATGTATAGAACTAGCTCAAGATAGGGATAGGGTGTAATGAGGGGGACTGGATATAACTAGCTCAAGATAGGGATAGGGTGTAATAAGGTGGGCTGGATAGAACTAGCTTAAGATAGGGATAGGATGTAAAGAGTGGGACTGGATAGAACTAGCTCAAGATAGGGATAGGGTGTAAAGAGGTAGAATGTATAGAACTAGCTCAAGATAGGGATAGGGTGTAATGAGGTAGAATGTATAGAACTAGCTCAAGATAGGGATAGGGTGTAAAGAAGTAGAATGTATAGAACTTGCTCAAGATAGGGATAGGGTGTAAAGAGGTAGAATGTATAGAACTATCTCAAGATATGGATAGGGTCTAATGAGGGGGACTGGATAGAACTAGCTCAAGATAGGGATAGGTAAAGTACTTTTATAAGTGCAGCAGCAAGCTCTTAATACCATAGATTAACTAAGGCTGATTTGGATAAAAATATTGAGCAAAATATTTGAGCTTTATATTTATCATATTATACAAGGATTGAGAGAGGATGGAATGTGTCGGTATATAGGTGGTTAGCGAGTTGGGAGGGGGGGAGTTGTCGCTTCAACTGACAGGATAATTCCTACCTTGGGAACAGAAGTAAATGTAAGTAATTAGTTACTGGTCTATTCTATTGAACCAATTTGATTGGTAAATCATTTACGGTTTAGACATAGGCAGTGATGGTTGCAGATTATTAAACTAAAATATATTATAAACATTTGTGGGGAAGAGTTATTTATAATAAGCCCTCACTTGGCTTTCTTGTTAGGGTTTACCCTTCAAAGATCTTTAACTTTAAAAATAAATTTATCTTTCAGTGTTTAATGTGAATCAAAACGTATATTTTCCCCCTTCATACCACGATGATAACTTTAAAACGACCCATTTCCCCGCTCTCTATATGTTGCACTAAAGCACTCAAATAATAATCGAGATATTACTTTTAACCAAAAAGAAATATTCTATTTGATAATATTATGCAAAGACACAAATCATAGCTTTCATGGTGATGTAAACAAATAATTACTTTATAAATGAAACACTGCCTACACAGAAAGAAAATATGCTAAATTCACTAGGAAAATAGGGATATAGTTCTTGATTTATATTTTCAATGACATCCTAGACCCATCACTTTTAAAAGGAATGTGTGTTTGTCAAAATTGGTTAAACCATTTTCTATTAATTTCAATTAAATTGGCTTATCAAATTTTATATAATATATCGTTTGTTTACCATCTATCTCTTTAATACGAAAGTGTTTATTCTTGTCAGACCCAATATCGACATGTTTTATGGGTTTAAGGTGAGAAATAAAGAATTTAAAATAAATGTATTAATTTGAAGATGTGCAATCACTATTATAGCTTTAACAGGAGATCGAAAATGTTACACGCTCTGCCCCCAAACCCCTTAACCCTCCACAAAAACATCTACAGAACTAATTGAGCTATGGGACGAAATTGTAACAAATAATTTCATCTAAACTGAAGTTTTCTCAAACACTTGGTAAATACTTGTACCGTATTAGGGATGTGCGAAGTTTCGGAACTTCGACTTTGCTTCGAAACAATCATCAGCTTCGATATGGCTTCGAAATAATCATTAGCTCCGACTTCACTTCGAAAAAATCATCATCTTCGACTTCGCTTCGAAACAATCATTAGCCTCGAATTGGCTTCGAAACAATCATTAGCATCGACTTGGCTTCGAAACAATCACTAGCCTCAACTTGGCTTCGAAACAATCACTAGCCTCGACTTGGCTTCGAAACAATCACTAGCCTCGACTTGGCTTCGAAACAATCACTAGCCTCGACTTGGCTTCGAAACAATCATTAGCCTCGACTTGGCTTCGAAACAATCATTAGCCTCGACTTGGCTTTGAAACAATCATTAGTCACGACTTGGCTTTGAAACAATCATCAGCTTCGACTTGGTTTCGAAACAAACATTATCTTCGAGTTCGCTTTGAAACAATCATCAGTTTCGACTTCGCTTCGAAACAAACATTAGCTTCGACTTGGCTTCGAAACAAACATTAGCTTCGACTTGGCTTCGAAACAAACATTAGCTTCGACTTGGCTTCGAAACAAACATTAGCTTCGACTTGGCTTCGAAACAATCATTAACTTCGACTTCGTTTAGAAACAATCATCAGCTTCAAATTCACTTTGAAAAAATCATTAGCTTGGACTTCGCTTCGAAACAAACTTTGGCTTCGATGCTTCATCAGTAAAAATATTGTTAACTAAAATACTCACTTTATGTTCACATTTAACCAGTCAGAGCTGTTTCATATATTAAAAATTAGTAATTATATGGAAAACTATCTGAAGTAATTTAATTGAATGTTATGATAGTTAATTATTTTGTCAGATTAACATGAAATATTTAAAAAAAATATAAAATAAATCATTTTCAAAGAATATAATATTTTATCAAGCATAAAACAACTAAAATAAAATATTCGAACTTCGATTTAGCTTCGAGAATATTCCATTTACTTTATTCAAGTTCGCTTCATATTGAAAAAAGTGGAATTCTCACAACTCTTTATATATGTGTTAATAAATAGTAAAAATATTATCACTTATAATGAGGTTTTCTCTAATACTTTGTGCATAATATGTATATGTTATAAATTTTCCATTTTTAAATAAAATTTCCTTTGAAACTAAAATTTACATCTCTCTCTTTTTTATTTATTAGATAAAAATCTTTATTTTTTTAGTTTATACAAAGTCTTTATTAAGGAAAATTCTATTTTCCTATTTTTCAAATTTTGAGCAAATTGCGCAAGGCTTTTCTAGTATAAGATACTAGATAGCTGTTGCCCGCGGCCTTGCTCGCGTGGAAGTTGATTATATACAAATACGAAAATATACATATGTATTTACAGATTAAATTAAAATATTACGTTACGTTGATGACCATAACTTGACCTAAGATCAGAAATAATGCAAGTCCGATACAAACTTTCACCCCCTTTTTCATCCCTTATTAAATAAAATTTCCAAAATTCCTGAAACACGTATTTATTTGTTTTACGTCAATAACCGAAATATAAAATTTTGTTTATGTAACTTTCAAAATGACGGACTTTCATACATATTATCATACATATTATCATTCCCTATTTTGACCCCTTTGGGGTGGAATTTTCTAAAATCCTTTCTTAGTGGGGTCCTACATAACAAAATGAATATACAGTCCGAATTTCATGCTTGTAGCCTTGATAGTTTGCGCTCGGCGATGATGAATCAGTCAGTCAGTCAGTCAGTCAGGACATGTTATTTTATAAGTATAGATTATTTGAATTGCATGATTCTGAATGAACTTAACCAGTGATATGCTGAAATTATGTGAACGAGCCACACAAAAAAACTTCTCTTTTTCCAAAGATATAAATAACATAGAATAAAATATATGAATTTGCCGAACATACAATTTCTTGATTAAATTTGAAAGCATCAAAATTAATCTATTATGTAGGTTTGTGTACATTTTACACATTATTTTTGCTTAGTAGTAGTGTATCTGATTATTTACATTAATATTACTTTTTTGTGTATTATTCTTAATGGAGGGAGGTATTCCAAAATTAAAATGTTCATTCTTCTATTGTGAACCAAAAATAACCAAGGGAGTGTCAATTTTAGTAGTTTTTTAAAGGTTTACCAAAATGGCTTATACAGGTTCATCTAGACAAGGTTACATATCCTTTCTTTTACAATAATGCCATTCAACAATGAAAATTTTATTGCACAATTTTAACAAGTGTATTACTAAACGCTCTAAATAGTGATGATATAATTTCAAATCATTACAGTTTACGAGTTATGAGGAGTAAAACTTGCTATTTTATGTATTCCATGTACTATTTTGAAGGTAAAATAATGACTATATGGTACTACAATTTAGTATACATAGACATTCATATGAGAAGTATAGAATGAAATATTTATAATATTAATATTGTTACTAATAAAAATATTATAAATATATCATATACATATCCATAGTATTAATATTATTTTTCAATGTAATTATTATTATTATTATTGCTATACATATTTCATTGGGTACATTTCATTTACATGTCTATTTGCGCTAAATTTTAGAACATTAATTATTTTGCCTTAATAATGATACATAAAAATAATAATATAGCAAGTTTGACCCCTTATTACTATTGAACTGTAATTATTTGAAATGAGTGAATCACTATTTATAACTTGTAATTATACACTTGTTAAAATTGTGCAAATTAATGGTCATTATCAAATTATCTTAACACATTCATATATAATGTTGTGAGATAAGCCATGTTTATGTAAGCCAGTGGTGTCAAACTGTGGTACACTAATACATTTTAGAGGGTGCGTAAAATGTAATATAAATAAATTATAATTATTTTGGGTGTACAGTATTTAATTTAGCTATATACTATAACATATGTATAGGTTGTACTTGGTATCAACCACTTTGGGGGTGCATGGTTAAGGAGAAATTATATCTGGTTGTGCGCGAACAAAAAAAAAAATTAAATACCACTGGTGTAGATCATCAAATGTACCCTGTGAACTATAAACTCTGGTAGCATTGATTGACGGCATACCAAGATGGTTAATACTGTTACATCAATCTGTGTTATATGTATCTTCTCTTTTCTACTTCCTCAACTCATTCATCCATGAGTTTGCGGGACATGCCTTGTTTGTGTAGGCCATCAAATGCACCACGTGATCTATCAGCACGGGCGTCGTTACTTTCAGGCGGGAAATATTAATTAACACATGGCCCGAACAATGGAATTCCAACACAAATGATTGCTTTTACCGAACATTGAAATATTTTGACAATTGAATACAAAGTAGGTGATATCTCTTAAAACTAAAAAAAAAAACTAAAAAAAGTAATTAAAGTGATGAAATCAAACTCAATTGTATAGTTCTATATTTTCTGTCGTGATGTTTGATGTTGCATGAACCAGATATCTGCATCGCAACAAGTTAATGAGAAATATATGCCACTAAGGAGGAAAGTTTATTGTGCACTCATATATATGAAGAAAGCGTACGATCTGGTTAGTAGGAGTATGCTATGAAATGTTCTTAGAGATTATAGTGAGAATGCATGGTTAGTAAATGCAATTATGGCGGTGTATTAGGGAAGTAAAGTGGTTGATACGGTGGATGGAGTTTTGAGCGAATGTTTTGACATTGAAAAAGGTGTTATACAAGTTTGTTTTAGGTATCCATGGATGTGTAATACATTCATTGATAAGTGTATTAGGATGTTTGAGAGGACGCAGTTGGTGTATAAATGGACAATGTGAATGTGAAAATGCTGTTATATGCAGTTGATGATTGAGTGGACCATTCAATAGAACACTCCAATTTGAGGAAATCATGTGTAAACAACATTTTATTTGGAGAACCTGAAGATACAAGACCACTTGTTTGGCTAAGACTTCATTGGATAGATAATGACGTGAGCATGTATTTGAAGTTGTATTGGTGTCAGATCAGGGATTGGATGGAAATGTTGGTATCCAAGGTTTTTATAGGGTTACCCTGAGAGAATTTTGGAATTGGATAGATAACGCTAAAACTAAGGAGAGTTTACTAAAGGGTGAAAAGAGAAAAATTGATTTTCTCAAAATCGGCTTTAATAAATAATCAATATTACAAAGAAAATTGTTATTCTCAATTATTCGGCTAAATGAGCTTAAGGGTTTAAGTCTGATGCCTAAATTCTCATTTTTTATCATATCTCCTAGATTACTTGAAATATGAAACTACTTATCATTGTAAATATGTAGGTCTATTTATAATACAAATATTTTATCTGAAACGGATTTTCATAAAACCAATAATTTTCCAGCTTAACATAAATATATATAATTTTTAACTTATAGAACAATTAAGTTAAATTATTGTGACCGTAAAAAAAAATCTAACACGAGATATTGATGGATGTCAACGTTTAATAATCCCTAAGCCCTAAAAAGTGGTTTTTGCAATGCCATCTGTCTGTGTGTCTCCCTAACCATAAATATAAAGAGCAGTTTACTAAAAGCTGAAAAGAGAAAAAATAAATTTTCTAAATATCAGCTCTAAAGATTTTAATTAAAATTCATATCTAGGCGTTGATTAAGATTATAAACAAAATAGCTATTTTCATTTTTCTATGAAAATGAATTTTAGGGTACCTTACAGAAGCGGAAATTTCCTTATCTTCGCAACTATTTGAGATACTAAATAACTTCTCATTGCAAAATTTTAGTAGGGCCTGCTATTAAAAACAAAAAAACTTTTACTTGACTTTTATAAAACCAATAATTTCGGATATATTGGCAAACATATTCAAACAAGTTTGTGAGGTTTAGCTGTACAAAGATACTTAAGTTTTAACGCAATAATTCTCTAATTCCATAAAGTATATAGGTAGGTTTCTCGAAAAGGCTGTGTTATTTATTCTTTACTCTCTTAGGAGAAATGTTTGTCAGTAATGACTAACCTCTATCATTTTAGACTCAATAGTCAATATTTACCTTTATTATTCTTCGAAATTTATGAATGAGGAATGTAATAAAAATGCGATAACCATAAGATGTGCAACCCCTAATGAAATATCAAAAATTTTAACCGTAAGTCAAAATTTTAATATGAGCTATTGACCCTCGTGGACACAATATCGATATTTTTAAATTTTTTAACAAATATACTAGTGAGGACTTTAATTATTTAAAAATAAAATCATAAAATTTAAATCCGGGAGTCAAAAAACGTCAACGTAAGTATAACGCAATTTTTGCTCGGGTTTGCTAATGTATATTATTTCGTTTCACATATATTACGAGTTTTGAGTTGATATCTCCATTTTTAAACTATGGCGTTAGAAAGTTAGTGAGGAGTTCCGTACCATTTATTATTAATTATTAAAAACTGGGGTGGAAACAATAAAATGGAGAGATTGCATTTTGTTGGTTTGAAGAACAACAATTTACCCGGGGCTAACATGAAATATATTGCGTGGTTACACCAGGCAACGCCAGGCATATATGCTAGTCTTTAGTAATTTAAGGAACATTGTTTGAATATTAGAGTTTGTTGGTGGAAAGTTAAAAGTGTTTTTACTTTTGTTGTATATAAATTTAAATTTGTAAATTGGGTTTGGTTGGGTATGACCCATTATAAGAAAGTTTACGTCAATATTTTAAATTAAAGTTAAGTTGACAGTGAATATCCTACTTTTTTTTTTAGTACCGCAAACTTTTACTGGTCTGGATAGTATGCATATTTCCTCACAATGCCAATATGCTAGAGAAAAGAAAGGTTGAATTTAGAGTAAGTGTACTTGCATTTGAGTGGAGATAGTGAAAAACAATTTCGAAAAAAAAATTATGTACACCTGACCGGGACACGGCCCCCAAAATCCCCATCATCGTAAACCTAGTATCTTTTGAGAGTGTTTCCTTATAGGATGCAACCATCGAAGCGGGTTGGTCAAAAATGTCTAAGATTACAATATTATATCTATATGTGAAAGTAAAGTAGACTTATAATGAGCGGGAATCTATCTTCCAGACCCACCCTTATAGCAATCCGAGTATTTGACTATCAATTACGAATGTTTCTCCTTGCGAGGAAAATGTCTGAGGAACGAACAAACATCTATATAGTCCCAGACTCAAGCCTACTCTCATGAATAGCAATGGTTAATGGATACCATTAGTACATGACGACCGGATAATAGTCTAGCGGTTAATATTTCCCCTGGGTTTTCGGGACCAAAGGCGGGTTCACACGAGGAAAAGTAAGGAGGCAATTTAGGAGCGTTTATCATAGCAGGCCCAACTCGGTTCCCGGTTAGCGCTAAGTACGGAAGTAAAAGGGAAAAGAAAAGACATAATATATGGTAGAAATTTGTGCAGTGGATTCATATTTTAATGATTACTCGACATTTTCCGTGGTGACGATGGGGGATAAAGTGACAGAGTTTCTTGTTAATAACTACAGTATGTCTCTATTATGACAGAATGAAGATTTGTGAACGATGTTTATCTGTGAAGCTATTTTAAAATGGTAAAAAGAGCATTTTTAATGCAATTTTTATGCAAATATCATTTAATATTTCATCAATGTTCAGTATTAGGAACTTTTATTAACTCTTTATCTCCATTGATGTTTAATCAGAAATGATCCACTTGCAATAGTTTTCGTTTAAATTTACGATTTATAGCTGACAGTCTCATAGAGTAGATTGGTATGTGATGCACGATCTTAGGTGAACCGGTTACTTGGTGAATTTTAAGGCCAGGTAGAAATACAAACAAGAGATTATTCCAGGAAATTCCAGCTGTAGTCTGGAAGTAAACTTTAGTTAATGTCAGTATTTTGATAGTTTTTTTTAACAAACATAGATAACATTTGACTATATTATTACTACTAGCACCGCGTCTTACTACCCGTTTGGGTTATACGCACTTACGCTAATGTGTAATGGTAAGGTGATTGTGAGATGAAATGGAGGACCTACAGTTTAATGTGGGATCCGAACCATGGTGGAGGCCTGACATTCCACACATTCACAAGTTGTGATTAATACACGTCTTTTCAGAGGTAGAGGAAGGGTTTGGTAATCAGGTAAATCTGTGCCGGGACTGAGGATTGAACCCCGGACACCAGCACAGAAGTCTTACCCCTATACCACAAGGTCACCCATTTAACTATAGTATTTGTATTATTTTATAGGGTGACCTGGCGGTCTAGGGGTAAGACTTCTGTGCTGGGGGTCTGAGGTTCAATCCTCGGTCCCGGCACAGATTTATCTAATTGTCAAACCCTTTCTTCACCTCTGACAAGACGTGTATTAATCACTACTTGTGAATGTGTGGAGTGCCAGGCCTCCACCGTGGTTCGGATCCCACGTTAAACTGTAGGTCCACCATTTTCATCTCACAAACGCCCTACCATTACACATTAGCGTAAGTGCATATAACCCGAACGGGTAGTAAGACGACGTGATAATAGTATATTATATAAATATTGAAATTATCTATCAAAAGTGACATCCACAGCTAGCATGACTTGATGTATGAATATATTACAAGTTTTCTATTAAATTTAGAAACTAACAAATACTGTTATTTCTACCAAAATCTTACTATACCAACATTTTCATGGAGGGAAATTAAAAACATTTATAAAAAACTGCCTCAATACATTCAACCGGGATTCCAACCCCAATCTCCCCGTCATAAGCAGCACGGTATATTACAAAGATGAATCCTTAAACCATTCAACAAACCAAACAGGTGACACAATAAAATAAATTTTTCTTTGGTTGATAATTTTAGTTTAGATTTCGACCCATAATAGTCCTTGACTAGCTGGGGACGCGGCAGTTGGCCTAAAAGGCATTTGGCCTAAAGGCATTTTGCCTAAAAATGAAACCAAAAGTCATTTGGCCTAAAAGTCATTTGGCCTAAAAGGCGTTTGGCCTAAAGGCGTTTGGCCTAAAGGCATTTGGCCTAAAAGGCGTTTGGCCTAAAAGGCGTTTGGCCTAAAGGCATTTGGCCTAAAGGCAGTTGGCCTAAAAGGCATTTGGCCTAAAAGGCAGTTGGCCTAAAGTCATTTGGCCTAAAATGTAAATTTAAAACCTTCGGTTATCTTCGGAAAGTAAAAGGTACTGTTAGTTGTTTCATCTGAATATAGATAGCACAACTGATGCAAGGAAGTTACAATATTTCTAAAAACATTGACAATATCCTACATACAACTAGATCAGTAGTTCACAAAACACTATATCACCTTTTTTATATAGCCTATAGATTTCCGATATTATTTCCTTGTTAATATATATCACGGTCATAAAGTTAACGAAAAACAATAAGAAAATCCTATTCTCAGCATCGTTTACGCTCGGTAAAATTATATGCGTACATTCAAATTATGGGGACTTTTGACAACTTATTCCGACAGGCAAAATGAAAGTGGAAACCAATATTCAACCCACCCACTTTAAATTTGTCTGAAGTGACGCCCGATTTTCGTTTAGCGCTACTGAGATATATATGAACATTTTTTTTTTATCTATTGTATTAATAATTAATATATAAATAATAGTGACGCATTAAATAAATTTTGCCAGTAAATATTACAATGGTCATATATATATATAAAACTTAAATTATGGTTTTGACTAGATCCTTAACTCTATTATTATTGTTAGCATTATTATAACTATTATTATATAAAATTAGTACAGTTATTTTTTCAAACAGTGTAACTATTTTTATTACGGTGATATTATTAACAACATGAGCTATGTTAACACAATAGGTCCTTTGTTTAAAAACTATATACTAATTTCCCTCCTAGTAATTTGCAAAGCATTCTCAGGAATTATTTCAACTTGTGAAAAAAATACAAAAGATTTTATGGAATTGTCGTTGGTCTTTTTTTAAGTCTTCATAAAACGTAAAAATACAAAATGTGGTAGCCTTTACAGGATGATAACTTCCTAGGGTAAGAAAAACGTACGATGTAAGCAAGTGGACCTCCGAAATGCCAATGGCTGCAGCAGAGGCCAGAGGGATAAATCTGACGAGCTTTGGTTGGTAAAAATATCTCACCGCTAGGATCGCTTGTGTTCTCCCATTCCAAAAAGTGACACTCTTATAGCCTAGAGGCAAACAGACGTGACTCAAGTTGGCCCGCCACTATGCCGAAAAAAAATCTTATTTTGTCTAATCGTTTGTGCTCTATTTATGCTCATATGTGCCCGAACATGAACATTTGTGCTGTTAAACTGGCCATTTTAGAAAATATTTAATGTGGTGGGCCAACTTGAGCTCAAGCTAGCCCGCCACATATTGAAAAACACAACATAACAAAATTTATTTAAGTCAATCCATTGTGCTCCATTTGTGCTCATATGTGCCCGAAAATGAACATTTGTGCTTTAAAATTAGAAAATCTAAAGAACAATTAATGTGGCGGGCTAACTTGAGTCTTCCTTATACCATAACCTGTAGAAAAAATTGAATTCAAGCTGGCCCGCCACATTTTTAAATATCAATGTAACAAAATTCTGTATTCACGATTCGTTTGTTCTTAGTTTGTGCTCATATGTGCCCGAAAATTAACGTTAGGGCTGTGAATCTAGGCCTTTTAGATAACATTTAATGAAGGCGATCCAACTAGAGCTCAAGCTAGCCCACCACATTAACTGTTTTCTAGATTTTCTAATTATAGAGCACAAATACTCATTTTTGGGCACATATGAGCACAAATACTCATTTTTGGGCACATATGAGCACAAACGAAAAAGAAACGAATGGTGGAAACAGAATTTTGTTACATTGATATTTAAAAATGTGGCGGGCCAGCTTGAATTCAATTTTTTCTACAGGTTATGGTATAAGGAAGACTCAAGTTAGCCCGCCACATTAATTGTTCTTTAGATTTTCTAATTTTAAAGCACAAATGTTCATTTTCGGGCACATATGAGCACAAATGGAGAACAATGGATTGACTTAAATAAATTTTGTTATGTTGTGTTTTTCAATATGTGGTGGGCTAGCTTGAGCTCAAGTTGCCCCACCACATTAAATATTTTCTAAATTGGCCAGTTTCACAGCAAAAATGTTCATGTTCGGGCACATATGAACACAAATAGAGCACAAACGATTAGACAAAAAAGGTTTTTTTCAGCAATGTGGCGGGCCAACTTGAGTTACGTGGCAAACAGGCTAAATCTTCTCTTTCTCTCTTCTCCGTCGCACTCTACAAGAGACTTTGAAGGGTGGGTTTAGGCAGCAATCTTTTCCTCCCACCATTCCTAATAATAGCAAACGACCTTGAAGTAAACCATAACCAAAAATTCATTGTTCCCGGCAACTTTCCTTTGGTTCTTTTTCAAACCCACTAACATAATTTGTTTTGAGTTTCACGAGTTGTTGGCGGGTACCTCTGTCTTGCTTCATCCTTTGCTTTATATAGATTAAATAATGTATTGATTTGTATATTTTTGTGTAAAGTTTAGTGATATCTAATTTTTTTAAATATGTATTTCATCTTCATTTTTGAAAGAAAGATTTTTACTATAAAATAATGAATCAAGGACAAAAATGTGCATACCGCGCCTGCTCAATTACACGGTGTACTTAAGATAATATTTCCTAAATGGTTTCCCGTTTTTCCACGCAAACGAGGGTACTTCTCATAATTTTATCTTCCTCATACCTACCTTCTAATTGCTATTAAATGTGGAAAGCATTGACTGGCGTGAAGATACAATGAAAAAACAACACTACTAGAGCTTACTCTATTTACTTGAAAAACATATTTTAGACAGTGAAAATACATCATATTCAAATATAACAAATGTACATTTTTGTATAATTATAATTACATTTAAACTTTATTTAACATTTTTAAGATAAATACTATACTTACTATATTGATTTAATAATATAAAATGAGAGACTCTTTAACACACTGGCTCAAAAAGTATTCATTATTAACATTATATATATAATCTAAACCTTTTTAAAAGGGTTTTGAACTAAAAGTTTAGTACCCTTTAATTAAATAAAAGCTAATGGATATACTTTTGATTTTTTCACTTGACGAGAAAAAGGGGCATTATAAGTTCATAAAAACCATTTTAATAACTATCATATTTTATAAATTAATTATATCTATGATAAAATGACCTCTCACTAAGCGTTTATTTAGAACCAGTGGCGCACTCAATGGGTGGAGTAAAAGGGGCACCTTCCCCCATAACCCCTAATAATTTCAATACAAACATAAATTATTTACTTTATAACTAAAACATTAGACACAGAAGATGAGTCGTATACATAGGCTCCTTTTTAAGACTTGGTTTAAGACTTTATATTCAAAACACACACATATTAAAAGTGCCACTTATATTCTCATTTGAAAAAAGCACAACCATAGTAGCTTCCATACATTGTATACAAGAAAATGTATATAACTAGTAGCCACCATTCTGGTAATTAAGTTCGTTTTAGTTTTTAAGTCTCTTAACACAAGATATGGGTTATTACACCGAGGACCTCGCTTATAGAGACTTCACTCGCACCCCACCCAATTTCGGTTAAAATTAATACTAAAGTACTTCGAACTGACAAAGCTACCAGAGCGTGTTATTCAACGCATTAACATATATTGACTTAGACCAGGGGTTCTCACATTTTAGACCGAAGGAGCCTTTGTACCAGAAAAAATGAATGGCCGAACTCTCATAAAAATATTTACACTAGTATTATGATCATTCAATAAATACATTTAAATCTCACAAGTCTTTTATAATTTAATACATGAATGAATATAAAAGAAGAACTACACTACACCCCGACCTCCGCGTCACTCAAACACAAGTTATATTTTGAGTGCGATGACTTATGAGACCAGGTAGCTTACAGCGTTAATACCAACGTACCAGTTTTTTATTTGTGTACAGAGGTGTAATTATTTTATCACGTAATATAGAATTATTTTTCTAACAACACATAAACCGTACTAAATGTTGATTTCAATACACAGTCCAACACTTTATCTCAGTTGGTAGCGTGTTTGTATACTGAGCTAAATGTCCCGGGTTCGATTCCCGGAATTTCCGAAAAACGTATCATTGGTTGACTGTGCTTTTCCCCTTTCACAATGATGAATTAACTGTCAGGGGGCTGGATGTTGTATTTGTTCTAGATTTAAGTTATTTTGTCAGACTCTGAGGAAATAATCTACATTCTACGGTGTGTCTGTCACTAGTTTTATAACGAGTGTCACTCATTGAGCGTGAACTGGGAAAGAGGGAAGGGTTGATAGGGGTGGGGTATTACCAAATTTTTCTCCCCCCATTGAAATGTGCCTTCCTCCAGTTTGTTAAACTTCCCTCTGATATACTTGAATTTGAAGCTGAAAGATGGTTTGCATCAAACTTCAAAAATATTCTAAAACAATCTATTATTATTTCTAAATGCCTAAGGGAGACCCCAAATAGATTTTAGTGGCATTCCATTTTCAAATATTTTCCACTGGCTTGGAGTCAATCCCCTAAAAACTCCTTAAAAATAGTGTTTTTACAAACTACCTCGCCCAACACTAATAAAGCTTCGCCGATACTCTTGATAGTCATCACAATACGTTTTTTTTCCATTGTGACTTACTATCCGTTTGAGTTGTACACATACATCAATTTACCCTAATGAACCAGGAATGAGGAATGTTACATTTTAGATTGAATGTACCTACATTTGCGTATATTGAGAGTGGGGTACCATTTTAGGGAAAAATACCCTTGTTACACACGGCTGGGATTTGAACTTCAATCTTAGAGGACAACTTTATTTCCAACTGAGGGGGGGCGGGTGGGGGATATAGGTGGAGGACACACATATTATCTCCAACTTTGAGGGGGGCATATATTATTACCAACTTATATAACATAAATGTAGCTGAATCTAATATTACCCTTTAAATATATAGTTTGACACACTCATTTGAACATTAATATAAATTCAAGATTTTCACTATACTACAAATTGGATTATGAATAGGCCTACTTACAAGAGGGTTATTAAATTTATATTGAAAAGTTAACACATAATTTAAGGTAACACTTACGTCACCAAATACCTTAATTCTTTCATTAACTTGCGTACTATATACATTTGTTCATGTACTACAATAAACTATGTTCTTGTACAAAACATATTTATGTGTGTCAAACAGCCACGTGATTTATTAAATTTAGAAATAATGTTTCTAAAGTATGTTTTAAGATGGCACGGATATTATAAAACTATATCCACCTTGCATGGGGAGATTTCTCTTCCAGACTACTGTCCACATTAATGAAGCAAGATCGATTTGGTTAATAAGGTTATAAAATGCATATGTGAAATCTTGCAGTTAAGTAAACTATTTAAACAAATCATTAAATTCACTATAGAAGGGGACTTTTCCATAAAGTAAAACTATTGGGGGTGACATGTTTACCCGCCATGAAATCACTTACTATTTGTTTCGTAAATCTAATACAATGCCTAGATTCACGGGTGATATATTTTCCCCTTGGATAACATTTTCGGAGACATCACAAATAAGGGCGATTTTAATTTGCTTTTTTAAGGAAATTACAGCAGTTAGGGCTGAAGGTCTTGTTCATATTAATTAGGTGAAAAAATGTTCTGAGCAAATAAAATATGAATCATGATTTTCCATCTCGTTCAGAAGGGAATACATCTTCATCTGACATCAGAATCTTTAGGGAAGTCATGGTGTATAACACCATATCTCTTAGATTACTTTTATTGCATACGGCAACGATACAACGCTTACCCGGCATTTTCTTAGTATCGGTATGACACTCTTCGTAACCCTTCACGCATAAATAATAAGAAAGCTTACAATAAACATACAAACATTTACTATTCACATTGACTTTGGAAGCATACTTGACATCTTGACATAAATAAGAAGTTAGTAACTAGCGCACCCGCCTCGGTGGCGTAGATAGCTAACGCGCTAGTCGTGTTGAGCTCAACTGCTGAGGATGGGGAGATCGAGGTTTGAATCTCGGTCTGGTGAACTGGGGGGGGGGGGGTTTCCTCAATGTTTTTCCACTCTCCCTCCACGCAAATGCGGGTTCACTTCCACTAATTCAACCTTCCCAATTCCTAATCCATTAGCGTAATTAGTACTTAGGCGTATAACCCGAACGGGTAGTAAGACGTGGTGCTGAATAATAATTTAAAAAAAGTGCTGCACTACACAGTCACATGATCCGAACAGAAGCAAGCTTGGCTAGTCCAGGAGCAGACGTTACAGCAGCGCTGCGTGTTAGGGTAGAGCTGAATGCTGGCCGGTAAAGTGAACGAGCCTTCCCTACAACTCTAGTAGCCTTAGTATAAGGAAGGACCCATCAAGATGACCAAATAAACCTTAAAATTTGAAATTTCTAAGTGAGTTGAGTAATTGCAGGAGGAAGGGGAGCTTGGAGGTCAACATTTTCAAAAACTAATATATTTAATTACTTCTCTGTATTGTAAAGAATTTAAATGTATTAATTAGGTACGGGAAACAATACAAATAGACATTTACATATTAATAATAATAATAATTATTATTATTATTTAAAATTGCATTCTGAGAAATAGTGGTGATGGAGTATAATAGAGAAAAAAACTTTTTGAGATTAGGAAAAAAATAAAATTTTGACAGATAAATAAAGATAAATCAAATCCCAGATAGCCAAAATAACATTAGACTCTAAATTTCTCAAAGTGGGTTGGGAATAAGGAATCCAAAATCTACAAAATTAATAGAAACTACTACATCTCAGTGCAGTGTCGTTAAAAATTGAATTTTGGCATGCCCGTAAATGCACCACTCCAAATAACTAATAAGTCTGAGCATTTTAAAATGTAACTCCATGAAATCAAGGGAGGGGCGGGGGGAGTTATAAAAAACCTTTTATCTATAGTTTAAAATCGAAATTTGGCTGGCAGGTAGAAGAACAACTATAGATAAAGAAAGTATTCTTAAAACTATGTGTTTAAATGGGAGTTAGAGAAATTATGATTGGGGAGGAGAAGGGAAAATTTTCAAAAACCAATAGAAACAATTACTAACAGAACAATTTATTTGATAAGCTGAGGTGCTTAGTACTAGAGTGATTCTTTCAAATTAATTCATGTTTAGTTAGTAAATTTAAACTATTTCTTTTGGTGTTCATTTCAACAATGTCTCTGCGTAAGCGAGCAAATATTGATGCAAAGACTGCATATATATATAAAATAGATTATATATATATATATATTTATATAATAGATTTTACTTCTTATAGGTAGAAGTTAATTTGTGGCTTCATCAACATACAAAGTTTTCGCCTCATACGTGTCTGAAATTGTATTTTTGGTAGTTTAGATCAGGGTTTCTCAAACTGCGAGGCGCGAAGGGATTTCAGATGAGGTGTGAACCAATTTCTCACTTCTTTCGACTTGCCTAAATTATGATTGACTAAAAAATTAATATTCTGTTTGGCCTATGAAGCAATAAAATTAATTAATATCTTACAAAACCTTACTATTTTTATAAACTTCTACAAAGCTCTTATCAGAAAATAATTAAATCAATTAAATAATTAATGTCTCATTTTTGTATTTTAACGTAAAAAAGTTATTTTATTCTAAGAATAAGAGTCTTCACAATTAATTTTATGTTCATATAAGGCTCAAGAGTATAGAGTTTGAGAAAACCTGGTTTAGATGATTTGCTAAAAATAAGATAATATACCCAACCAAAATGTGAGCGAAGCCGTGGGCAAACTCGAGTAAGTTAATATGATTATTAAAAAATGAATGATTGATTAATTCATTTAGCAAAATTAATAAACAAATATACTTAGAAAGACTGATAAAATATACTTTGGCACTTTAAAAAAATATATTCAAAATTCAAAATAAAAAAAATTTATTAAAATAGTGTGACCACATGTATGTGCTAATTAATAAAAAACGGTACGGGTACAAAACTTTTTATTTCTGGTACAAAACGGTACAAAAATTATTATTATTAGCACCACGTCTTACTACCCGTTTGGGTTATATGCACTTACGCTAATGTGTAATGGTAGGGTGATTGTGAGATGAAATGAAGGACCTACAGTTTAACGTGGAATCCGAACCACGGTGGTGGCCTGGCACTCCCCACATTAACAAGATGGCTTGTCAAAAATTAGAACAAAACCTTGGCAATGTAAAAAGTTCAACATACAAAAGTGGTACTACAGGTTAATGGACGTGCTGCTATACCTTGGGAAGTAGTAAATTTAGAAAAGACTTATATATTTTGGAACGGTAGTATATACTATTTAACTAAACACTACACACCTCGCCATCTATTAGCATCACTACAAATCTTAACGAATGTTTCCGAAGACAGCAAAACATATTTTAATAAATGGTCTAAAAATTAACTTTACAAAAAGTCGTTTGGCCTAAAAGGCATTTGGCCTAAAAGGCGTTTGGCCTAAAGTCATTTGGCCTAAAGGCATTTGGCCTAAAAGGCATTTGGCCTAAAAGGCATTTGGCCTAAAAGGCATTTGGCCTAAAGGCGTTTAGCCTACACTTTAGGCCAAATGCCTTTTAGGCCAAATGACGGGTACCCGACTAGCTGACATTGTAATCCTAGAATTTAATGATAACTTTTTTAAATCAAGGAAAAAAGTTCTCATTAAATTATAGAATTAGGATTAGTATTTACTTAATTTTAAAAAGTTTCTTATCAAATTCAATTAATATCATGACAAACATTCAAGAAGTGTTGAGATTATTATTACGGGTCAAAAATTAAACTAAACTTATTTTTTAAAGCAATATTGTATTTGTTTTGGTCCGTTAGTCGCGTGTCTGCCTACTGACAAAGGGTCCCGGGTTTGATTCCCAGTATAACCAAAAAACATAACATTAAATTACTTTTCATAAAGTCCCTTTTTTCAAAGTAAAGTGTTAATGATTTCAAGGGCTGGGTGATGTGTTCCGATGTTTAATTAGTTGATTCATAAAGTTTACGTCCAGTACCTAAAATAAAATTTAAAAATTATTAACTATTTGGCCAAAATATATTTTTGATATTAAAGAACTGTGAAATTTTTTCTCTTTCATTTCCTTACAACCAATCAAACCACACAATCACTCAATTGAAAGCAATATCAGGAAACCCGCTTCAGTTCCCACGTGGTCTAAAGCGGTCCTCTCGCAACAGACTAGACTGCCGTTGATGGGGAGTTCAAGTTTAGAATTGCGGTCGGGTGTACTTTGGGTGATATTTCCAAAATGGTTCTCAATTCACTCTCTATCTCCACGCAAATGCTGGTACGTTTCCTTTAAATATAACCTTTCTATTCCCTGAAACCATTAGCGTAATTATTAGATTACAACCTTGTTAAATGGGGCATACAAACTGACCATATAGCTATTGTATCGTAGTGTACGCTACAAAAATTCGTAAAGTAGGCATATGTGACGAACACAAACACGCACAACTGTCACCCCTCGTAGTACAAGATCCAGTTGATGGTCTCAACTTGGCTAGCGCAAGTGGATGATCGGTAATGCCACGAGTACTTCACACCGTGGCTGGACAAGAATATATTACGTGGTCACCGAAGACGTCACGGCAGAGATAAAGTTCTTTCCACAACGTTCCAGTTCATTCCACAGGGCTCTCTCAGGTTCTAGACTGTTAAGTGAACTAAACCCGTTCTGACGTCACACCTTGTTCCTCCCTTGTCCAAGTTACTACCGCTTTTGGATTTGTACCTCTTATCCTTTACTAAAAACGTTTTTTTTTTATCATTCTTTATTAATAACAGATTTCCACCTAAGTCATGGACTCTTGCATGATTAACATATGAGGAAACACAGGCAGAAGATTTGTCTTTTCACCGAGTCTTATCATCCATTCGGTTATATGCTTATGTACTAATTACGATAGGGATTTTGGGATGAAGAAGGTTATATTTAGAAAATGTAACCCCATTTTCTTGTAGGGAAAATGGAAAATGTTTTGGAAAAAATTTAGTACAACCGACTGAGATTCAAACCTTGATCTCCCAGTCATCGGCACTCTAGTATATTGTGATACTAACGCCTTGGACTATGCATCCACTGAAATGGATATTTAATATTGTAATAATTATATTATATTCTGCCTGGATATATATATTCTTTGATTTTTAAAATTTATTTGATAAATCTTGGATTTAGAGGAATGAAAACATTTAGGTGGATAGAAAGCGTAGAAAACCATTTAAGAAAAAAACATATTAAGTGCACTAGATCAGGATTCGAACCCCAATATCCCGGCTATCGGCAGTCAAGTCTATTGTAAGAGTGACGCAATAGACCATGTGGCCACCGAAGCGAATGGTCGGTAAATGATGTAAACGCTGGTGTGATATGTAGGCCCCCCATCACCGACGGTTAATGGAAGTCACATCACGTGTAATGTTCAACTTTAACGCCCACGGGATGTGTTGGGGCGGGAGGAATCGGGGAATTCCCTTCAACTCTGTTATGTTGATAATCTGCTATGATTGAGTTAGTAGACGGTGTTTCACTGCCAATATAATCCAGCTCTCTTTATTGCCAGTCATACAATACGTATTCCTACCATGACACATTTACTATCGATCAACGAATCATACAAACTGTTATGGTAATCTGGACCTGAGCTTTGAGGCTGCGATAAAACTTTGATCCAGATTTTTTTTTTTGCATCCATAATAGATTTTGAAAGTAAATTAAGCCTGTCCCGTATCTTTTGAAATTAATGTTGTGAGTGGGGGTAAGGGGGAAGGGTGAAGCTTGATTTTAATTTGGTGATCTGAAATTGTTTGCTAAAAAAACATTTATGTAAATTATTAATTGTTAATTTTGCTCCTAAAATTATAAATTTACCATCCATTCTTGATGGTTCTAGATTGTGTGTCTATTTCTGAACGGATCCAATTAGCTTTAATATTTAATACCCTTTTTTTTTCTGTAATAATAATTTATTATGTTCACTAAAAGCCAACATGATGAGTGTTTATTTAGAGCTACTAGCTTCATAATTTTACATTAAAACGGTGTTATATGTTTTAAACATAAAGTGGAGGGTAATATTAATAAAATCACCAATATATATATATATATATATATATATATATATATATATATATATATATATATATATAAATCACCAATTCTCACTACACGTTCAGGCTATAAATGCGTTCCTCTTTATGTTTAGTAAATAGAATATTGTATATTAAGACATGGTGCAAATATATATATGGTGCACAGTATACAAATAAATGTATATAATATATATAAATTTATATATAATATATATTAAGAAATGTGAATGATATACTGTAGATATAGTAACATAATTTATTTATTTTATTATTTAGCAACTTGTCTTACTACCCATTCGGGTTATACGTTTAATTACTAATCACGCTAAGAGATTAGGAATTGAGAAGGTTAATTTAGAAGAATTGAACACGTATTTGCGTGGAGGGAGAGTGGAAAACCACTTAGGAAAAACCACCCCAGTTCACCTGACAAGATTCGAACCTCGATCTCCCCGTCCTCAGCAGTCCGAAACTAGCATGTTAGCCAGCTACGCCAACGAAGCGGGCAGTATTTTATATATATATATCAGGTGTTCATTTGAGAACTTTCTAACAAAATATCTTGAAAACAATGCATTGCAGAAAAAAATGTTTGAAACAAAAGTTGTTTGGTTCCGAGGGGGAAGTAATGTGTTAAGGCTGGTATGACCTTGAGTAGCGTTGCTAAGGTGGCATTAGGGTCACTTCGATTTTCTGGAAAGCACTCTGTTTATGGTTTAAACAAGATTGTTAAAATTCATAATATATAACGTGTTAAAATATGAAAACAATATAAATAATACTGTAAAATTTTACATTGTACTTTTCTGGAATAACATCCAACCTCATTTCCAAGATCTGATGATCGCGTAGTGCCGAAAGATATTGTCCGAGACCAATCATCAACTAAACAAAGAGATGGAATCTCACAAACAAACAAACAAACAAGGAAAATCAAACTTTTATTTAAAAATAAAACAATGTTATATTAACAGCTTGATGTTAATATCTTTCAAATTATTTTATATAAACATCATGTAATAGATATTTTAAAAAATTAACTATTCTTGACAAGTCACATACAACTGTTCTATCCAATTATAAAATTTTACAATATAATGTCGATATTGTTTTTATATTTTAAAATGTTACATGTATTGATTTGTACCAATCTTGTTTGAACAATATTTTCTTATTAACTTGTTGTTCTTGTTCAACAATTCAGATTTGTTATTATAAACATTGTACTTTAACCTTTAATAATCTCATTCCTAATATCTTTCATTATTTAATTTAACTGCAGCCAACTTTGTAATGTTTGGTTAGTTACGTACAACCAACATATGACTTTAACTGTTTCATAATGTTTATTTTTACAATCTTTTTACTTTTTACTAAACATAAAACTAATTTTCCACTTCATTAAATTATTCAATATAGATTTATTTGACGTATACATAATATATATTTTTTATCGAATGTAACATTTAAGTTCTTCCTTATACCAATATTTACAATTATTATCTCCTTACTAAATTTTTACAGTAAATATCATTAAATCTATGGTTATAAGCTATATCATAGTGCAGTGTTTCCCAACCTCTTTTCTCTAGCGAACACCTTGGCGGCCCCTTTCCATAAATTGTGCCCCTAATATTAGCAAATTGTTTAGTAGTTATTTCGGATTTATTTGTTTCATCTTAAAATAAATGGGCTCAATGTAATAATAAAGGGAATAAATAGTGTGTATATTTTTACATTCAAAAAGCACGTTTAATTAATTTATAATTATAAAACAGTTTTATGTTTGAAATTTAAATTATTTTCTTGAGTTCAAATATAGAAGAAAGCCCATAAAGCCCCCTCCCTCTCTTCTGGCTCATCTTTTGTCTTACAATGCTGGGATATGTAGCTTTTTCCGCAATTATTCAAATATTTTCACGTACCCCTAAAAGACTTGGCATGTACCCCTAAGGGTATGCGTACCCCACGTTGGGAACATCTGTCATAGTGGAACAAAGGTAAGTAACATTATTACCCTAAATTGATTTCCTTATGGTTCTATATTATATTATAAACTACACCATAGGGGAACATATCAAGGTAGCAATCTTACCTTGACACATTACACTATGGTCCTAAGGTAAGGTAGATCCTAGTTGAATTACTCAAGGAAACACCGCTTTCTATTTCCTGCGAACACAACTCTTGTATTTCTACTCAGGTAACCGAGAACAATTTATAAATCCCCAAACAAACAAGAGTCGTGATTTAATCCAAAGCATTGCGACGTCTTCCCCAGTTAAATTTCGTCTTATCTCGTGACACAATTGTATCTCCTCCTCCCCCCCCTAACCCCCTCGCCAACCCACCATTCCCTCTCTTTCTCACATACGAAAGCGTTGTGCGAAATTCTCGCGCAAAGATATCCGCACTGCATACTAATTCTCTTTTGCGGGTTTGTCAGTTAAAAGGGGAGGGGGGAGGGTGAAAAGGGGAAGGTTAAAAAGGTTAGCGCCACGGTGTGACAAAGGTAAACGAGTTACAAAAAGTAAGGGGTGTTCTGAGCTCACAAAGTGCACATTACTGAGATAAGCGCACCGCTCTACCCCTTCACCCCCTGCCATTACTACCCTTCCCAAGATTCCTGAGTAACATTACCCCCCCCCCCCTTATCACCTTCCCCTCCTTCCTTAAGTCTCTAGCTCCTACCGTAACCACAGCCAGGAGTAGAATGGCCAATTAAGAAAAGGGCTAGGAGAGGGTGGGTGGGTTTGGAGGGGTTAGAAGGAGAGGGGGTTTTCAAGTAGAAAATAAGTCACCGCCGGGGTGGTAAGTGAATTACCAAGACAGGGTGTGTTATAACTCCCCCAATCCCCAACTCACTTTCATAAAACAAAAAAATAGCCAAATTTTCATGGGAAAAGAAACTTAACTCCTTAAGGACTTTCTGATATGAATTTAAAATAAATTGTACGTAACAATCGTACATAACTTTCTCAATATTATATGATAGTTTGGATTAAAGTTTCAAAATTCAACAAGGCCTATCACTAATCCTCCAAAAAATATGTTTATTTTAAATTAACTATATTTTCATTAACTATGGAAATCACTCCATAGAAACTTATATTAAATAAAAATATGATAATTATTTTACAATTTTTTTTTTAAATTAAGACATCAGTATATCTAGAGCCCTGTTTAGAGTATTAACAGGCAGTCCCAATGAGAAGAGATCCGTGGGAAGACCAAGATGCAGATGGGAAGATATTATAATGGACCTGAAGGAGATGTGGTGTAATGAGGTTTATATTTATAGAAGAGCTAGCTCAAGATAGATATAGGTGTCTTACTTTTGTTAAGTTTGGCAATGAACTTTTGAGTCCCTTAAGTCATAGAGTAAAAGTAGGACTTATTTAATTAAACATGTATGCTGAAATTTAAGTGAAATGTTGACTATATTAGTGATATTATAATAGATATCATTTATTTAGAACATATTGTTAACCAATTTGTCCACATGTCTGTCTGTCTGTCAACCCCTGGTACTACATCCTTATCGTTTTTTAAGAATTTGGTTCCAACATGATATTTAGATGTTATAGGGTTCTTACGTCAGGGTAAAATCATAGGATTTTGTTAGCTTTTGCTCTAAATTTAAAGGCAACTTTGTGATCACTGATTTTTGAAAATTCGAAATGTTTAGAAAATAGTTTTTAAAGATTTTGTTCAGAATACATATCTGGAGTGGGTTTTATAGGATTAAAAATATTGTGTAATTTCTAGTTGGAAAAACAAAAATTTAATGATATTTACCTTAAATTAATTAATCAATATTTCGAATTTAAAAAAAGCATCTGATGATTTTTTTTCAAATAAGGTAGACGGTAGTATTTTATACGTGGTTTCAATTTTTTTAAATAATAATTTAAGAGCAGCTTATTGATTACTTGTTTTGAAAAAAAAAAATCAAAGTAACTACATTTATACAAAACTGAAATCTGAAAGGCTGATTAATCCGAGTGACAACATTAATAATACTTTGTTTATTTAGGAAAATGTATTGGTGGTTTATATATAGTCGATTTTTGAAATTTTAGTTCCAAACTTTAAATGACTTTATAGGAAAGTATATACGATTGTTTCTTACCATTTACTTTAACATATGTTAGGACTTCCCAAGGGGTTGTTCCTGTGTCTATAAGACAACAATTTTAAAAGGTGGCTTATAGACTATTAATTGTTCAAATAATTTTATATATTTAGAGAAAACTTTTTAAACTAATTACGGTTTTATATATTTGTTTCTGTTCTACATTTTCTGGATATAAGCTTGTTTAAATATGTTTAACACAAGGATTAAAATAAATCATTGGAGACAAGTAATTTACCTTACGCTCAGCAGGGAACTTAAAATCCCTCTGCCGACAAAAGCAGGATGGATCTCATTTAAAACGGAATTGAATCACCGCAGTTTTTAATTGGTGCGTTTGGGTGTGTGTATTACTATCCTACCTCCCCATTTACCCCTATTTTAGACCCCAAAGGAAGTTTTGAAGTCGTTTCCTCCATGTTTCCATGTCAACCTTAAGAAAGAAGACATTATTAAACCTTCAATTTAATCTCGACGGAAGATCCTGAAATGTTGGAGCAGTAATTAGTCGCTGGAATTATCCTGAACTCGGTGGAGTTAATGTACCACGAATAGTAAGTCCACGTTCGAATCCTGATTGATGGCTTTTTTGGGGGGTGAGTAACCCACTTTGGTGTTTGATTGATGGTCCTTATATCTGCTTGCCAAATTAAAATTTTTACCACACAAAAAAAAAATTATTTTCTTTCAAACCCCTTTTGCATGATCCATTTTTCCTCATTTCCAAAAATCCGATTTAAAATGTTATACTCTTCTGGTTATTTTAAGTGGACTCTTTATCTTCCCTCTTAATTTCTATTTTATACCACATTATATTGACTTTTATTCTCTTTGGTGGAGGTAAATTGTCCACCACAAAAAATAATAATCAATATCAATAAATTATCAAAGGAGCTCCATAAAAAATATATATTATATATGATTAGAGTTCAGAAACTATTGGTCTTATAAATATATATAGGCTACCAAATAAAAGATTTTTATTTGTAATACTACCATAATTGTACAATGATAAGCTATTTTGTACCTTAAATAGTTGTGGAGATATGATGAACATTGATAATTTCTGTAAATATAAAGTAATCATAAATTCAGTTTAATAAGAAACTTATAATATCAAATTTATTTAAAATCTTAAACAGTGTATAGATACTAATATAATCAAAAAACCGATTTTGAGATGATCGATTTTTTTTTCTTTTGCTCCCCGGTGAACTACCGATCATTTTCAGGTTGGATATTTAATTCCAAAAATACCTCGGGGAAATTTATGTAAACCCTAGATACCAGGTGTTATACCAATAGGTAAAAGTCCTTCGGTTCTAGGCCGGGATACATACACACAGTCCGAACGATGGAGACCACATTTTCAGGTTCAGGAGTCATCATAATTTTGAATTAGTTTTGTTTCTTAGGGTGACAATATTTTCTCTCTATTTGAAATAACTGGTATGGTGCACTGCAAAAACTTTCTTTCTCTTTTATATTAAAATATAGATATTTACTAAAAGCTAATGGAATTTGTGAAACGAAATAATATTCATTGTTACAGAAATGCTCCACCTACATGCATAAATTAAATATTGTATAGTGTTATAGAAACATTGATAAAATAAAACATTTCTGTTCATTAAATAGCATAACTATAAAGTTCTGTCTTCAAAGATCTGCATAAAAAATTTAATATATTTAATTTTAGATAAAACACTATTAATTTTATAAATAAATATTTGAAATATAATATTTGTGTTTTTAATAGTATGGCGTAGTACCACTTTTAAATGATAAGTTATTTCATATCTGAAATGGTCGTGGAAATATGATACAAATGGGAAATGTCCATTTATATAAAATACCATAAAGGTAATTTTTTTACAGAAAAATTAGAGTTTTCATTTTATTTTTTCTGCTAAACAATGTCCAGACATAAATTTTACTCAAAATCGTTACATGGAGATTTTAGAAAACTTTATTTCTCTTTATTATACTTTGTAAACAACCTTTTAGTTTGCCAAACTTATGAAAAATCTAGATGCCAGGTCTTAGCCAAATCAGTAAAATGATTTAGGCCCTATTCTGAAATATAGACAGACGGACAGACAAATAAACAGAAAGATGGAAACGTGAAAATAAGTGTTTTTGTTTCAGGGTGTTATGAATCGTCTACATTAATTATCAAAATATTGTATCCTATTTTTTAACAATCACAATACTTTCTCTCCGAGGGATAAAGAGAAAGTAAAATTGCCTTGATATATATCTTATTTTTATGCAAGAACAAAACATCCACTTTAATTACCTCTATTCATCATTCTTAAAATAGCGAGAACAATCTTTTAAAAGTTTTTTATTATCGTCTCTCACGTTTATACACACACTCTCTTTGCTTTAGTGAAATTATGTAGTAGGTCGCTTTAACAAGACCCTTCTCTAACGAAAAGGAATGTTCTTGAAGCACTACTTACCATTTTCTCTCTCTTCCCCACACCTCTCAAAGCCCTTACTTTAGAAGTTTCTCTATTAAGATCCATGGTAAAAGGTTTAAAATGTCTTCTCTCGAAACTCTAGTTTGGACAAGAGATCCTCGAGAGATTTGATTTCATGTTTTTAAAACCAGGAGTATTACCGGCTGGTAGAACGACTAATGTTTTGGAAACAAGAAATATGACAGGTTGATAGAGGGACTAGTGTTTTGGAAACAAGTAATATTATAGCTTGATAGAGGGGACTAATGTTTTGGAAACAAGTAATATTACAGGTTGATAGAGGGACTAATGTTTTGGAAACAAGTAATATTACAGGTTGATAGAGGGACTAATGTTTTGGAAACAAGTAATATTACAGGTTGATAGAGGGACTAATGTTTTGGAAACAAGTAATATTACAGGTTGATAGAGGGACTAATGTTTTGGAAACAAGTAATATTACAGGTTGATAGAGGGACTAATGTTTTGGAAACATGTAATATTACAGGTTGATAAAGGGACTAATGTTTTGGAAACAAGTAATATTACAGGTTGATAGAGGGACTAATGTTTTGGAAACAAGTAATATTACAGGTTGATAGAGGGACTAATGTTTGGAAACAAGAACTAATGTTTTGGAAACATGGAATATCACAGGTTGATAGAGGAACTAATGTTTTGGAAACATGGAATATTACAGGTTGATAGAGGGACTAATGTTTTGGAAACATGGAGTATTACAGGTTGATAGAGGAACTAATGTTTTGGAAACATGGAGTATTACAGGTTGATAGAGGGACTAATGATACCTTTATCTCTGGAGCTGGCATGCACTTAATACGTCAGATGGTTATTGCTGCCTGCACAATCTGGTAGATATTTCATGTATTAGACGAGTTCATAAAATGCGGTGGCTTGTCGTTGATTCCAATATGAGATTCTCTAAGTAAACGTGAAAAGACCTACCAATTTTACCGGGAAGGTAATTTCACATAATTTCTAGAGTTATTGTACATGCCAAATTAGACATGGGACTGATGGCTTAACTTTACCTTAACTTACTTTACTTTGAACCCAAGAACACTGGGTCTGAGGAGAGCACTTTACCGAAAGACCCCCGAGGCTTACAAGTAAAGTCAATTTTTTTTTTTATGAAAATGCAGTTTCAGCTATTTCTTGGTAATTAAATAACGACCGGAAAACTGGGATTTGTGTTTATTCGAAGTCTGTTCATTAACCTTTAGCTTATACTATAATCAAGTGAAACCATCCAATTTTTCTAAAATCTTGGGAAATTTAAATATTTGTTATTTAAAGCTTATAATTATAGTCAAAAGGTGGATTACGTTTGCTTTCTAAGAAGACTAATATAGAATGTTTTGTTCTAGGTTAGCTAAATTTTTGGACCTTGTTTAAAAGACATAAGTGAGATTATAAATAAATAACCCTTGGCTACGCCTTAGGGTTGAGAATAATCATATTGCACAGCCATGTTACAAATGAGACGTATAAAATACTATATTAAAACTGAAAGTAAGTTGCCATTTCATAAAAAGATAATATAAAGTATATCTTCAGGCTAATAGTTAAGATTACCGTGGGAAGGACGAGCAGCGTAAATAGGAGATTCTATAATTTTGTTCAAGTCTGCGACTGGAGACCTATGGGAAGAGATCATTGGGAAGACGTAGATGCAGATGGGAGGATAACATTAGAATAGATCTGAAAGAAATAGGGTAATGAGGTGGACTGGATAAGCTAAATCAAGAAAGAGATAGGATTCAATGAGGTAGACTGGATAGAACTAGCTAAACATCAGAATAGGGTGTATGTAATGAGGAGGACTGGATGGATCGATCTCAAAGGGATAGGGATAGGGATAGCCTATAATGAGGTGGAATGGATAGAACTAGCTCAAAATAGGGATAGGGTGTAATTGAAGGGCTAGATAGAACTAGCTTAGATAGGGTGTAATGAGGTGGACTGAATAGAACTAGCTCAAGATAGGGTGTAATGAGGTGGACTGGATGGATCTATCTCAAAATATAGAACTAGACTTTTATAAAAATCTAGAGTTGGATTTTTTAGTGATCATAATACGTATTTCTCTGAGGAGTCAAGAGAAAGTATAGTTCTGTTCAAATTCCCCTTTTCTCATGACAAAAAATAACATTTTAAGATTAATAATCGTAGAAAATTAAACTAAATGTATCTACTGAAACAATATTAGATATTTTGTTTTATAAAAACTATTAAATACTCAACTTAGCTCATAATTCCTACCATCCCAACTTAGGACCATTAAGGCCGTTTTTTTAATATATTTAAGAATACACATTTACATGAAATGATAAAAGTTTTCAAAAAGTAATTTCTTCGAGTTAGCAAAAACCAATTATTTTGTTTTAACGAAAAAGAGGACATTTATATTGCTCTATTCTTGAACGAAGCTAAATGTACAGTATGTTGGAAATATCATAAAAAAGTACATAAAATATTACCCTGTTATTTGATGGATGAACAATTAATTCTTTTATTGTTTACTTTGAACTAAATGTAATCATCTAGTAATTGAGTTTCCCAATTTCAACTTGTTAAAATATTGTTTCTTTTCAAGTTGAGTGAATCGATGATTATTAATGAATGAGCTCATGTAAACCAAAATCAATTTTACAAAGCCTTTTGATTGATATTAACGCTCTCATTTCTAAACCGTCTTTTTATTTTGTTTTAAACTGGCCATTTCATTGAAAGTAGAACTTAAAAACTCGAACGGAAAATCTATGAATAATAGATATTTGATGCTATAATCAACCATTTATTCCGTTTGTTGATGTATACTCATCTTTTATTTATTAATAAAAGGATGAATTGTAATGTCTATAATGAGCATTGCGTGAGATATACCGAACTCAGAGGTTGGAAATTTTATAAATTATTAATCCCTGTGTATGAACATGTAAACCTAGAAGCCTGTATTAAAAAAAAGTATTAGATATTTTATAATTAAGGCCCTTGGCCCTGTCAAATGCAAATATGAAACCTATTTTGTGGTTTTTCGCAATGCGTTTATTTGACTGTTTGTACTTGGGCTAGAGCCGATACCATTTTACCAATTTAGCTAAAACTTGGTACCTGGAATTTTCAAACGGTCTCCCATTTTTCTCAAAATTCACTGTAACAATTTTGATAAGATTTTATATCTAGAAAATGTTATAATTATAAACAAGATGGTAATTCCCAATTTCTCATTAACATAATTTTGATGGTAATTTACATAGAGGAAATTTTCAAATTTTGATCATTTTTTCGAAAATATTTAAGTTAATATATAACTTATTATTGTAAAGTTGTATCACAATTAAAGATAACAATATTTTAATTGAAAATATATTTTTATTAAATCAATAATTTCGTAGATATAAGTAAAAAAAAGTATTTTTAATTCTTGTCTTCGAACTATTAATTTGATTATTATTCTCTTTGGTGGACAAAGATATTTCTCATTTCTCAATTTTTATGTAACAGTGCTCAAAGTTCCTAATACTATAGAGTAAGAAACAGTATATATTATTTCATTTATGATCTTTGGTATAGTGTTTCTACCACAATGTAGGGTTTATAGACCTATTATTTAGTTTCACAAATCCTACACATTTTTAGAAAAGTCTATTTTAAGAAAGTCTGTGAGGTGCTCAGTAAAATTTATTTTATTGATAACAACTTTGTTTTACTCGTTACAAGTAATACATTTTGTGTGAATCTAGGCTCAGTATGGCATCTCAATAAACCTACTCTGAAATTCCAACGTTATTTTCATTAAATAAAACTTAGAAATCATTGAGCGCTTTGGTGGGACTAAGGAAAAGTTTATTTCTAGAACCCTTTATCTACCTCCTATTAATTAATTAACAATGTCCAGCACTGTTGAATCACCACTTCTCTTTGGCTAATTTTATCATATTATAATAAATTTCCTTTCTCCCCCTTCCCTCCAGAATTAATTTTTGACAAGGGGAAAACCACTAGTTCATTATATTAATACCAACAAGTAGACCACTAAAATTTTAACCCAAGCCAAAGGCCTTAAATTTAATCTATAAAACAGGGGTGGGTATAATTTAACACACCAAGAGCCAATAGTAAACGGATGTGAAACACGAAAAGCAATTAAAAGCCATAGCACAACTTCATTGGTAGGTTTGTAACGACACCAATTTGATGGGTTCGTATATCTAGTATTGTATTTGCTTTAATGACCTAAAGACCTTGCCTGCTTTAACGGAAAGTAAAGATAGGAATGCTGATGCTAGCAGCGTTGGTTTTATTCTGCGAGTCTTAAGGAAAAAACATAAAAACAATAATCATACATTCTTAATTAATTCTAAAATAGTCCTACATTGTCATAAAAAAAATATGTTTTTTTAAATCTTAAAGTAGTTTTTTGCAACTTTTCTTTTGTTTTATTTGGTTTATTTAAGAAAATGGTCAGCAATAATCTGTCTGCCAAGATTTAGATTAAATTGGTCAGTGGAAGCATATGTCTATCTAGAATAGGATACAATTAAAAGTTTTTTGGAAAATGCAAATTTATGCCATCCAGGAAAATCTATAGAGTGATTAATTTTACACGTCAGAGGAAGATATATTTCCTACATTGGTGTAAGAATGTAATATATCATAAATGCTTCACGTTAATGGGGGAGAGGGGGGAGATGGAGAGGAAGGTAAAAAAGACCAGTGTTTTTGCCAAATTAGATAAAATATTGCTCCAGTAGAAAGATATAATTTAGTTTTCTTCACACGGTGATAGTTGTTAAATATATATCATGAGCATAGCGCCATTAGGAGAAAACTTTTTATCTTTATTTAAAAAGTTTGTCATTAAATTCCTGGACACTCTCTAGAAATATTCAACAACTGTTGATATCAGCGTGAGAAGAAAGTTAAACTCTCTGTTTCTACTGAAGACATATTTGATATATTTTGTATAAATAAATAGCACCTCTATGTTCTAGTTGTCAGAGTTCCTGTTTACAGACCCAGACGTATGGGTTCGAACCCCTGTGCTTCCAGAATTTGTGTGAAGCAGTGGTTCTTGAACGAGGTTAACTCACCTTCGTGAGAACCAGTGAGGTACCGAACGAAAAATCAGCGGCTTTGGTCTAAAAAACTGAGATTAACGGCTGGAGGGTTCGTTTAGCTGGCAATGTGACACCTTCTTGAAATAAAATGTGTCACTATCTTTACCAACAGATGGCAGCCCCTCTGTCGGTATGGCTATTCACCATAAGTGTCTTTGTCTAAAATTTTCTTCACTATAAAAGTTTCAAAAACACTTTCCTTAACTTGGGTCACCTTCCATCTCACCTTAAGGCCCTTGGACCTGTCGTGTGCAAGTCTAAAACCTATTTTGTAGAATGGTGGGTGGGGGGTGAAAGGCATGGCGTGGCTTCACAACCAAACAATGTATCCTTCCGTGCCAACAAGAACAGATGGATCACGGACACCGTAGATGGTGCTAACTACCGGACAGGTCTTGCGGAAAAACCATACGTTTGTAAATACACGTTTTCTCGATAACAGGTGAATTTTTTAATGTTAATATTTTTAACACTTTTTCTAAGATAATGTATCTATGTTTATTAATTGTTACATTTTCTTATTTTTTGTTATCAAGCCGGCAGTTTTATATTGAAAAAAATCAATTTTTTCGATATTTGATCACTGTCAAAACTATAGAATAGGTGTGTGTATAAAAAGTATAATTTAATCAACATGCTTCTATTCTAGAACAAACGTTTCCAAAAAGAAATAGCAAAACAATAAAAAAATCTTGAAGACAACTGTTTGTTCCCATGGCTCTGCATTTCCACTCCAAATGAAAAGAAACAGTCGCTTTAAGCCAGCCACATGAAACAGAGCCTCGTATGGCCCACGGGCACATATTTTGTCACACCCCTGTCCAATAGGCCGTAGAGCTCCTGGTACGTCTATCCTAGCCACCAGAGTACCTCCCCAAAGGTTGGGACGGTGTAACGTGGCTATCGGAATATTAAATGTCTGGAGGGGAACCTGCGGAAAGGAAAGAGGAGTGGAGAGATATGTTCCAGATGAAATGAAATTACTAGAACAAGTTCTGTATAATCTCCTATACCTATATACAAGACTTGTACCTTCTAACTTTCAATTACTGCAGCCCAACTCAACAGTCCACCCCTCCCCCATTTTACTATAAGAAATGAGATCAAAAAATAGATTTATTACGTACGACCGTACAGGTTATATTGTGAGATTGGATGAATTTCGGAGAGCCTTGTAATCTTACAATCTAGTAGTATGAAAAATAAATATCAAAACGTTCTACTTTTAAATTTGTTGGGCCCAGTTTTTCAGAGTACACTATTTTATAATTAAAATATTATACATATATTGTTAACGTTTGTATAGTTGTGCACATGAATAGTGAAGCTTTGGAGAGCAAAATGAGATATTGCAGTTATAGCTGAATTAAGCATCATATTCTTCAATTTTTAAATGAATACCGAACACGGAAATAGAACCCGTGGTCTTTTAATTAGCTTTCAATAGTAATCTACCACTGAACTAACCAAGTGTATTGGTGTACCAAATCTTGACTGCATATTCAACATGGATTAATATCCAACATTTTTTGAATTGTAGTAGCGAAATCATTTCAATTTTTGTCAACATATACATATACTAAATGTTGTTTTCTAACAGGGAAATAGAACCAAACATCCGAGAGTTGTTTGCTTACGGACATGCATTCGTCAATAAGGAAAGTGACTTGGGCCAAAACTTACACCAATGTTGCATTCACAACATTTTGCCAAATAAAAAGCTTCAAATTTTTGGTAAAATATGTAGGGTCAATTTTACTATCATAAATAACATGGGATCTAAATTATTTTTTTCTGGTTTATTTAAGGTGTTTAATGTGCAATTTCTTAACCGACTGATTATATCAGTACACGGTTTATAAACTAACTTTAAACTATAACAGAAACAATATCCATCACTCAGCCGTCAATTAATCAATGTGAAAGGGGAATTCATTTTAACTAAGATAATGACAACACAGATATTATTTTCCTATTAAGATTTAATATGACCCTTATTATCAAACGAGTTTGACAGGTCAATAGAAGCTGAGCAGGGCCATCATTTATAGGCCCCCGCCAGAGAGGTCACAAGCAGAGTCAGATGTATCTCAAGGTTAGTCCTCTTACCATTTGGTGCTAGCTCTACACTAGCAAATGGGGCCAACCTGAGTGGGCCCACTGTATGATAAAAGTAGTCTATATTTGGATTTTGCTTTTATGTGTCTGTGTTTTCGTGGGTGTTAATACCCAATAATCAAAACAATGGGTTAAAATGATTAATTAATATGATTAAGGTTTTCTTAAGAAAAGCTTGAAATTAAATTATTAGGAATCCATCAGCCTAATTATTTTACATTTTTATGCAGGTGGATGGCAAGAAGAAAATAACGGTTTCTGATGCTTGGTTTGGTAAACAATTGTTATTAGCTGTGAGTAAATAAAAACAAAGTTTATTTGATTTTTATAGTTTATTATTTTGGTTTGTGGACAGTGGTAGACTGTAAGGATCTTAAACATTTAAGTCAAATAACTATATAATATGAGGAATGTACCACTCATTTTGAAAATTAATTTAAGTTTAAAGCATTTTGAACAGTAACTATTGGAATGCCAGGCCTCCACCGTGGTTCGGATTCCACGTTAAACTGTAGGTCCTTCATTTCATCTCACAATCACCCTACCATTACACATTAGCGTAAGTGCGTATAACCCGAACGGGTAGTAAGACGCGGTGCTAATAATAATAATAATAATAATAATAACAGTAACTATTACATCACAGATAGAGTACACGACCAAAATTTCAGTCCAAAAAAATAATGAACTGGTGTCAAAAAATAGGCATAAATTAGGTAAATTAAGAGAATGATTAAAATACTGTGGTACTCATGAACTGGCATTAAGAAAGAGACGCACCCTACTTTTATATAATAATGTCATCACTAGATAAATTTAGCTCAAAACCTGTATTATTTTATGTTTTCTGTTTTTTAGAGTTGTTTAGTGATATGTAAAAATTAGGAAAACCTAAAATAATTAAAATTAATATGTTAACACGTGGTGAGAAGAAAATCATTAGGGTAAGCTTTGAACTGGTCTCACCGAAAATAAAAATAAAAATATTGATATAGAGGTGATAAATTTTCATGATTACAGTACTTTCTCTATATGTTAAATTAAAATCAGCTCCTGTGGTATTTGTGATGTATCTCTATATGTTAAATAAAAATCAGCTCCTGTGGTATTTATGATGTATCTCTATATGTTAAATTAAAACCAGCTCCTGTGGTATTTGGGATGTATCTCTATATGTTAAATAAAAATCAGCTCCTGTGGTATTTATGATGTATCTCTATATGTTAAATTAAAACCAGCTCCTGTGGTATTTGTGATGTATCTCTATATGTTAAATTAAAACCAGCTCCTGTGGTATTTGTGATGTATCTCTATATGTTAAATTAAAACCAGCTCCTGTGGTATTTGGGATGTATCTCTATATGTTAAATTAAAATCAGCTCCTGTGGTATTTGGGATGTATCTCTATATGTTAAATTAAAATCAGCTCCTGGGTATTTGGGATGTATCTCTATATGTTAAATTAAAATCAGCTCCTGTGGTATTTGGGATGTATCTCTATATGTTAAATTAAAATCAGCTCCTGTGGTATTTGGGATGTCCTTACGGAAGCACAAAGTAAAGTTTCAAATTGACTCCTTTTATTTAAATCACTAACTAGGCCACATTTTTTTTTAAAAGTGAGTTTGTGTCAACTTTGAAATTGGTAGAAGCAAAATTTGTGTAAGCCGGCTTTATAAAGAGCGTCCACTTTATTTCGACTTTCACACAATAAAAAAATACAAAACTTGGTTACCATTTTAATTGTCTACAGTATAACCAATTAGATCGCCATAAAAGCGGAAAATTGAAACCCTAATTTGATAATGTCGCACTTTCCCTGAGGGCGCCAGTTTTTTAACTTAAAAGTTCTATGGTTCCAATTAAGTGCATTACCAAAATGTAAATTTCCTCAACACATTGTTTCTATTTATAAAAACATTTACTTGAAAAGACTAAACTTTGCGACTTTTTTATGTATACCAACCAATAGGAATTTTTGTTTGGTTTACATAACGTTTTATTACTTGGTCAGGCTAAAGCCTACATTAACTACGATAGGGGATAGGTATGGTTAGGTAAGGTTAGGTTAGGTTAGAAAGGGACACACCCACATATATTTGGAGCAATATTAGAAAACACCAACTTCGATGTCCACGTGGTCTCACGAACTACTCTTGTAGTAGGCTAGACGGCCGATGACGGGGAGATTGAGGTTTGAATCTTTGTTGGGTGTACCAAGTGTGGTTTTTTCCAAAATGATTTTACACTCTGTCTATATGCAAAATTTTGGTACACTACCTATTAATATAACCCTTCTAATCCTTTCAACTATAAGCGTATAAGCCAAACGGGTAGTAATATGCGATTATAATAAAACCCGTTGGAAATTGTCTAAGAAAAAAAAACACCTTCATACAACCCGACAGCATTCGAACCCTGGTTCCCCAGCAACCCAATCGAACACGAGCGTGATGCTTTAGACCAGGGATGACAATACTTTTCCGATTAGTGTGTCAATTAAGGACTACCTGAATTTTAAGTTAATTTACGATGCCGATTCTCATTTTATATGAGTATTTAAAAATCAAAACTTGTTGACTAGGCCTATTATGAAATGTAAAGAATTACTCAAATCAAATTGAAAGTATTTTAATAATGCCTGGATATCAAATTGTAATTATTTTAACAACGCCTAGATATCAAATTTTAAGTATTTTATTAACATTTGGATACCAAATTGTAAGTGTTTAAATAATGCCTGAATATAAACTGTAAGTATTTTAATAACGCCTGGATATCAAATGGTAAGTATTTTATTAACACTTGGATACCAAATTGTAAGTGTTTTAATAACGCCTGAATATAAATTGTAATTATTTTAATAACGCCTAGGTATAAAATTGTTAGTATTTTAATAACGCCTGGATATAACTTGTAGGTATTTTAATAATACTTGGATATCAAATTGTAAGTATTTTAATAACACCTGGATATCAAATTGTAATTATTTTAATAACGGATAGCTATCAAATTCTTAATTATTTTAATAACGCCTAGCTATCAAATTGTAAGTATTTTAATAACGCCTGGATATCAAATTGTAAGTATTTTATTAACACTTGGATACCAAATTGTAAGTGTTTTAATAACGCCTGAATATAAATTGTAATTATTTTAATAACGCCTGGATATAAAATTGTTAGTATTTTAATAACGCCTGGATATAACTTGTAGGTATTTTAATAACGCCAGGATATCAAATTGTAAGTATTATAATAATACTTGGATATCAAATTGTGAGTATTTTAATAACACCTGGATATCAAATTGTAATTATTTAAATAACGGATAGCTATCAAATTCTTAATTATTTTAATAACGCCTAGCTATCAAATTGTAAGTATTTTATTAACATTGGATATCAAATTGTAAGTGTTTTAATAATGACTGGATATAAATTGTAATTATTTTAATAACGCCTAGATATAAAATTGTAAGTATTTTAATAACGCCTGGATATAACTTGTAAGTATTCTAATAACGCCTGGATATCAAATTGTAAGTGTTTTAATTACGCCTGGATATCAAATTGTAGTTATTTTAATAACGCCTGGATATCAAATTGTAAGTATTTTATTAACACTTGGATATCAAATTGTAAGTGTTTTATTAATGCCTGAATATAAATTGTAATTATTTTAATAACGCCTAGATATAAAATTGTAAGTGTTTTAATAACGCCTGGATATCAAATATTAGGTATTTTAATAACGCTATATATCAAATGAGGAAAAATTATCTAACTCTCTTTGTGAGTGTCTTAGAAAGTATATATACATTTTAGCACCATGTCTTACTACCCGTTCGGGTTATACACTTATGTACTAATCATACTAATGATTTTAGGAATAGTAAGGTTATATTAATATGAAGTGTACCCGCATTTGCGTGGAAGGAATGTGCAAAACAATTTTGGAAGAAACATACTCAGTACTTCCGACCTATATTCGAACCTCGATCTTCCTGTCATTGGAAATGTAGCCTACCGCAAGGATAGCGCGTTAGCGCACGTGTTCACTGAATCAGGTATTACCGTATTTAAATTGTGATAGATCTGTATGGGTAGATGGATGCAATGATAAAAATGTTACAATAAATTATAAATTTAGTTGCATCTTATCTTATTCTAGTATTAAAATCCCCTCAATTAGTCACGCCTAGTTTCTATGGTTTATTCACCCAATTAAATTATATTCTCTTACCATACAAACCTATTTATTTATGACTAGCCCCCTTCCCTGTAAAAAGAATATTGTAAAGGATCCTGTAAAACAAAGCTTTAAATCATCCATCATGTCAATATAAAAACAAAACTTTTTTTTACTTTATTTTTTTAAATACAGTCCTACCATCACTGTATAGCCCCCTCCCTCTTTTTATCCTCCTCCTATTTTCATCTCATTCCTCTTTCCTCGCCGCTACCCCCCTCCCCTTCACCTACCCCACTTTCCCTTCAACAACTTTTTTTTTCCAACGACTATATAATATACTATCGACATTTTTATGAGGAATAAATTAAATTTTCTAAATAAAATATAGCCTATGCTACTCGCTGATAATGTAGCTTTATATTGGTGAAAGAATTTTTAAAATCGGTCCAGTAGTTTTTGAGTTTATCCATTACAAACAAAAAAAAAAAAACAAATCTTTCCTCTTTATAATATTAGTATAGATCACCTTTATCTAACATCGCTTCCCCATTTTCATCCCACAAGAAGCGCTAGCCCTTTAGTATATTAGCAGACAAACCCCATTTTTCAGGAAGTTGATTGACCACAAACCGAGTCCACAGAAGGCATTTAAGACAACCTCCACCTCTCTACACAACCCTCGTGCTCCAATCATGACCAAACACAGAGCAGCACACACTGGTCTCGTTAGCAATTACAACCCGCAATGAAATGGTACTACAGTGTTAGGGTTAGTTTCCTGCTGGGACAAGTGTACGAAATGGTTGAGCGAGGGTACAACTTCTGAGGTCTTGTGGAAGGAAGATTATCTTCTACATTTCTAAACTATATTCGGTGACAATCTCTGAGGGGACTACATATCTAATGAGGAAAAAATTATATTCTCTCTCCATTTACCTAATCGGTGACAATCTCTGAGAAAACTACAGATATAATGGAGAAAACATTATCTTCTCATTCCATTTACTATACTCGGTGACAATCTCTGAGGTAACTGCAGATTTTATGGAGGAAATATTTTATTCTCACTCCATTTACTATACTCGGTGACAATCTCTGAGGGAACTGCAGATTTTATGGAGGAAATATATCTTCTCACTCCATTTACTAGACTTGGTGACAATCTGTGAGGGAACTGCATATTTTATGGAGGAAATAATATCATCTCCTCCAATTACTAGACTCGGTGACAATCTGTGAGGGAACTGCAGATTTTAATGGAGGAAATTCTATTTTCTCTCTCCATTTTCTATATTTAATGACAATCTCTGAGGGAGCTGCAGATATAATAACGGAAATATTATTTTCTCTCTCCATTTAATATACTTGGTGACAATCTCTGAGGGAACTAGAGTTTTCGTGGTGGGAATATTATCTTTTCTTTCTTTTTCAGTAAAGAAAAACGATTATTTATTTTCTATTTAAAAAAATATATTCAAAAACTCGCACACTTACTACTTATTTATCATCGCATATTACTAAATGTACAGATTATACTCATATGTATTAACAACGCTAATAAGTTAGACATAAGGAAGGTTAAATTTAGAAGAAATGTACTGACATTTGTGTAGAGGAAAAGTGGAAAATAATTTTGGAAAAACGGCCCTTAGTGCACCCAACTGAGATTCTAGCCCTGATCTCCTTGCATCACAGCTAGTTGATTCAAAGTGACACATAGACGGGCCCCGAACAGATTTTAGAATAGCTTGAGAGGTTAGTGATACACAGCGACGAAAAAAAATCACTTTTATTTTCAAGCACACCTCCACTTTATAGGCAGGATTTGTTTCCATATAATGTCGTCTCCCATATTGTATCCTCCATTGGAGAGACGTTCCTGAATATACCCTCCAAGGATCTGGTACCAAACTAAATACCGAGAGGGAAGGAAACCTTTTGTGTGTGTGTGTGTGTGTGTGTGTTGTGTGTGTGTGTGTGTGGTGTGAAAATTTCGTGATTATCAGCCATGCGTTTATTTGAGTTAACTGCGCCATAAACGCTCACTCGTGTATAATACCCACATGTCTTGTCATGCAAATGTCTGTCTCGCGTCAGGAACGACATGAGGGAGTGTATCTTGACGATACCAGTGCTACTACAGGAAAATACTACCCCCCCCCCCACCCTATCGCGCCTTACAAGTCATCCAAAATATCTGCTCTCTCTCTCTCTACACTAGCAAGGTGTGAATTAGAAATACTAAACGTTTGGAAAATAAACAGTATTTGATTGGTTAAAAGATATTTATATATCTAGTTTGAATTTAGATTAAGTGTACCCGTTATATGCGTGGAGGAAGAGTTTAAATCCATTTAGGATAAACCAACGTCCGTACATCCAAACGGGATTCAAACTCCAATCTCATTGTCATCTGCAGTCCTGTCTAACGTGAGAGTGACGCCTTAGACAATACGGCCACTGAAGCAGGATGCTATATAGTACCTACGATAATACCCGATTCAGTGGCTGAGAGGAATATGGCGTAACTCTCGTATTGGATTGGTTTAATTATGATGAGGATATCGGGGTTAAAATCCTGGTTGAGTCTACCCAGGGTGATTTTTGCTAAATGGTTTCCCAAACTCTATTCATATCTTGGGATAATTCTATCCACCTCATTACACCTTATCTTTTTTGTGCTAGTTCTATCTAATCCAGCTCACTACATCCTATCCCTATCTTGAGCTAGTTATCCGGTCCACCTCATTGCATTCTATCCATTGATAGTACTCATCCACATCACATCCTATCTCTCTCAGGTCCATTTTAATGTAATCCTCCCATCTGAAAATAGGTCTTCTCAATGGTCTTTAAAAGTTGGTTTGAAAGCCAATAACTGAACAAGGTTCTAGAATTTCCATTAACACTGCATGTCCTTCCCACCATAATCAACGAAACTTGACTATCCCAACAATGTATTTTGATAATTACAGGGTATGTAACTCATCATTATATAACCACCTCCACTCCCAGAAGCATAATCTCTTTTTGGACCAAATATCTTCCTAAGAACTTTGTTTTTGAACATTCTAACCTTCTTTCGTTATCTAAGGTAAGAGACAACGGTTCACACCTATAAAAACAATCGGTAAAATTATTGTTTTGTATATTCTGAGTTTTACATTTCTTGAAAGCAGGCTAGATGTCAACAACTTACTGACCGAGTAATACCATGTATTTTATTATTAATTTCCAATCTAATATCGCTATTGCTGGTTAAAATATTTTAATCATCAACCCTGTCAAATGATGTTTCATTACAAGTAATTTATAAATTATTGATCCAAATGTGTGTTTTTTGTGTGAGATCCTTTGCTTTGTCGTTTAAGTGTTTAGTTCTTAAACATATTTCCTTAGTTGCTTTTGGTAAAATAATCTTTATTTCTTGCAACAGCTTCCTTAATACTGTCCAAAAATCTAGTTCACCTGTGTATCCTACCAGATGCATTGTAACGTTTGGTGTCAACTCTTACCCAATCTTTGCATATCCTTAATAGCATACTCTACTCTAAGGGTAAATTAAAATAACGTGTAAGGTGGAGCTCCTTGTTTCAACACATTATGTATTTCTAAAGTATATGAAAGTGAAATCTAAACTGTACCCTGCCACGAGTATCAGTCTCTATACCTCAATTAGCTTGGCAAGCTTTTAGGGTATCCTTTATTTGATTAAAATTTCATATAATTAATTTTTAACTGAATCATAGACCTTTTTTGATAGATTATAATATATTTGATGAATCATCATAATATACATATATTTGATGAATCATAATATATGATGAATCATCGAGATATAAATACTTGATTAATCATAATATATTTGATGAATCATTATGATTTATTCGAGGAATTGTTATAATATATATTTGATGAATCGTCATATTATATATTTGATGAATCATAATAATATATATTTGATTTATCATCATAATAAATAATTTATATTTGATGAATCATCTTAATATATTTGATGAATCACCATTATATATATGCATATTTGATGAATAATCATTATATATATATATGTAGTTATTTTATGAATCGTCATTATGTATTTGACGAATAATAATACATTTATGAATCATCATATAATATATATGATGAGTTATCATGCTTTATTGCCACTTTTTTTAAATATCTGCCAAATAGTAAAAATATAAGTCATTATTGATCTATTTCATCAAAATCCACACATTGATATTCCCCATTTATTTCCTCAGCATGGCGCTATATTATAAATCTAATTAAAATTATGTTAGTAAAATGTTATAGTTATATATTTCTAACGTAATTACAATAAATTTTATCACAGTTTTTGAAAATGGGTATTTAATTCCTTCCTTCCATTCTTATGTTAATACCTCATGGTTCTATATGGAATATATCAATTTATGTATTTCTATTACTAGCTTTTCACCACCTCCCTTTATTATTCACATACCTTATATGCCATAAATATAATTTATATAAAGGAGAGAAAAAATTTTTTTGTGCACTTTGCCATTTTTTATTAATATCTTACAGGTATAAGTAAAAACTAGAAATATCACGAAGATTAAAACCCATTAATAAGGCAATAGAAGATCTTTTTTCAATTTGGCTAAACCACAAACGTTATATTTTTTACGTTACCATTTGAAATAAACTTAGCATAAAATTTCAATTTATTCTTCCAGATTATTTTATTATAGAAATGGTTTTAAGGGGGTGAACATCGAAGAGAAAGGAGAATAACATTTGGGCCGTTCAAAGTACAAAAACCAAAGGTTCGTGACTAATCAAGGTTGCGACTATTTTTGTGTTCAAGTTTATTCAGAAAGAACATACATTTATTTCCAGACCATTTATAAGGTAATAAATAGGAATTAAATTTTATTTTTGATCAAAATTATTATTGTGAAATTCATAAAATAGGTGTTTAGAAACGTGATTTGGTCTTTATGGGGTAGATTTATACAGTCATAACACAGTTCAATATTTTAAGTAAATAAAAAAAGCCTCAATATTTTCAATTGATTGTCGGGATGTCCTTAAATTCTGTAAAGATTTTTCCCCCATAAATTTCAACCCTTCTCTTCATTTCACGTAAGGGGTCGTAAGATTTTCCATTCACCCAGCTCCCCAATTCTGTGTAATTTCTTACGATTTGGTAAATAAGTTTATTTTAATCGTTTTATTATTTTTATACATAAGGATTTATAATAAAGCAATTGATGTGTAATTTTTGATTACTTTAATTGCAGTAAAATTAAATGTAGCAAATCTTAAGTTTATTAAAAACAATTGAAATGTCATAGTTACCATAATATTAATTTTACACAAAAAATATTTTTTTATATTTGTCTCACTGTTAAAATTAACAAAAAATACCTTAAGTAAGATGGATTCTATATTCCCCTATACCGTCTAAGAAAATGTAATAAAATAATTAATGCCCCATCCCTCTCCAAACCTTGACGTTTATTAAGAACGGTCCCTTTTAAATTTATCGAAACCCCTCCACTAGAGAAATTATTGTAATCGTTAAAAAAAATTGATTTTATCTTTTGATGGATGTCAACTTTTCACTTACCCCCTGAAATGAGGTGGGTGTTAAAGTGCTGGTGGAATTCTAAATAGATATTACAAATAATTCTAAGAAATTATATTCCTTTATAAACATAAATATAATAACCATTATTCATGTGAAAGCGTTTATCTGGTGGTTTGTTTTAGTCCCTATACCCCAAGCGTACTTTGACATAAAGGAGGCTGTGACGATATTGACATTAGTTCTTTATTAATAACGGTTGTGAAGTCATGTTGAGTAGCCTCGAGCCATATATGTATATATATATAGTGTGTATGTATTTACTAAAGGTACGGTATTAAAGCACATAAGCAATCAAAGTGGCATCAAAGACATTTTGCAAATGAACTTGATCCATTATTAAACAAGACAGGTTGGTCGACCGAGGTAGTAAAGAGCGATGTAAAAGGGAGGAGCCTTAGATTTATGCAACTTGCGCTGATTGCTTGTGCGATTGATGGACTACAAACAAGAGTGTAAGGCGCTAAAAAATAAAGATAGGGACTGGATGTCCACTACGTATACCGAGTGTTCATTTAAAAACGTTCCATCAAAATATCTCGTAAACAATGCAGTGCATAAAAAAATGTTTTAAACAAAAGTTGTTTGGTTTTGAGGGGAAATAAGGTGGTAAATGTGATATGACTTTGGGTGGCATTGCTAAGGTGACGTTAAGGTCACTTTGATTATCTTAAATGAGACTCCATACTTTTAAATACATATTCTTGTAGAGCACGTTGTGCCATTCTCAAAATGATGGTCTTAAACTTTTTAAACTGAGTTTCTGACTCTCTACACTGAAAGATAAGGATCAATACTTTTCAATTTTCTGCATGTAGATAGATACCGTACATAGATATACAGTACAGACCAACTGAAAACCACTAAAATGAATATTCTTTTTACAATATTTGGTAGCAAGATGATGTTCAATCAAATCAAAATGTTATATAATTTTATATATAATAGAAAATAAAAATTTGAATGTAGTTTATAAAAAAAAATTGGGAGCTTTATTTCATTTTATTAATGCTTATTGTAAAAAATATACAGATAGATAACAGAACATAGGGTTATGGATGTACAATTGTATCACAATAAGTAAAAAAAACTCTAGTGTACCGTGGCTAAAAACATATTCGCCGAAAAAACCTCCGCCAACTATAAAAGTGCAGTTACACTTATCCCGTTTAACCAGGAAGCCAGCGCCACTCATGGATCCTCCGAGCACACCAACACTCCGCTCACGTTAAACAAGAAAAACAAGACTGTTTCCTTGGAAGGTTACGTAGTTGGTCTGACTTTCCCCGAGTAGCGGACGCTGCGCAGGCGCTAAAACTTGGAGAGAGAGAAGTACTCTTGGTGATCACGTGGTTTTCCCTACCCCCCCGTATTATCTCCCTCTTGACGTTGTGCGCAGGCGTCAATGAGGGAAACTCGCGCTAACTGGCTGATAGTGACATCATGGAACTTGTGTATCCTCCCTCCCATATTTTCCCCACTGTGCAAAAATGAATATAAGCGTGTACCCGACAAGGAGCAGGCACTCTTTCATGCTTTTAGGATGTAAGATCTTTCTACATGTAAGTCTACGTTATATTGGACAAGCATTATATAATTTGCAAACTGGTGAACTGTTAAATTGTAACTTAATTATGTAGGAACCTATTCGGATTTTCTTCGGAATATTTTTTTTTATGAATAATTTTACTAATTTAGTTTTGTTGGGTAATTAGATTTGTTATGAATTGAGGCATTTTATTTGGACGTATCTCTTCAAATTTAGATTCTATGGTAGTATAATCAAGTCAAGTTTTGTTATTTATTTTTGTAGGGTATATTGCGCTATTATGATTGGGATACTGCCTTACTGTGCTAGTAGTTCTAAATTAAACTTCTATGTAGTATTATCTTACTTTCAATTGCTACGCAAGGAGAATTTCGATCAATGTTTGTCGACCGTCATTATACACTCAGTTTGTTTGTAAGAGATATATTAAGCCTTTATGTAGGTTTCCCCACCTCTCGGGTAGGTGGACTATATTCGTATCTTTACTTATTTCTACTAGGTGATATAGATAAGATAGGAGATGTGATACAAATATACTTGCCAATATACGTGTTTCCAAACTTCAATTTCTTTTCAATAATTGTTCACTATATTTTAACTTTTGTTGAGTATATAAATTGGTTCTGTCAAATTATTATGAATTTACTTTATATTTTATTTTGCATTTAATACTCTTAAAATTTTTATTAATTTCTTGTACATAAATACATTTAATCTCTGCCCGATGTGTATTGTTGCTATTGAGCATAGCCCGCAATCTAAAAACATAATATTGTTAACATTTGGATTATGAAAATAAAACAGCCTCTAGGCCAATGTCTTCTATTCGGTTGATACGCTTTTATATTTAGCATACCCTTAAACTCACATTAACGTATATAATTATATATTTCATTTTGCTAATAGTTAAACATCTTAGTTCAGGTACTTGGGCTTTGGCATATTTGAGTTTGGATCAAATAAAGGTCCCTGGTGTTCCACTTTATGATTGCCCTTGGTATTGCAACACCTTATCTACAGAGAAGGTTTGACGAGTGATCAAGTAGTAAACTAAACTAGATATTAATAAGAAAGTATAGTTGTGTGAGAGAGAGAGAAAGAAAGAAACACATACAAAGAACCAAGTGCACGTTAAAATAGAAAGCCTATCATCGTAGCAGGTTTATAGGCCGGAAGGCGAAAGGAGAAAGTTAACTTGATTTCAACTCCATTCCTTTCATGTGCCTTCTCTCTATAACGCCATCTTGTCAGAATAAACGTGGGTAAAATCGGTTTCCCTGGATGAGGAAGTTCAAGGTTCGTCAAATACACAATATTGTCAACTTGAAAAAATTGAATCAGTTCGTGTAGGAAGGAACAGAGTCTATTTCTATAACTTTTCAGGAGAACGCAGGGACTCTATTGCTATTGCTTCATTATCTTATTTGATCACTTCGTAATTTGTTAAAATATTTTGAAGCCTAGAAATAGAATAACTTCATAGGCTGGCTATTATTTTTTTAATATATATAATTTTAATTTGTTACTTTATTAGTTTCTTCCTGCACTCACTCCGATAAATAGTAAAACGAAGCGTTCGTTCCTTCTATGTTATTTTCGTTACTTAAGTCTTAATAGTAGTTCTGTGAACAGTAGACTTCGCTTTCTCCATGTTATTATTGCTACTACAGTGTTACTAGTAGTTACCCGCCTCGGTGGCGTAGTTGGCTAACGCGCTTGTCGTGTTGAGCTCGACTGCTGAGGACGGGGAGATCGAGGTTCTAATCTCGGTCGAGTGAACTGGGGGTGGTTTTTCCTAAATGGTTTTCCACTCTCCCTCCACGCAAATGCGGGTTCACTTCCTCTAATTCAACCTTCCTAATTCCTAATCCACTAGCGTAATTAATACTTAAAGCGTATAACCCGAACGGGTAGTAAGACGCGGTGCTAAATATTATTATTATTACTATTACTAATAGTTCTGTGAACAGTATACTTTGCTTTCTCCATGTTATTATCATTACTACAGTCTTACTAGTAGTCCTGTGAACAGTAGACCTCTCTACCTCCATGTTATTATCGTTACTATAGTCTTACTAGTAGTCCTGTGAACAGTAGACCTCTCTACCTCCATGTTATTATCGTTACTACAGTCTTACTAGTAGTTCTGTGAACAGTAGACCTCCCTCCATGTTATTATCGTTACTACAGTCTTACTAGTAGTTCTGTGAACAGTAGACCTCCCTCCATGTTATTATCGTTACTACAGTCTTACTAGTAGTTCTGTGAACAATAGACCTCACTCCATGTTATTATTGCTACTACAGTATTACTAGTAGTTCTGTGAACAGTAGACCTCACTCCATGTTATTATTGCTACTACAGTATTACTAGTAGTTCTGTGAACAGTAGACCTCCCTCCCTCCATGTTATTATCGTTACTACAGTCTTACTAGTAGTTCTGTAAACAGTAGACCTCCCTCCATGTTATTACTGCTACTACAGTATTACTAGTAGTTCTGTGAACAGTAGACCTCACTTCCTCCATGTTATTTTCGTTAATTCAGTCTTAATAGTAGTTCTGTGAGCAGTAGACCTCCCTCCATGTTATTATCGTTACTACAGTCTTACTAGTAGTTCTGTGAACAATAGACCTCACTCCATGTTATTATTGCTACTACAGTATTACTAGTATTATTATTATTAGCACCGCGTCTTACTACCCGTTCGGGTTATACGCACTTACGCTAATGTGTAATGAGAGGGTGATTGTAAGATGAAATGAAGGACCTACAGTTTAACGTAGAATCCGAACCACGGTGGCGGCCTGGCATTCCCCACATTCACAAGTTGTGATTAATACACGTCTTATCAGAGGTGAAGGAAGGGTTATTACTAGTAGTTCTGTGAGCAGTAGACCTCGCTCTCTCCATGTTACTATCGATACTACAATCTTAAAATTTATCTTTGTATTTCAAGTTGATAGTCTTCCTTGCTATTCAATAGTAAAAAGTTAGACAGATATATACTAAATACAATATTCAAATTTACATTATAGTCAAACAGAATATCAGTTATTAACTTGTTTTAAAACTTCAGTCCTTCAATATATTTTATAAATTTTATGTATAATTAAATTTATAAATCAAATATTTATATAAGTGTGTGTGTGTGTGTGTATGTGTGTGTATGTGTGATTGTAGCTTAACCCAGGTTCAAAAAAATGTCCATGAAAGATCTTGTTAAAATTGGTCCCATCAACTTCGCAATAGTCAGTGAACAAACTGGCAGACCAAATGTCAAATAGTCTAGTCCAAACAAGAATAGTATATATATATATATATATATATATATATATATACACTATATATATATATACTATATATCTTCTTCTTATTAGCACCGCGTCTTACTACCCGTTCAAGTTATACGCACTTACGCTAATGTTTAATGGTAAGGTGATTGTGAGATGAAATGGAGGACCTACAGTTTAACGTGGAATCCGAACCACGGTGGTGGCCTGGCATTCCACACATTCACAAGATGTCTTGTCAGAGGTGAAGGAAGGGTTTGGAAATCAGATAAATCTGTGCCGGGACCGAGGTTTGAACTACGGCCACCAGCACAGAAGTCTGACAACTTACCCCTAGACCACCAGGTCACCCTACTATATATCACTTACATACTATATATATACTATATATCACTTACATACTATATATATACTATATATTACTTAAATACTATATAAAGGTTTTATACTTGGAAAAACTACCAGAATCTTTATAGTTGTTTTACATTGGATGTAAGATTGTTATCGCTAAAACAATATATGTTATTTTTTACTATCATTATAAGAATATTAATTGGCCAGGCCAAAAGGCCACTAGACAAAATGGTGGTAAGCGTAACGGGCAGTAAGACATAGTGCTAAAATAAAGTGGTGGTGAAAAGGATTAAATCAATGATTTTATTGAATATATCTAAAAAATTTTATAGATTAGATTATTTGATCATCGTTATTTTTATCGTCATCAAAAACATGGATTATCATAAATAAACAACATAAAACGTTTAATTTTACTTGGTTCACTTCTGCACTCAAACGACTCGACTCCTTGACGCATCTCCCTCCTTCACCCTGAGAGACCATCTTGAGGGATTTTCACCAAGATACACCTATTAGACCTAGCCCTTTTAATCCGTTAGGCTCATTTATGGACGTTGCCTTTTCCTGGGGAAAATATATCTAAGGTGGTTGGGATATTTATAAAATTTGGTTTCAAGGGGAAATATGTTAAGGGGGCTGGACGAAGGGGGATATACATGAATAAAGTTCAGACAACTTTCATCACTCGTTGCAATTACTGAAAACTGCAGTCTGATTAATTTAGGGAACGTAAATATATTATGTATATATAATATATATTACCCGCTTCAGTGTCTGAATAGTCTAATGCATCACGCTTGTGTTAGATTGGTCTATTGATGAGGAAGAGGTCGGGGTTCAAATCCCTTTCGTTTCTACTGAAGGTGGTATTTCCTCAATGCTTTCCCCCTCTCTTTCTATGAATATACGAGAAGATAACCGTAAATCTCAAATGCTTCTGTACTCATCCCTATCCTATTAGAGTTTTTATCATAAATTCATAGAACCTGAATGGGTAGTAAGACGCAGTGATAAAAATATTATAGCTTTAATTTTAGATAGAATTGCTCTTAAGCATTACTCTTACAATTTAATTAACTGCCTATAACGGAGAAATCGGGGTTCTAATTCCGAATGGATATATAATATTACTGCCTGTATTTATAATAATTTTAAAACTCTTGTTAACGTAAGAGAGCCCTTCATTTTTGTAATATGTTAACCTTACTCAAGCTTCCTTAAAGATCATTCGACTATCAAAATTGATAGCTCAATTTTAACACGTGTATAATTATATGCTATAAATAGTGATTCAATGATTTCAAATCATTACTGTTGACGAGTTTTAAGGGGACAACCTTGCAATTTTATGATTTTTATATACAATTGTTAAGGTAAATTAATTAATGCATGAAGATGAAATTTAGTATAAATAGATATTCAATATAAGGTGTGCGGATTGAAATATTTACTATATTATAATTGATTTTACTATTAATTTTAGTATTAATAGTTATATATTATTTATGTTAATATACAATAAATAATATTAATATTAAATGATATATTTGAACTATCTATGTTATTATTAATAATAATATTACTGACACTATAATTTCTTTATTCGGTACATCTTATATTCATATCTTTGTTCTACTAAATTTCAGCCCCATACATTAATTAATTTAACTTAACAGTACTCGGTAAATAAAATAGCTTACAAGAAGGGTCATTTGCAGTTATCAACATATTCTGTTAAACCACCTAGATGAGAATAACACACCATTCAGCCTCCAGATCATTAATTCATCACTGTGAAAGGGTAAGCCCACATTTACCTCGTGATAAATTGGTCGGAATTTGTGGGAATCCGACCCGGAGCCCTTAGCTTAATACAACTCAATATCATATCTGAGAGAATCACGTGGTTACTATAGGGAAACAGTGTTGTCACTCTCTCGTTTTCACGTGGTCAACCTTCTCTCCAATATACGAAACATTTGGCAACGTTGGCTCAAAGATGTTGCCACTGGCTCACTTTAACCCCAATACACTCACTTCTGACTAGCTGGAAGCTTGGAGATTTGGAAACAGTTAACTGAGAGCAGCAAGGATAAAGCTTTTCTCCGTAAGACCTACAGTGGTGATATTGAGTATAGACAGACAGACAGACATGCTACCGATTGAGTTAAGGCGTTGAACATACAGCTGATAAAAAGCTTTTACAATAAAAAAAATTTACATGTGCATATTGCTAAAAGGTAATTAGACGAGCTAAAAAAAAAAGGTAGGAATTTTTTGACCGATACAAAAGTTATTGAAACAAATTTCATGGTCAGGTCATGTGATCTACAGCTGTCACGTTGGATGGATACTTGTCATACTCATGAAATAACAATATTAATATAAATCGTACGGACAGAGTCAGTAACGAATGGGTGTTGAAGGAGTGTGGTTTGAAAGAGAATCCGATATATGACAATGTAAAGAAACGTCTTACGTTGGTTTGGACTTGTTGATAAGATGAGTGTGGATCGTATATATTTTTGATCTCATCTTACCATCGAAATTTTAATTCGAATGGATTAGGGTTGAAGAAGGTAGAATATAGAGTGCGTGTGACCACATTAGTGCGGAAATATTAATGTATAGAGGGAAAATTCTTTCAGTAAATAAGGTGGAGTTAAAACTCTCGACCTTTTTGTCACAGACAAACCCTACTTGACGAGACTGAAGCCTTTTTACGCGTAAACAGCTGTTCGTCAGTGAACCAAGCTATTACAATAAGCACATGAATTAGGGTTGGACTGTAGGGGACGCGAGAAAAGTCCTGTGTTTTTTCAGTTTTTATAGCAAAACTTTTATTGGTCAATATATTATTATTATTATTATTATTATTATTATTATTATATTATTATTATTAGCACCGCGTCTTACTACCCATTCGGGTTATACGCACTTACGATAATGTGTAATGGTAGGGTGATTGTGAGATGAAATGGAGGACCTACATTTTAACGTGGAATCCGAACCACGGTGGAGGCCTGGCATTCCCCACATTCACAAGATGTCTTGTCAGAGGTGTTGGTCAATATAAATCAACTATTTCTCCAGTAGAAACGTAGAGTTTTATTTTATCCACATGGTGATGTCAGATGTTGCTTAGTATCTGTCTAAAAGGGGAGTTCAACTATTATTTAAGCCCATTTTTTGGTCATTTTGGGCCCCATTCCTCCCCTTTCATGCAAAAATAATTAATGCTCAGTCCCCCTCCCCCAGTTTTACTTATGTAAAATTTATCGAATTTTTATAATATTGGTTCACAAGAATAACAATTTTTTATTCAATTTTAAATTTATGTAAATTATTAAAGTAGATGTGTCGATAAATGTTGGGAAATAATTCCCAATAAACACTGTGATAAAATTAATTTAAATTTGTTGTACTATAGAAGTAAAATTTAAAAATAAGATTTATATGATTTTATAGCTTTAAGTTATAGTTCAAACTTAAATGAAATTATAAAAATAAGTATTAACTCGTATTAATGAATACATGAATATTATTAAATTTATAAAAAAATTCTAAGCTTCTTTTAATCTGATGACTAAAGTCCTTGAATCCACGTCTCGACAATGCATTATTATTATTATTATTATTTGTTCATTTGAGCGCATTATAATTGCGGAATAAAGTATACCTCTCAGCAGCCATTCAATCAGGGGGCACTCGTTGAATTGCTGAGTAACTATTCCCGTCCACTAGGGCACAGGATTTCGGAACAACCTGTAATTCCATTCAACTCCTAGCCCCCTTTGTTGAATCAAGGCCAAGGCTAGTTATAAAGTTTAAATTATATACGATAACATATTTAATACTTCATCATTCATAGTTTTTCGTGACTGCTTTTAAAATGTCTATCTTGTACAACTTTGTAGTTAAAATAGCTTGGTAATTTTGTTTATTCATTCATCTATTTACTTTTTTTTTACAATGAAAGTTAATACGCATTTTAGAGGAATATAGCCTTTCAGATTAAATAACTTTGATCAGTTTTTATTAATATTTATATATTTTTGTATATTATGTGGCCAATATCCTATTTGAAACAGAGAACAGAAGAAAAGGTTGAGAAAATGAGGGAAACCGCTGATAATTTTCAAAATATAAGTTTTGACGCAAACAGGAGCTGAAGAGTGATGAAGTGTAACGTGTTACACAAACAAAGGTTGTACGGCAAAGTTTTACACGCTAATTGGGGTTTTTATTTTTTCACAAAACAAGTGAACTTATAATCACGAATTCAGTGAAGCACTGATAAACAGACAAATAATCAGAAATTATTTAAAAAGGATGACGGAAGGTGATATTGTCAGGGAGACCATCAAAATTGATACATCAAGAAATTTCAATTCATATGTTGTTCTGACTAAGAGTACTACGATATAAACGTATGTGACATATGAAACAACATATATCACACCTCTGTAGTCGAGTTGTGGCCTAATCTTGAAATTATCTACGAGCTGCAGCCCGGCTTTTTGAAAGACACGTAAGAATTGAGGCTCACTCACTTGAGGGAGAGGTATGAGTTGCACCCGCCTAAGTTATCAGTGTGCTTTCTATCATGTTATCTTAAATTTCAGATAGAAACTATCATAATCTCGGGTCTACATCTCTCGTAATATTCAAACTTCCTCAGTTATTGTTGTTCAATGGTTTTGGCAAAAATTTGAGGGTCTGTTAAATTAGGTTAGGTTATATCAACAGCCCGGGACACAATTTGTACGTGGCTCTGAAATTGTGGTGCCGCAATTCAACTGTGTCTTTAGAGGTAGACAGCTAGTGCGGTCACAACTCACCTGCAGCCAAACACACACTAAGTTAAAAACAGACCCGGAACTTACAAAATCAACTGAGGATCTACACGATATGTGTTGAACTCGTTACATTTTTTGACAGCAAAGGGTGAACCATTTATATTAGTGAAAGAAAAAGAGTCCAATATTATATATTTTTTCGTCTTGTAAATCCAACATTGAATTCATATGTCGACAAACCACCTTCTTTTTAGATGGTACATTTAGCTACTGTCCTACATTGTTTAAGCAGATTTTCACTATACATGCATTATGCTATTGACACGTTCCTGTAGCTTTCTGTCTACTGAGAAAACAAGGCTACACAAACTAACAGTAGTGTATTGTCATTGCTTAAAAAATTATCTGGTTACCTTTTTTTGTTATTTAGCTCCACGTCTTACTAACCGGTCGGGCTATACGCCTAAGTACTAATTACGCTAATGGGTTAGTAATTGATAAGGTTGAATACAGAGGAATTGAGCCCACATTTTCATGGATGAAAAGTGGAAAACAATTTAGTGAAAACCATGCCCAGTTCACTTGAGAGAGATTTGAACATCGATCTCCCAATACTAAGCAGTCAAGCTCAACACGAAACTAGCGCGTTAGCTAACTAAGCCACCGAGGCGGGTATCTACGAAAAACTTGACTCACTGGTTATCGTTGGCGAAGAAGAATTCCACCTTTGAAGGCGAGTCTCATGGTACACCCCCCATAGCTGGATACCATCAACATAACACCAGCAGTGTGACACTCAGGAACACAATGACTGTGCGACACTCAGGAACACAATGACTGTGTGCCACTCAGGAACACAATGATTGTGTGACTCTCAGGAACACAATGATTGTGAAACATTCAGGAAAACAATGAATGTGACACTCAAGAACACAATGACTGTGTGACACTCAGGAACACAATGATTGTGTGACTCTCAGGAACACAATGATTGTGTGACTCTCAGGAACACAATGACTGTGCGACACTCAGGAACACAATGACTGTGTGACACTCAGGAACACAATGACTGTGCGACACTCAGGAACACAATGATTGTGAAACATTCAAGAACACAATGATTGTGCGACACTCAGAAACACAATGACTGTGCGACACTCAGGAACACAATGATTGTGAAACATTCAGGAAAACAATGAATGTGACACTCAAGAACACAATGACTGTGTGACACTCAGGAACACAATGGCTGTGTGACACTCAGGAACACAAAAACTGTGTGACACTCAGGAACACAATGACTGTGTGACACTCAGGAATACAATGACTGTGTGTCACTCAGGAACACAATATCTGTGTGACACTCAGGAACACAATATTTGTGTGACACTCAGGAACACAATATTTGTGTGACACTCAGGAACACAATGACTGTGCGACAGTCAGGAACACAATTAATGTGTGACACTAAGGAACACAATGACTGTGCGACAGTCAGGAACACAATTAATGTGTGACACTAAGGAACACAATGACTGTGCGACGCTCAGGAACACAATGACTGTGTGCCACTCAGGAACACAATGACTTGCGACACTCAGGTACACGAGTATTGTGCGACACTTAGGAACACAATGATTGGTTGACACTCAGGAACACAATGACTGTGTGGCACTCAGAAACACAATGACTGTGTGACACTCATAAACACAATTACTGTGTGACACTCATAAACACAATGACTGTGTGACACTCATAAACACAATGACTGTGTGACACTCATAAACACAATGACTGTGTGACACTCAGAAACACAATGACTGTGTGATACTCAGAAACACTGAGGTGGGGCATATGGTGACTTGGGGTCATACTTTGACCCTGATTCATTAGTAATGAATGTTGAAAAAGGAATTCATCTGTCTTTAAGACAAGTCTTCCTGAATTCGACGATAGTTGGATGCAGAATCCATCTTTCTCAAGCTTGGTAAGTCTGATTTATTAACTTTTTTACTTTCTCATATAAAGAGAAAGAATTATAATAGTAAAAAATGTCGACCTCTGTATAATGATGAATCTTTTCCTTTTATGTGCCTCCCAAATCAAATAAAAGATAATGCAGAATCGTACTATCTTCTCATACAGGCCCTTGTACAGTATGGCTTCGGACAAAATGTTTTTGTTAGTTAATACTTAGGCTGTTTTCAAATTATTTCAAATTTTTAGATTTGGTTCAAAATTTTCAAAATGTCTATAAATACAAATAATTTTAAAGGTAGGCCTAGTTTTTCAAATACTACATTTTTGAAAATTTAGATTCTTTAAAAAAAGGTCTGAAAAAGTTGTCTAAATTACATATGTTATGAAGAAGGTTTATTCTGATTAACAAGACGATATGTGTATTTTTTGGAGGAACTTACTATGGGATAGTTTGATGAAAACCTATTTTTGAATATTTTGTTTCACGTTTTAATATAATGGGCCTATATTAAGGGTTAAGTTAAAGGAATATTGCTGGCCTTCACTTGGCCCAAACAAAGACGTCGCTATTACTATTATTATTATTATTGTTATTATATAATAAAGTTAGTGTGAGACTGTCGTAACATTTATTAAGAATACGAATATTAATACATACACGTTTCCCTTTTAGGTAGAGTAAAATCCAGCATCTTGGACGCATCATCGAGTTTCAAGATGCGAAATCGATCATAGTTCAAATAATACGTAATATCTTCGGGCTCAATTTTATGTCTCCCCAAGAAGTTGGAGATTCTTTTACACAAGATTTCATGGAGGAAATGCCAGTTGATGGGAGAGTCCTAGACTTTGTGGACTATTAAGTAGCTACGTTCAGTACATCGATGAAGCTTCACCATTTCCATCAGAAGTGTTGGCGGAAAAAATCAGCGCCACTTGTGCGCACTAATTATATATGCAAGACTTTTCACTCCAAATTTAGTAGTTAGTGTCCTTCCCCAAAGACCTATATATATATATATATATATATATATTATATATAATATATATATATATATATATATATAAAATGGTGTGTTAGCAAGCATATTCATATCTTAAGATAAATGCTGTAATTAATGGAAAATAAAGAATATTAAGATAATAAATTTTAGGCAAACAAAAATTAATAAATCAAAAAATATTGCAATGTGAAAAAAAAAATGATACAATTTCTTAAAACGTGTAGTTTATAAATTTAGTTTGTTCTTTTAATTCAGTGGTAAATAAATAGTAGTTCATTTTCCATTTCGAGCAAAGTTATTACGAATGTAGTTTTTACTGCACGGTTTGTGTAAGGTTGTTACCGAGCTTGAATGAGTTGTTCCACAATTCGTGTTCACCGGTCCACCGGTTTTTGTCTCCTCGATTTTCTTGTCCATCTCTCTCTATCTTACGAAAACATTGTTCTTAACACCCCATACCCCCATGTCAGAAAAAATAAGCAAAGCTCATAAAGCCACCTACCCCTCCAAGGTGTTTACGTACAACTCTAACAAACTCAATCAAGGGTGTCCTAGAGTTTAATGACAACATTTCCTCTTCATTTAAAAAGTTTCTCATCTAATGCTGGTATAGTCATGAAATATATTCAACAACTGTTGATATCACTACGTGAAGAAAATTAAACTCTACGTTTGTACTGGAGCTATATTTTATTTATTTTGACGGTGACCTGGTGGTCCAGGGGTAAGATGTCATTCTTTTGTGCTGAATGGTCCAGTGTTCAATACTCAATCACGGTACAGATTTGCTTGATTGCCAAATCTTTCCTTCACCTCTGACAAGACGTGTTTTAATCACAACTTGTGAATGTGTAGAATGCCAGATCTCCACCGTGGTTCGAATTCCACGTTAAACTGTAGGTCCTACATTACATCACACAATCACCCTACCATTACAGATTAACTTAAGTGCGTTCAAACCGAATGGGTAGTAAGACGTGGTGTTAATAAAATAATAATAATAATAATAATAATAATATAATAATAATAATAATAATAATAATAATATAATAATAATAATAATATTATTATTATTATTGTTATTATGTATTTTGATCAAAATAATGATTTAATATAAAAAGAATGCAAAAATACTGGCCTTTTCTGTCGTTCCTTGTACCCCCCGTCTTAATATCTGGCCTGTGGAGCAAACACAACACCAAATCCTCCGGTAGTTAATTTATTTGGGTAAAAAAAGAGGAAGCTAGGAGGCAATTACAAGTTTTTCTACCGTGAGGAAAAGTGAAGGCCGATAGAAGACATACGCACTATCAGCTCATCTAAATAAACGAGATTCTAAATTAGAAGCTGCCATGAACTTTTTTGAGTAGAGCTGTTCTATTTTTAAAATTCGCATATTTTAAAGAGAATGAAAAGGTAAGATAAAAAAGAAGAGCTCCTTTTTTATTTTCTACACAAAACAATAATTACTATTGAAGTAGCATCCTACCCCTTCTCCCTCTTTTCCCATTTCGTTGGATTATTTAGAGCAATAAATTCAGAAGAAGAAAATTAATCTTCTTTATTGGTAAAGTAATTGTTTTTCTTCTCAATAATTACATTTTTATTTTACATCAGTAATAAAACGCTTTTTATGCCATTTTATAGCTTTCAAATTAACTCCTTTCATAAAATTATTTTGAGAGAGAGGTTCAAATAAATTACATTAAATGTCTTAGAACGAATAAATGTTGCTTATGAACACATCTAAGTTTTTTTTAGAGACCCATAACTTATATATAATTTATATAGGATTGGGAATAAAAATTAGATGATTAGTAACTTGAAAATTAACGCTTTAATGAAAAGGTAAACACTCACTAGCTAAATAAAAGTAACTACTTACTAAACATTTCACTTCTTGGAGAAAATGTCACAAAGTGAAGCTACAGCGAAGGTCAGTCAAACCTCAACACGTTGTCCAACACTTTCCTCAGCATAGATCCTCTAATTGTTTCTGACTCTTCCTGTGTTTTCTAACACATTATTAGTAAGTTGGAGTTTGAACCCCTACACTAATACAAAGTAATATACTTTTTTTTAGCATCACGTGTTACTACTTGTTCCGTTTGTACACACATTTATTAATTACACTAATGAGTGTTAAGAATTAGTAAGGTTGAATTTTAAAGAATTATTCCTACATTTGCGTGAGGAGAGAGTGAAAGCCATTTATAAAAAAAAAAACACCCTCAGTAAGTTCGAGTGGGGTTTGAACCCCTATTGAGAGATTGACGCCTTAGACTATACACCCACTGAAGTAGGTTACCTAATACCTATGTACTGATTTTGAAGCAAACCCTGACAAAGTTCAACAAAGCATTCGGTTTGGTAAAGAGAGATACAAGTATTTCAGATGAGCTATTAGTTGATTAATTTATTTAAGATGATTTAATCTGGTACGCCACCTTTTAAACTCCCACATCAGTGGTTGCATAGTCTAAGGAGTTATTCATTTATAGAACCATGTCTTGCTAGTGGCCTACCGAGTCTGTTGTATAATATAGGGCAAACTTCTGTCGACAGAAGTTGTAATATTTTCAGCACAACTAAACCTCTGGCAATTAATATCAGTTTTCTAGACCAAAACCGCAGATTTTAAAATAAGAATCGCTTCATTTCTCCTCATGAGGTTGAGTTGACCACGTTACAGACCCGCTGCTTCACAGAAAATTTGGATGAATCGGGATTAAATTTGGAATATTAGGATCAGTAAGAGAGGAATTCTGACCATTAGACCCTGGAGGAAACATATATGTACTAATTACGTTAGTGTGTTAAGGATGAGGAATGCTTAATTAAGAGGATATTAATCCACATTCACGTGGAGGGAAAGTGGAAAACCATTTAAGATGAATTTAATTTCAATACACCTTACCAGGATCTGAGCTTTAACCTTCCCGTCACTGCCCGTTATATTATGAGAGTTGGCGTGGACCTGTTCGTATTACATAGTATCTGCTCGGTAGAATTGCTATTATGGTTGCTAATGTCTACAATAAAATTTTCATGAGGAAAAGGGGTAAATTTTAATTTAGTTAGTGCTGCCATCTGTTAGACAATCGTGAAACCTTTATAATACCATTTATATTATTGATAAAAGAGGTACCTCTCCTATTTAACAATAACAATAATAATAATAATAATACTTATCACCACGTCTTACTACTCGTTTGGTGTATACGCTTAAGTACTAATTACGATAATGTGCTAGGAATTGGGAATGTTGAATATAGAGGAAGTGAACCCGCATTTGATTGAAGGTAGAGTGGAAAACCATTTAGGAAAAACCACCATCAGTTCACCCGAGCGAGATTTGAACCTCGATCTCCCAGCCCCGGTAGTATAGATTAACATGAATCTAGCGCGTTAGCTAACTACGCCACCGAGTTGGGTAAATGTGTCATATTTAAATTAATTAATTATAAAAAGGTATTTGCTTGGGTTCTTATGGGGTTTATAATATAAAAATTGTCCTGGAAATTATGTGTGTTGTGACTTTCCTACTATTTCCCTTGTAATTTCCATTTATTATAATAAAATAAACAAAATTACTCAAACTGAAGATATTTTCATAGCCGATGCGATATTATTAACCTTAGTGAAATCACCGATAACCCACTCCAGTGGCCGAATGGTCTAAGGCGTCACTCTCATGTTAGACTGGCCTGCTTAAGACGTGGAGATTTGGGCTCAAATCCCGGTCAGGTCTAATTAAAGTCTTATTCCTAAATTGTTTCCCACTCTTGTTACACACAAATGCTGGTAGATTTCCTCTCAAATACCTCCTCCTTCATCATCCTTACCCCATTATATTAATCGTATATGTGTACGATACAAACAGGTAGTATGACATGGTTATAAATAATAATACCTATACATGTATTCCTTAGTGATTACCATCGATGGCCGAGTCATCCACCTTAATGATTTGGTTATCTATTCGAAAGTGAAATATGTTTGTAATCAGCTGTTACTATCTCACGTTGCAAAGCAGTGGCGGATAATATCACACGCTTTGGACCTTCAAATCACGGGGGCCTTAAAAATCAGAAACAAAAATAGTTTTTTTCCCTTTATTAATGTTTATTTATGTTGAAAACAATTATAAAATATTAAGTATATTGTATTGTATACGTGGGTCGATCAAAGAGTTGCGAAAAAACGTCTAAAGTTACCAAATTTCATGTACTAATGGTGCTCGGAGCATGAAGAATTCTTCCAAAAACTTTAGGACACGGTTTTCGTTGCCATTGTTAATTGAGAACGCTCATTTTCTGTTAACATTAATCACGCCATTTGTTAAGAGTTAAATTTAAGCGATGTGTTAATTATGTTTATAGAAAAGGATGTTGTTCAGTAACCAAACTATCAATCTATTTTTAATAAATTTGCTAAATTTAAAGAGAGAAATGTTCCCCTTTTGTATTATTATTATTATTATTATTATTATTATTATTATTAGCACCGCGTCTTACTACCCATTCGGGTTATACGCACTTACGCTAATGTGTAATGGTAGGGTGATTGTGAGATGAAATGAAGGACCTACAGTTTAACGTGGAATCCGAACCATGGTGGAGGCCTGGCATTCCCCACATTCACAAGATGTCTTGTCAGAGGTGAAGGAAGGGTTTGGAAATCAGATAAATCTGTGCCGGGACTTAGGATTATTATTATAATTATTTTCTGAGCCATTCGAGCTGATTCAGCTCTAAATTTTAAGTGTGAATTAAGCTTTAAAGTACTTGTTTCGCTATTACATGGCAGAGTTCAATAAAAAAAAATTTAAGCATTAAAACATATTTAACTACTATCTCTCTTCAAAGCCATGACAAAGGTAATATTATCTCAAGGTAAGGTTGAAGGAAGGAAAATATGTGATTCTCTGAAAGGGAAATAAAATTACATTCTGGCTCACGTAAAGAGTAAAAGCACACATGCATCATAAAATAACAACTCTACCGCTACTAAACAAAGAAAGACTTAAAATCATTAAAATGTTTTCATCCATGTATATGTGTTACACTCTGCTTCATAATAATATAGATCTATAATTAAATCAAATAGCCCCTTTGCATGTTTTTGAAGTTTGTTTTTTCAATGCTTCATATCTTACTTTCCATCCGTCGTTAAGGGCCTTTACTATAGTATTGAAGTATCTACATATCTGATTTACAGTTGTTAGTGACACATTCTACCACTAAGCGCTGTGGTCGATAATAAAGGGTGAGTAGTGAATTGTAATCGATTGATTTTATATATTTATTCAAGGTATTCTACGTGCACTTTCTGAACTGAGTGATTACATCAGCACTCAAAAGATTTCTTTGAGTAAGAGTGAAAAGACCTACCAATTTTGCCGGTAAAAGCATTTTCAGACACGTTACAGAGTTTTCTTATACGTCACAATCGATATGGGACTCATGGCTTTACCTACCATCCGAAGGAAGTTGTGCTACGGGTTTTTTATATCTCAAGAAATATCCATCTACCCCAATCGGGAACTGTAATCGAGGTTATTGCTTTATTTTTATAGATTTAATAATAACAAGATTAATGAATCAAACTTGTATATTAAATGTTGAGTTTAATGTAAATTTATAGTCGATAAAAAATTATGAGATAGAGATTTTAATTTGCATAATTTACTATACAATGAAGAACAATAAATGTACCTTAAAAATGTAAGAAATAAAATATCATAAAATATATTAAAATTTGATGAATTCTAAATATATAATTGAAAAATTAGACAAAATATAATTGTATGGAGATAATAATTATGAATTATCAAAATGAGTGATTAATAATAAGATTGAAATTATTTTATTGACTTTGTTAAAAACTGTGATAGTACAATTAAAATATGTCAAATTTATTAACAAATATTTTGAATTAAAAGTTTAGACTTAATTAAATTGCTCTATAAATATATAAAAAATTAAATGTTTAGATTAAACAGTTGCTAAATTAGTAGATGTATCAAGTGAGATTACAATTCAAAATGTATAATTTACATATTCTTCTGGTGAAAAACAGATAGTGTCATGTATGAACATTTATATACAATTATAATGCATCATCAACTAGACTATAAACGAGTTTATGATAGGTATAAAGCATAGGTTGACACGTTAAAAATATTAATACAAAAACTTTTAAGATACAATATAATATGGTACAAAAAAATTATCTAGGTTCAAATATGTTGTGAAATAAAAGAATAAAGTTTGAGGTTAACATCTGCCAAACAAATTTAATGAAGTAATCAAGTGATGTGGAATAATTTAAGTCTTATTTGTTTCCTTGTCCCATTACTCCTTTTTGATATCCAGTACTGGAAAGATCCTGGATTACTTCATTCAGACATGTTTTGGTACTATGGTACCATAATCATGGCTATTGAGTCGTTGTGAAAACCACACGATGTGTTATTACGATGGCAAGATGTTAGAATGTTTTCTAAAATGTTAAATATTTTGAAGTCAAAAGATATTTAGTTACAAAAAAAAAAGCTAAGCTGCATAAAGTTGACTAGAAATGTTCCTTACATAAGATTTAATATTAGATTGGTGACCTGGTGGTCTAGGGTTAAGGTGTCAGACTTCTGTGCTGGCGGCCGGGGTTCAATCCTCGGTCCCGGCACAGATTTATCTGATTTCCAAACCCTTCCTTCTCCTCTGACAAGACATCTTGTGAATGTGGGAAATGCCAGGCCTCCACCGTGGTTCGGATTCCACGTTAAAACTGTAGGTCCTTCATTTTAGCTCACAATCACCCTACCATTACACATTAACGTAAATGCGTGTAACCCGAATGGGTAGTAAGACGCGGTGCTAATAATAATATTAGATTGTTTTAAATCCGACAGTGATATAAACATTAATAATGAATGGACATATTTCAGGTCAACTCCAGCGACCTTGGGGTAAAGTGCCCAGCTGGTTTCAACAGATTTTCATTAAGTGATAAAAAAACCATAGCACTACTTCCTTCGGAGGGTAATTCTGTCCTAATGTCGATTGTGGAAATATAAAAGAACCCTAGACGGTATAAGAAAATACCTTTCCCAGCAAATTTGATATGCTTTTCGCTCTCGTTCATAGAAATTCTCGTGTACTGATATAATTATTTGGTACAGAAAGTGCACGTTAAATACCTTTCCCAGCAAATTTGGTAGGCTTTTCGCTCTTGTTTATAAAAATTCTGTGTACTGATATAATTATTTGGTTAGAAAGTGCAACGTTAAATACCTCAAATAAAAACAGTAATAATTACCTTTCATGGTAAACAGAGTGTACAGTACATCTTTGCAAACATACATTTTTACATTTTAGTCTGATATTTAATCATCCAGCTATTTCTTTTTTTGACCATATATTGCATTACTGAAATACCACAAAATGAATCTGACTACGGTCTACCAGGCGGAAAAGCACGCAGTTTCAAAGAGGATTCCAACTCATAATGGGACATATATTAGACTCATTACGTACGCTACGCGCCAAATAAACATGTAACCATTTGAGAGTGAATAATGAATGTGGTTATTTTGTTTGTTTGGCATTGATGTGTACAAGAAATATATACAGTACTAAATAAACTTCCACACTAACCGTTAAATTAATGTATTACAAACTTTCACAAAAACAAAACTGGTAAACAAAACAAAAAAAACACTGTTTTAATACGTTTGTATAAGGTGAATTTGTATAATTATTTGATTCAGAAATGTTAAATGTTCTTAGTTATAAATAGTTAATTAGTTTTAGGCTAGTTTGTATGACATGAATGTAATAATCATTTGTTTCAATGCTATTAATGACGGCTGGTGATTATTAAAATCTCATGACCTGAAAAAATACCTAATCAATTACCCGCTTCGGTGACCCGTGGTATAACATGCTAATCTCGCAATAAACTAGACTGCCTCTGATGTGGAGATCGAGGTTCGGATGTCAGTCGGGTGTACTGAGGGTAGATTATATAAATTTGTTTTCCATTCTCCTTTCACGCGAGTGCAGGTACATTTCTTCTGAATATAACAGTACCAACCCATAAAACCATTAGTTTAATCAGTACATAAGCGTATAACCCGAAAGGGTAGTATGACGTGGTGCTAAAAACAATTAGTTTGTCCAGAAATGGTTATTATTATTATTAGCATCACGTCTTACTACCCGTTCGTGTTATACAAACATACGCTAATGTGTAATGGTAGGGTGATTGTGAGATGAAATGGAGGACCTACAGTTTAAACGTGGGATCCGAACCACGGTGGAGGCCTGGCATTCCTCACATTCACAAGATGTCTTGTCAGAGGGAAAGGAAGGGTATGGTAATCAGATAAATTTGAACCCCGGACCCCCAGCACAAAGAAGTCCGACACCTTATCCATAGACCACCAGGTCACCCAGAAATTGTTAACTACCCTTAATGATGGCTGATAAAGTGGGTATGTTTCAAGTCGTGAGAGTATATGATAAATAAGGTTCAGAAAGTTCAATATAGCTTTAGTTGCAGCTGGTAAATATGGTGGTAGTTTAGTTTGTAAGTCGGAAGGTGGTATAATTAGTTGGTCAATAAAGTACTTTCACAGTTGAGTTAACTGGGTTTTGTGTTAGTTTTCAAGTCGTGAGACACTTTGATCAGCTGGTACAGAAATTGCACATTATTAACCTATACGGGGGGTGACCTGGTGGTCTAGGGGTAAGGTGTCGGACTTCTGTGCTAGGGTTCGGGTTCAACCTCGGACCCGGCACAGATTTATCTGATTGCCCAACCCTTCCTTCACCTCTGACAAGACATCTTGTGAATGTGGGGAATGCCAGGCCTCCACCGTGGTTCGGATTCCACGTTAAACTGTTTGGTCCTCCATTTCATCTCACAATCACCCTATCATTACACATTAGCGTTATTGCGTATAACCCGAACGGTTAGTAAGACGATAATTAATAGTAATATATTTTAATATATTTTAAATATATTATTTATATTATGAGTACGTCAAAACATGGTGGTCGCTTGGCTGGTTTTACTCCCAAGTATATCACGGGGCAACAGGGTGACTCTGTTGTGCCACCAGATTCGTCTTCAGTCTAGCACCAACCAATTCCCCCGCTCCCACGATGTGTTAATCGCTCCCTCAAGCCACCGTGCTCGAAGGGGCTTGGTTTGATTGTTTCCTCTATGAGAGTGGGTCTGGAGGGTGGAGAGGGAGGGGTTTTTTCCACTATGAGGGTGGAGGATGTCTTCATCACGACCCTCGAATAAAAAATGGGCGTTGATCCCCTACCTATCTCCGTAAACGTTATCTTCCTTGAGATAATTTCAGAGTGATATCGCTCGAAACTACTGCTCGACACGAGAAGAGACAATTATCTTGGTATAGTCAGTTTTCCATTGGAAGAACCGTCCATGTATTATAGTTAGTATAGGTTTTTATTATTATTAATAATAATTATTATTATTAATACACACACGTCTTACTACCCGTTCGGGTTGTACGCACTTACGCTAATGTGTAATGGTAGAGTGATTGTGAGATGAAATGGAGGACCTACAGTTTAACGGGGAATCCGAACCACGGTGGAGGCCTGGCTTTCCCCAAAATTCACAAAAATGTTTTTGTCAGAGGGAAGAAAGGGGTTTTGGTTATGTGCGGGATCGGGGATTGAAACCGGGACCCCCACGCAGAAGTCTGCCCATTTTCCCCTTATACCCCCAAATTAATCAAATAAAAAATAAAATTCAAATAATAAAAATATTATTAATAACAATAATTTTTATTTTTAAAATTTAAATTTAAAAAAAAATTAAAAATTAAAATACTTTTATTAATAATCCTTTAAAATTATTTATTTGTAAAACATCCCTTTTTCTCAACAAAAACCCAAACCCATACAGATATAATAATTAAACAGTGGAAAAAATTTTTTACCGACCTCTGACATAGCATACTAAATTTTACTTAAAACAAAATGTTTTTTTAAAAATTCAGGTTAAAATAAATATCTAAAAATATTTTTATCAATTACCGAAAAAAAATATAAGGATGGGGGGGAAAAAGGGGCTAGAGATACTAGTAAATAGGGATAAGGGGGGTTTAAAGAAGGGGGCTAGAATAAACTAGCTCAAAATAAAGGGAAAGGGTAAGAGGTGGGAAAGATAATTTAAGGGTCAAGATAAATAAGGGGAAAAAGAGTGGGCTAGAATTTTGCTACTCAAGATAGGAAGGGTGTAATTATGTGGGCTAAAAGATAGGCCCAGTCAAGATAGGGATAAAGGTTAATGAGGTGGGGTAGAAAGCTAGCCAAAATAAGGGTAAAGGGGGTTTAAAGAGGTGGGGGTAAAATAACTTAAACTCAAGATTTTGGATAGGGTGTAATTAGGTTTGGGGTAGAGATACAAACTCAAGGGTGGATAGGGTGTAATGAGGTTTGGCTAGAAAATTTGCCCCAAATAAGGATAGGGTTAAAGAGGGGGCAAAGATGGGTAGCTCCCAAAATAAAAATAGGTGAAAAGAGGGGTGGGGTAGAGATAGCAAACTCAAATAAGGATAAAGGTTTTAATAGGTGTTGGGGGTAGAGATAGCTACTCAAGATGGGAAGGGGATAATTTAGGTTTTCTAAATAAAGCTAGCTCAAAATAAGGATAGGGGAAAAGAGGTGGGCGAAGAGTTTTAACTCAAGATAAGGGTAAAGGGGGTTTAAAAGGGGTGGGACTAAAAAAGGGAAAAAAGGTTCGGAAACTCCCCAAAAAAGGATTTTGGGGGTAATGAAGTGGGCTAAAGATACTAACCAAGATAGGGATAGGGTATAAAGAGGGGGCCCAGATAGAGCTAGCCAAATAAAAAGAAGGGGGAAATTTGGGGGGGCTTAAAATAAAAGCTCAAGATTAAAGGTAGGGGGGTAATTAGGGGGCTAGAGAAACTAGCCAAGATAAGGGGTAGGGGGTAATTTTTGGGGGCGAATAAATTAGGGTAAATAAAGGGTTTGGGTTTAAAGAGGTGGCTAAAGTTAGATCAAAATAAAAGGGTAAAAAGGGGTAAAAGAGGTGGCTAGAAAGTACTCAAGATAAGGGGTTGGGTTTAATGAGGGGGGCTAAGGGTAGTAGCTCCAAAATAAGGGGTGGGATAATTAGGTGGGGGTAAAAATAGCTAGCTAAGTAAGGTAGGGTAAATGAGGGGTTGGGGTAGAGATAAACAACTCAAGAAAAAGGGTAAGGTTAATTAGGTTTACAAAAAATAGGTTTTAGCTCAAGATAAAAGGGTAAAAGGGGGAAAGGGGGTTTGGGGGTTTGAAAAATGTTTTGCTCAAGAAAGGATGGGTTAATTTAGTGGGCTAGAAAATGCTAGCCAAGATAAAGGGTAGGGTTAAGAGGGGGCAAAATAGAGTTTGCCTTTAAGATAAAAGGGTAGGTGTAATGAGGTGGGCTAGAGATAGCTAGCTCAAGATAAAAGGGTAAAGGGGGTAAGAAGGGGGGTTTAAAATGCTAGCCAAAAAGGGTAGGGGTTTAAATAGGGGGGTAGAGTTTGCTCCAAATAAGGGGTGGGTATAATTTAGGGGGCAGATAGAGCTAGTCAAGATAAAAGGGTAAGGGTTAATGAGTTGGGGTAAAAAAGTTTGCTCAAAGTGGTTTGGGTTTAATGAGGTGGGCTAGAGATAGCTAGCCAAGATAAGGATAGGGGGAAAAAGGGGGGCTAGAGATACTACTCAAGATAGGGAAAGGGTATAATGAAGGGGGGCTAGAAAGCAAACTCAAAAATAAGGAAAAGGGGTTTAATTTTTGGGGGCTAGAGAAAGCTAGCTCAAATAAGGTAAAGGGGGTTTAAAGAGGTGGACAAAAAAGTTTTGCTCAAAAAAAAGGATAGGAGGAAATGAGGTTTTGGGGTAGGGTAGGGTAGCTCAAGATAAGGAAAGGTTGTAAAAGGTTTGGCTTTGATAGGTTTTGCTCAAGATAAGGAAAGGGTTTTTTTAAGGTTTTCTAGAGATAGCTATCCAAGATAAGGGGTAGGGTTAAAAGGGGGGGGCTAGAGATAGCTAGCTCAAAATAAGAAAAGGGTTTTTAAAGATGTGGGCTAAAATAGGAGCTCAAGATAAGGAAAGGGTTAATGGGGGGGCTAGAAAGCTAGCTCCCCAAAAAAAGGGTAGGGGTGTAATGAGGTGGGCTAGAATAGCTTTGCTCAAGATAAAGGAAAAGGGGTAATGAGGGGGGGCTAGAGATAGGCCCACTCAAAATAAGAAAAGGGGGTAATGATGTTTTGGGGTAGAGATAGCTAGCTCAAGATAAGGGGTAGGGGGTTTAAAGAGGGGGCTAGAAGAAAACTACTCAAATAAAGGGTAGGGTAAATGAAGTGGGCTAGGGAAAAGCAAACCAAATAAAAGGGTTTGGGTGTAATGAGGTGGGCTAGAGATAGCTAGCTCAAGATAAGGAAAGGGGGTAATTTTTTTGGGGGGCTAAGATACTAGTCCAAAGGGTAAGGGAAAAGGGGTTGGTTTAATAAAAAGAAAGGTTGGGGGGCTAAAATAAGGTTTGCTCAAGATAAGGATAGGGGTTTTAAAAGTTTAAAAAGATAAATTTCTCAAGATAAGGGGTAGGGTTTAATGAGGGGGGCTAGAGAAAGCACCAAGTAAGGGTAGGGGTAAAAGAGGGGGGCTAGAGATAGCTAGCTCAAGATAAAAGGGAAGGTTTTTAAAGAGGGGGGCTAAAATAAGTTTTGCCAAAATAAGGATAGGGTGTAAAAAGGTGGCTAGAGATAGCTAGCTCAAGATAAGGGGTGGTTAAGAAAAAGGCTATAGATAGCAAACCAGATAAGGAAAGGGTTTAATGATGTGGGCAGAGATAGCTAGCTCAAGATAAGGATAAGGGTGTAATGAGGTTTGGGGGAGAGATAGCTACTCAAGAAAAAGGATAGGGTTAATGATGGTGCAAGAGATAGCTAGCTCAAGATAAAAGGGAAAAATGTAATGAGGTGGCCAGAAAATAGCTAAACTCAAAAAAGGATAAGGGGTAAAAAGTGGGCTAGAGATAGCAAACTCAAGATAAGGATGGGGGGTAATGAGGTGGCCCAAGATAGAAGCTCAAGAAAGGATAGGGTAAATGAGGGGGGCTAGATAACTAGCTCAAGAAAAGGGTAGGGGTAATGAGTGGACTAGAAAGTTTTGCTCAAGATAAGGATAGGGGTAATTAGGTGGGCTAAAGAAACTAGCTCAAAAAAAGGGGTAAAAGGGGGTAAAGAAGGGGGGCTAGAGGGTAAACTAGCTCAAAATAAGGATAAGGTTTTAAAGTGTGGGCTAGAAAAGTAGTCCCAAAAAGGATAGGGTTAATAGGAGGGCTAGAGATGCTAGCCCCAAAATAAGGGGTAGGGTTAATGAGGGGGGCTAGAGATAGCTACCAAGAAAGGATAGGGGGTTTAAAATTTTGGGGGTAAATAAAGTTTGCTCAAGTAAGGATAGGGTTTAAAGAGGTGGGTAAAGTTTGACCAAGATAAGGGTAAGGGGGTAAATTTTGGGTGGGCTGAAAATAGCTACTCAAGAAAAAGGGGTAGGGTGTTAAAAGGGGTGGGGCCAAAAATAGCAACTCAAATAAGTATATTAGGGGGGGGGTGGGGGGTTTTAAAGGAATGTGGGGGTTAAAAGGGGTAAAGCTAGCTCAAAATAAAGATAGGGTAAAAAGGGTGGGCCCAGAAGAGGGTAAACTCAAGATAAGGAAAAGGGGGAAAAAAGGGGGGCTAGAGAAGCACCAAGAAAAGGGTAGGTTTTAATGAGGTGGACGAGATTTTGTAGCTCAAAAAGGATAAGGGGGTTTAAAAGTGGGCCCAAAGAAACTTTCAAGATAAAAATAGGTTTTTAATTTGGTGGGGGAAAAATACTAACTCAAATAAGGGTAAAGGGATAAAGAGTGGGGTAGAAAGCTAAATCCAAGATAAGGAAAAGGGTTAAAAAAGGGGGTAAAAAATAGCTAGCTCAAGATAAGGGGTAGGGTTAAAGAGGGGGGCTAGAATAGCTACTCAAAAAAAGGAAAGGGTGGAAAAAGATGGCTAAGATATTAGCCCCAAGAAAGGGGTAGGGTTTTTAAAGAATGGGCTAGATAAATTTAAAACAAAAGATAAGGGAAAAGGGGGTAAAAAGGGGCTGAGATAGCTAGCTCAAGATAGGGGTAGGTTGTAATGAGGGGACTAGAGATAGCTGCTCAAGAAAAGGGTAGGGTATAAAGAGGTGGCTAGATAGAAACAGCTAAAAAAAAGGATAGGGGAAAAGAGGTAAATAGAAAATAGCTAGCTCAAATAAGGATAGGGTGTAATGATGGGCTAGAGATAGCTAGCCCCAAAATAAGGATAGGGTTTGAGGGGGCTAAAATAAAACTAAACCCCAAATAAGGAAAAGGGTTGTAATTAGGGGGGCTAGAGATTGCTAGCTCAAGATAAAAGATATTTTAATGAGGGGGGCTAGAATTTGTTTTGCTCAAAATAAAGGGTTAAAGGGGTTAAAAAAGGTGGGCAAGAAACTAGCTTAAGATAAAAAATAGGGGGGGGAATTAGGTGGGCTAAAAAGCTAAACCAAGATAAAAGGGAAAAGGGGTTTTAATGAGGTGGGCCAAAAAGAGTAGCTCAAATAAGGAAAAGGGGGTTTAAAAGTTGGGGTTGAAAAAACTAGCTCAAAAAGGGGTGGGGGGTTAAAGGGGGTGGGCTAGATAGAGGGAAACTCAAGATAAAAGGGGGAGGGTGTAATTAGTGGGGTAAGATAGCTACCCAAGAAAAGGGGGAGGGGGATAATGAGTGGTCTAGATAAACTAGCTTTAAAATAAGGAAAAAAGGTGAAATGAGGTGGGCTAAAAGCTACTAAAAAATAAGGGTAAGGTTTAAAGAGGTGGGCTAAAAGAACCCAGCCCCAAGATTTTTGGAAAAGGGGGTAAAAAGGTGGGCTAAAAGAAGCTACTAAAATAAGGGTAAAGGGGGTAATTTAGGGTGGGCTAGAAAAAGCCCAGCTCAAGATAAGGATAAAGGGGTAATGATTGGGCTAAAAGTTTGCTCAAGATAAGGGGTAAAGGGTTTAATGAGGTTTGGGGGAAAATAAACTAGCTCAAATAAGGATAGGTTAATTAGGGGGGCTAGAATTGCTACCCCAAGATAAGGATAGGTTTAATGAGGGGGGCTAATAGATTTGCTCAAGAAAAGGATAGGGGGGTTTAAAAGTGGGGCTGGAAGCTAAACTAAGATAAGGGGGTAGGTTTTAAAAAAGGTGGGCTAGAGATAGCTAGCCAAGAAAAAGGTAGGGTTAATGAGGTTGGGGTAGAAAGCTAAACCCCAAGATAAGGGTAAAGGGGGTAAAAAGGGGTGGGCAGATAGAAATTTGCTCCCAAATAAGGGGTAAAAGGGGGTTTAAGAGGGGGCTAGATAGACTAGCTCAAATAAAGGGGTAGGGGTAATTGGTGGGCCCAGAGAAAGCTACTCAAGTTTGGATAGGGGGGTAAAATGGTGGGGTTTGAAAGCTAGCTTAAGATAAGGGAAGGGGGGTAATTAGGTGGGGTAGAAAAGCTAGCTAAGGTAAAGGGTAAAGGGTATAAAAGAGGTGGGCTAATAGAGCTACTCAAGATAAGGATAAGGGGGTAAATTTGGTGGGGCTAGAGGGTAGCTAACTCAAAATAAGGATAGGGTGTAAAAGGGGGGCTAAAAAAGCTAGCTCAAGAAAAAGGAAAAGGGTGTAAAGAGGGGGAGCTAATAGAGTTTGCTCAAGATAAAGGGAAAGGGGGTTTAATTTTGACTGGCTAAAGATAACTCAAAATAAGGGGAAGGGGTTTAATTTTGGGGGGCTAGATAGAGCTAGCTCAAGATAAGGATAGGGTTAATTAGGTGGCAAATAATCTAGCTCCCAAAATAAGGGAAAGGTATAATGAAGGGGGGTGGGTAAGCTTTGCTCAAGAAAGGATGGTTTAATTAGGTGGGCTAAAAGATAGCTAGCTCAAGATAAAATGGGGAAAAAAGGTGGGCTAGATAGAGCTAGCTCAAGATAAAGGGTTTGGGGGTAAAGAGGTTTGGCCCAAAAAAGTTTCTCAAGATAGGGGTAAAAGGGGGTTTAAAGGGTTTCTAGAAAAGCAGCTCCCAAAATAAAAATAAAGGGGGTAATTTGGGGGGCTAGAGATAGCTAGCTCCAAAATAGGGAAGGGTATAATGAAAGGGGGGCTGGGTAGGCTAGCTCAAGATAAGGGTAGGGGAAAAAGGTGGGCTAGAAAAGCAAGCTCAAGATAAAATAGGGTTAATTAGGTGGGCTAGAAAGACTAGCTCAAGATAAGGGGTAGGGTGTAAATTAAGGGGGGGCAGAAAAAAAGCTAAACCAAGAAAAAGGAAAAGGGGGTTAAAAAAGGTGGCTAAAGATCTAGCCAAATAAGGGTAAAGGGGGTAAGGGGTTTGGGGGAGAAGAACTAGCTCAAAATAAGGGTAGGTTAAAGAAAGGGGGGCTAGATAGAGTTTCTCAAGATAAGGGGTAAGGGGGGAAAAAGTTGGCTAGAAAGCTAGCTCAAGATAAGGATAGGGGGTAAAAGTGGGCTAAAATAAACTAGCCCAAGAAAAAGGGTAAAGGGGGTTAAAGAGGTTTTAGATAAGTTTGCTCAAGAAAAAGGGGTAGGGGGTTTAAAAGGTGGGCTAAAAATAGAGCTAATTTTTAAGATAAGGGGAAAAGGGTAAATTGGGGTGGGCTAATAAGCAAACCAAATAAAAGGGAATATTTTAAAGGGGGGGTAGGAAAGCTAGCTCAAAAATAAGGGGTAGGGTTTAATGAAAGGGGGGAGATACAGCAACCAAAATAAGGAAAGGGTGTAATTAGGGGGGCTAGAGATGCTAGCTCAAGATAAGGGGTAAAGGGGGTTTTAAGGGGGGGCGGGTAGAGCTAGCTCAAAAATAAAGGGTAGGGGTTTTAAAAGGGGGGCAAAAATAGAGTTTGCTCAAGATAAAGGGTAAAGGGGGTTTAAAATTTTGGAAAATAGAGCTAAACTAAAAAGGGGTAGGGTGTAATTAGGTGGCTAGAGATACTAGGGTCAAAATAAGATAGGGGGTTTAAAAGGTGGGGTTGATAGAGCTAGCTCAAGATAAGGTAGGGTTTTAATTAGGGGGCAAAAAATCAGCTCAAGATAAAGGGTAGGGTATAATGAGGTGGGCTAATAAGCTAGCTCAAGATAAGGGAAAAAGGGGGTAATTTTGGTGGGGTAAGATAAACTAGCTCAAGATAAGGGGTAGGGGTTAAAGGTGGGCAAAATAAAAGCTAAGGCCCAAGATAAGGGGTGGGGGTAAGGGGGGGGCTAAAAGTAGGTAGCTCAAGATAGGGATAGGGTATAATGAGGTGGGTTTGATGAGTAGCTCAAGAAAGGATAGGGGGAAAAAAGGTGGGCCCATATAGATAACCAAGTAAGGGTAGGGGGAAATTTTAAGTGGGGAGGAAGCTAGCTCAAAGGGGAAAAAGGGTAGGGGATAATGAGGGGCTAGATAGAGCTAGCTCAAGATAAGGAAAAGGGGTGAATTAGGGGGGCTAGAAAATTTGCTTTTAAGATAAGGAAGGGTTTTTTTAGGTGGGCAAAAGGGGGGGGGGGGGGGGGGTGGATGATAAAATTTGCTCAAAAAGGATAGGGAAAAAGAGTTTGGGGTAGATAGAGCTAGCTCAAGATAAGGGAAAAGGGGGTTTAAAAAAGGTTGGGGGAGAATAGCAAACCCAAAATTAGGGGTAGGGTTTTAATGAGGTGGGGTAGATAGAGCTACTCAAGATAAGGGTAGGGTGTAATTAGGTGGGGGTAGAAATATCTAGCTCAAATAGGGGTAGGGTATAAATTTTAGGGGGGCTAGATAGAGCTAGCTCAAGATAAGGAAAAGGGGGTAATTAGGTTTGGGGTAGGGGATAGCTAGCTCAAGATAGGGAAAAAGGGGAAAAAAGAGGTTTTGGGGGAAAATCAAACTAAAATAAAAGGGAAAAGGGGGTTTAAAAGGTGGGCCCAAAAAGTTAGGGCCCAAAAAGGGGTAGGGTTTAATGAGGGGTTTTGATAAGTTTGCCCCAAGATAAGGATAGGTTTAGGGTGGCTAGATAGATTAGCTCAATAAGGAAAGGGTGTAATTGGTGGGGCTAAAAGTAGGGTCCAAAATTTAAGGGAAAGGGGTTTAAAAAAGGGCTGGGTTTAAAAATACCAAGAAAAAGGGGTTGGGGGGATAGTAATTTTTTTCTCAAAAAAAATTTTTGGGGTTTAAATGGACTTTTTAAAATAGTATAAAATTTTGGAAAAGGGTTTTAAGGGGGTTAACTCTCTTAAATTTAAAAATTTCCCCATGTAAGGGTCCAAATAAAGGGGGATAAAATTAGGGAAATACCCCGATTAAAATTTTGGGTAATTTATTTTTTCCCGAATTTGTTTCCCCCAAAATTGGGTAAAGGGGATTTTTGGGTAATAAGGGGTGCTCAATAAGGGAAAAGGGTAATTATGGGGTTGGTGTCTCAAAAATAGGGATAGGGATAAAGGGGTAAACGCGCAAGTGGAAGGGTTGGGGTTTGGGGGGCCCTTGGGGGTTGCTGAAAGGGGTTTGTAAAGGTGGAAAAATAATAAGTTTTCAAATAAGGAAAAGGTTTTTAGGGGTTCCCAAAGACACCAAAATAAGATTAAATGGAAAGTGGGGGGACCCCGGGTAATTTTGGTTTTTAATAAAAGGGGTTTGGGGGGGAAATAAAAAGGGGAAAAAAAAAAAACCATTAAGGGGGGGGGGAGTTTCTTTTTTTTTTAAAACAATTTTGGTTTAAATTTAATTTTAAGCGGTAAAAAAATTAGGCCTTTAATTGGAAACTCCCCCTTAAATTTAAAATTTAAAACTAAATAAGGCTCCAAAAAACCAAACAAAATTACCTTTGGGGAAAAATTGAATAAAAATTAAAAGGGAACAAATTCATTTTCTCAAATTTTTAACCCCACAAGTTTGCCCAAACAAAGCCTAATTCCTTTTCTTGCTATAATTGGGGGTCATTAAAAACTTACGGATGCGGGGTGGGGTTTTTTTGGGGAAAAAAATTTTATGGGGGGGAAAAACCGCCCAAGGAAACCCCAAATTGTTGGGGGGTCCTCTAAGCTCGGGTGAACAGGGGTTTAGGTTTAAAACCCCTAACCAAAATAAATTTTCCCCAAACTAAAGGAACAAAGTTCTCTTCCAAAGCAATGACCAACTGGTTAAAGGGGATAAATTAGGAAACGCCAACCCGGGGAAAATTCCTTTGTTAAAATTTTTACCAAGGAGGCGAAATTTGTTTTCAACTACGGGAAAAAAAACAAAAAAACTTTTTAAGATTTACCGGAAAATTTTCAATAAGGGGTTTTTAAATTTAAAAAAAATTTTAAAAATTTTTCCTTTAAATTTAATTTAAAAATTTAAACAATAATTTTTAAGCTTTTTCCTAAAAAAAATAAAAATTTAAAATTTTTTTAAAAAAAATAAAATCCTTTAAAAAAATTCACAAAAACAACGGCCGTGAACTAACCAAAATTTTAATTTAAAATTTTAAATTTTCAAAATTTTTTCCCCCCTTTTGCTATTTGGAAACCAATTTTTTCTTGGGGAGCCAGACCGAGGTGGGGGAACGGGTTTCCCCCCCTTGTCCGGGTTTTCTTTGGGGAAATTTTTTTCCTTAACAAATATTTTCCCCCAATGTACCGCAAGCCACCCTTTTTACGGATAAGGCTTGTTAAAATTTGTTTTCCAAGGGCCAAATTTTCCCAAAAAATTTTTTTTAATTTTTTAAAAAAAAACAAAATCGGGGAAACAGGGGTTTGGGGTTTTAGTTTGGGCAAAATTTTTCCAAAAAACCCAAAATTTAAATTTTTACCAAAAATTTTACCTAAAGGATCAAAGAATGCAATTTTTTTAAAAAACCGCGGAAAAAAAGGGCGATTGGGGCCCTTTGGGGGAACCCCCTTTTTGAAAATTTAATTTTTTTCTGCATGGGGAAATTAATTTAAAATTTTCTTTTACTCTAGAATACGTTTTTTCCCTTTTTTCCCCTTTAATTGTTAAACTTTTAAAAACCAAAGGGGAATAAAAAAAATTTTAAAGTAGTGGCAGGGTTTTTAAAATAAAAGTTGGGGGGAGAATAATTAAAAAAAATTTTTCAAAATCCTTTTTTATTCCATTCAAAAAGTTAAAAAGTTTTTCCCCAAAATTTTTAAATTTTTCCTTTTCCTTTTAAAACCCCAAATTACTTTTTTAAATTTTAAAAAAATTTTTTTTAAAAAAATTTTCCGTTACATAAACCTAACAGTTATCACAAGGGTTCCCAAAGAACCCCAAAAACCCAAAATTTTTTGTATTTAACAGAAATGAATTTTTTCCTTCCCGTTTAAATTGGGGGAAAAACTTAATTAAAATAGTTTTTGGGGGAACCCTTTTATTTTTTGCCAAAAAAAATTTCTTCGAACCCTTTAACCGCCTTTTCAACTAAATGGGTTGGTCCCCCAACAAAAGAACCACAAACCCTTTAAAATTAAAAAAATTTTTTAAAAAGAAGCAAATTTTTACTTTAAACCATTTTTCTCCAGGGAAAAATTGTCCAAATACCCCTTTTCAAACCCTTTACCTTTTTAAGCAAGTTCACCCGAAAATAAACCGCGAAACAGTCCCCTTTGGTTTTATTTTTTCCCGGGAACAAAAATTTTCCCGGAAAAAAAAAATTAAATTTTTCTTTCAATTTATTATAATGGGGATAAAAAAAGGGGCAATTTTGCCCCAAAAATTTTAAACCCCAAAGAAGGAAAAAAAGGGCCTTTTTTTCCTCAAATTTTTGGTTAAAAATTTTAATAAAAATTTTCCCCCTTTTTTCTCGCTATAGGAAATTTTAAAAAAAATTTTTTTCTTTTAAAAATGAAAAAAATTTTTCCCCTTCCCTTTATCCAAATTTTTAAAAAAATAGTTAAAATCAAAAAAATTTTTTAAAAAAAAAAATTTAAATTAAAGGCAATTTTTTGTTTTTTTCCCAAAATTAAGGGTAAATCCATTTGGGAAGTACCTTGGGGAAAACCGCAAATTTTTTCAAGGATTTCCCTTATTTTTTTCTAACCGTTAAACAAAAGAAGTTTTTCCAAAAAGTTAGTTTTTTAAAAAAAACTATTTTTTTTCCTTTCCCTTTTCCCGAAATTTAAACTTTCCTTTAATTTTTTTGAAGAAATTTTTAAAAAAACGAAAATTTTTAAAAAAAAACAAGGTTTCCAATTTTTTGCCCCCAGTTTAAATGGTTTTTTGTTCAAAAAGAAAATGGAAACCCCAAAAAAAAAATTTATTTGAAGAAAAAAATTTTGTGTATGGGTTTTTAAAAATTTTTAAAAATAGATTTAAATTAATTTTTAAAAAGAAATAATTTTGACCATAAAAAACGTTAAAAAAAACCTATTCAAAAGGGTTTATTTAAATTTTTCACTTGGTTTGCCCTAAAAGAAAAATTTTGGGTTAAAATTTTCAAAACTTTTTAAAATTAAATTTATTAAAACAAAAAATTTTTATTTTAAAAACATATTTTTTAGATTTTTTAATTTTAACATTCCAAAAAGTTTGATACCTATGGACTTTTTTCTAATTTTTAATCTTTACCCAAAATTTCCCCAAAATCTTCCAAAGCTGCCAATTAGTTTGGATAAATTTTCCCCGGGAACAAGGGAAAAAAAAATTAAAAAATTTTTTTGGAAAACATTTTTTATGAGGGGATAAAAAAACAAAACCAAAACTCTTCAATAAAATTTTTAAAACCTATAATTGTTTGGGGTACAAAAGAAAACAAACGTTTCATTTTTTAAAAATGAACCCATTTATTTAAAAATGAGATTTTGTTTAAATAAAAAAAAATAATTTTTTCAAAAATCAAAAAAGGGAAAAAATCCCTTTTTCCCCTTTTCCCTAACTCAATTTAAAAAAACCTGTCCCTAAAACCAAAACCAATTTGGGTTTAATTAAAAAAAAAAAATTCCCAAATTAAAAAACCAAGTAAATTTTTCCGTACCTTAAATATTGAAGGGGTTTTTTTTAAAAATTTTTTGAAATTAAACCTTTCAAATTAATTTTTTTTAAAAATTTTCCCCATTCCTTTTTTTAATTCTTTAATTGGTTCCCTTTAAAAAAAAAGTAAAATTTTAAAAAAAAACTACCACCTTTTTTCCGAAAAAACAACCCTTTTTAAATTTTTTTAAAAAACCAAAAAAACCCCAAAAAAATTTTTAAAAAAAAAACAAAATACCTTTTTTCCAAAAATTTAAAAATTTTCAAAATCCATAAAAGTAAAACAGATGGCAGACAAAGCATTTTTAAAAAAAAAAATTTTTTTTAAGGGAAAAAAATTTTAAAATTTTAAAAGGGGTTTAATTAAATTTTTAAAATGGGAATAAATTTTAATTTTACCCAAAAATTTTAACCCAAAACAAAAAGAAATTTAAAAAAATTCAAAAAATTTTAAAAAATTAAAATCCTTAATTTGGTTTAAAAAAAAACCCCTTTATAACCCCCAAAAAGGAAATGTTTCCGGTTCCCCTTAAAATAAAAAAAATATATAAAAAAAAACAAATTAATAAAAAATATTTTATAAATTTATTACTTAACTAAATGTTTTTTTTTAAATTCCTTTAAAAAATTTAATACCTTGGGATACGTTTTTCCCCAAATTTTTCCCCTTTTTCCCCAAGGTTCCAAAAACCTGAACCCCCCTTTTAAAATTGGATTGGGCTTATTAAACCCCAAAACCAAACAAATTTTAAAATTTTTAAAAAAATTAAAATTAAATTAAATAAATTGGCTTTGGGGTTAAGGCCTGAAGAAAAACAAGAAACAAAATTAAAAATTTTAAATTTGGGGCCAAAATTAACCTTTTAATTAAAAAACCAAAATTTTATACCGTACCTACTACCCGTTTTGGGGGGTTTAAAAAATTAAAAAAAAATTAGGTTTTAATAAAAGGGTTTGACAATTCCCCCTTTTTTTACGTGGGTTTTTTTAGGGTAATTTAAAAAAATTCTAAACTTTCTAAAATTATCAAAAGGGAAAGGGGGGAGAAAAATCTTTAATTAAAAAAACCCACGGAGGCCCCCTTTCCCTTAACGAATAAGGGTTTGAGTAAAACCCGCCAACCAATAGGTTTTAAAAAAAAATTTTAAAAAACGGCCGGGGAAAAACTGGAAAAGAAGGAGAAAAAAAAGGACCCAAAAAATTAAAACATTTTTATTTTTTTTTTTAATTTTTTTAATAAACCAAAATTCCAATTAATTTTTTTTTTTAAATTTTTAAAACAAAAAATTTTTTTCTAAATTCCTTACCTATTTTTCTTTTAATATAAAAATTTTAAGGGAAAAAAAACTTTTCACAATTTTTCCAAACCAAAATTTTTAAAAACCCCACCAAAAACCCCCGGAAAAAAATTTATAAATTTTTAAAATACAAAATCGGGGGCTTTTTAAATAATTTTTAAAAAGATTCAAATTTTTGATTGTTAAAACAATCCCCCAACTTTAAATTTTTTAATTTAAAAAAAATAAAACTTTTTAAATTTAAATAAAATTATAGAATTTCATTTTTCCCTAACAAAGGGAGCCAAAATCAAAAAGGCCTTCCTTTTTTTTAACCAAATTAAAAAAAAAAGGTATTTATAAAATCTTAAAATTGGTTTAAAAATAAAATCTTCCCAAAAAATTTAAAAATTAAAACTAAATTTAAATCCTTTAAAAAGGGAAAAGTGTTTCCTGGTCCCCCAAACAAAATTTCCCAACTTAATATTACATTTTAAAAACAAAAGTTAGAATTTTAAAAAGAAGGGGGTTTAAATTTTAAAATTTTTAAAATGACAAAGGGGGTTTTTTCGAATTTAAGCTTTCTTAAAACATTTAACCAAAGGGGAAAATTTAAGCTAAACCCCCCAAATTTTTCCTTAAAAAATTAAAGGGGACAGCCTTGGCCCCTTTCAAACCAATTCTAGGGTTTTATTTTCTTTTAAAATTTTAACATATTTACAATATTTTTAAAAATTTTGATTTGTTTAAAAAAAAAATTTAAATTTTTAAAATTTTTTCTTAAAATTTTTGAAAAAAAATTGAAAACCATTTTTTTAAAAATTTTAAACATTAAAAACAACCCAAAATTTTAATAAATTCTTTAAATATATTAATTCCAAAAAACAAAAATTTTTTCACGAAAAATTTTGGAAAAAGTTAAAAAAATAAAGAACCCCGACAAAGGTTAGGGGTTGAATTATTTGTTTTAGGGGTTTTAAAACTTGGTTTTTTAAAAATTTTTTTCAAAAAAATTCTGAAAATTAAAATTTTAAATTAAAAATTTTTTTTTTTTTTTAAAAATAAATTTTAAAAGTGGGGTGGAAAATTTTTTTTTCCTGTTCTAGAAGTTAAAAAGGAAAATTTGAAGTAAACTCCCATCAAATAAATTTTTTGGAAAAAAATTTTTAAAAAACTTTTCATTTTAAAAACAGGGTAAAAAAATTAAAAAAGAAAAACAAATTTAAAAAACAATTTTTTTTTTTTTTTAAAAATTTTTTTAAATTAAAAATTTTCAATTTCCCAAAAATTTCCCCCCAAAATTTTTTGGGGGTTTTTATTTAAAAAAAAAATTTTCCCAAATTTTTCCCCAAAGGTAATTATTTTTTTTCTAATAATTAACAAACCCCGAATTTGGGCCCCAAATTTGTTTTTATTCCCCGGGGTTAGAACCAAAATTTTAAAAAGAGTTTATTTTAAGGGTCCCCCCAAAACTTTTCTCCAAAGTTTCCCAAAAATTAAAAAATTAGAGCTTTTTTTTTTTGTTTTTTTTCTTTTAAAAAAATTTTTCAAAGATGTTCATCCAATTTTTATTGCCTTAAGCTTTTTACTTACCTTTTTAAAATTTAAAACCAAAATTTTTTCCCTTAAAAAATTTAAAAAAATTTTTTTGTTAACAAAATTTTCCGGGGAATAAATAATTTGGTCTTAAAAATTTTTAAACCTTTTTAACAAAAATCAAACCAAAAAGCAAGGGGCCAGGTTTTTTAAATGCCCCCCCCTTTCCCTTTTAATCCAAAACAAACGGGGGGGAATTTTGAAGAAAAATTTTTGGGGAAAAACGACTAAAATATTCATTTTTAAAATAAAAACTAATCAAATTTTCCCCCCAAATTTAAATTTAAAAAAGCTTTAAAAATAAACCTTTTTTTAAAAGGGGAAAACCCGTGGGCTGGGCATGGGGGAAAAAACCCAAACAAAAGTCCCCAATTTAATTTAATTTTGGGGAAAATTTTAACTTTACGTAAAAATTTAAAAGAGAGGGGGATTTTTAAATTTTTTTTATCCAAGGGGTTTTAGGGGGCAGAAAAATCCACCCCCAAAAAGTTAAGACGGGAAAAATCCAAATATTAACCCCTTAAAAAAATTTTTTAATTTAAATTGGGAAAGGGAAAATTTAAAGATTTAAAATTAAAAGAAGGCCTAAATTTTTTTTTTTAAAAAAAATTATTAATTTTAAAAAATTCAAAAAAATTTTTTATAATTTTTAAATTTAAAAAAATTTAAAAAATTTTATTTGTTTTTTAAAAATTTAAAAATTTTTTTTTTTTTTCCCCCCCCCTTTAAAAAAAATTTTTAAAATTTTTTAGTAAAAAATTGAAATTTAGTTATTTTTTTTTTTAACCCCCCACATTAATTTTTCCAACTTAATGGGGGTTTAAAAATAAATTAAAAAATTTAATTTAATTAATAAAATATAAATTTTTTAAAAATTTTAAATTTAAAAAAAAATTAAAAACGGAAAGGCCAAAAGACCCCCGAATTTTTAAGGTTGGTTAGTAAAAATTTCTTTTAAGGGGGTTTAAAAAAACTAATTGGGTTTTTATTAAAAAAATTTTTCCCCAAATAACATACCTTATATTTAATGGAAAAATAAAAGGTTTTTTTTTTTTAATAATTTCCCCTTTTAACGGGGATTTTTGGGGAAAAATTTTTTAAAATTTTCAAAAAGGTTTCCCCTAAGGAAAAATTTAAAAATGGGAAAATTTCCGTAATTTTTGAAATCAAACCCAAAACAAAATAAAAAATTTTTCCCTTATAAATTAAAATTTCCCCCTCCTTTTTTTGGGAAAAACCCTTTTCCTAAATTAAAGAAAAAAACAAAATTTTTTTTTACAAAAAGAATTTGTTTTTTTTTCCCTTTTTTAAACCAAATTTAGTTTTTTAATTAAAACTAATTCCAAAAAAACCCAAGGGGGAAAAAGGGGTAATTTTTTAAAAAAACCTTTTTTAAATTTTCCCCAAATTTAAATCAATTTTTAAAAAAGTTTTTCCCCCTAAAACCTAATAAAGACCCCCCCGGCCGGGGGGTTGCTTTAAAAACCCTTTGTTTGTTTCAGGAGGTTAGAAACAAACTTTTAAAATCTTTTTCAAAAATTTTTTCCCCTCTTTTTCCCTTTCCAATTCAAAATTAAATGGGTTTACCCTTTTCTTAAATTTTTAAATTTTTAAATTTTGTCTTAAATATTTGACCGGGAAAAAATCAAATTAAAAAAAAATTTTCCCCAAAAGGGTTTTTTTTGGGATGGGCAGTACAATAAATTTTAAAAAGTCAAAAAAAAATTGGGTTTTTTAAAATTTTTACCCCGTTTGGGGGGTTTAAGAAGTGACCCCAAACTTAAAAAAAAATGGGTTTTTTGTTTTAACAATTTTTTTTCGCTAAAATTAAAAATTTTCCCCCTTAACCCCTTTTTAAAACCGTCACTTAATGAAGAAAAAAACACCAAACCTTTTCAAATTTGGGGGGCATACTTAAATTTGTTTTTTTAACCAAAAAAAAACCTTTTTGGATAACAAAAATAACCTTTTTCAACAAATAAAACAACTAAAACTTTATTAAAAATTTTTGAAAAAAAGAAAATTTTCCAATTTTTTTAAATTTTAAAAACAAAAAAACTTTTTGGGAAAAAACTTGAAACTTTTACCATTTTGGACTTGGGGAAACCCCCAAATTTTTAAATAATTACGTTTAAAAAAGGGGGGAACCGGGAACGCCTTTCTCGGGTTCCCCCTTTGCCCAAAAAAATATTTAATAAAAAAAAACCTTTTAATTTATTTTTTAATTTTTATTTTTTTATTTAAATTTTTAAAAAATTTCATATCATTCCCCAAAAGTTTTTGTAAATTTTGAAAAGTTAGGGTTTTTGGGGGAAAATTTTAATTTTTAACCCCATTTTAAAATAGGGGAAAAACCAAAAAAAAAAACCCCCACACGCCCAACAAACTTTACCTCATGAAGATCTTTAAAATAACCTTAGAACAATACCCCTTTAAATTTAGTTTTATTTTGGTTTTAAAAATTTTAAAAAAATTTTTATTTTAAGAACCCTTTTAAAATTTTTTGGGGGAAAAAAAATTCAATAGTTGGGAATGCAAAAAAATTTTTAAAATTTAAACGTAAAAACTTAAAAGAAATAAATTTTTTATTGAAAAAAATTTTCAAAAAATTTATAAACCCCAAATTTTTAAAAATTTTTTTTAAACAAATTAGTTTTCTAAATTTGAAATTTAGACAATTATAATTTTTTTTGGTGGTTTAAAAACGGCCCCTAAACCCGAACGGGTTAGTAAACCTTTTAAAATAATAAAAATTTAAAATTTTTTAAAAAAAAATAATTAATTAATTTTAATAATTTAAAAATTAAGGCCCCCGAAAAAAAGCCTTTAAAAGGAGGCCGCTTTTTTTCTGTCCTTAAAAAAGTTCCCTTGGGGACCAATTAAAATTTAAAAAAATTTTGTAAATAAATTTAAAAAATAAAAAATCACCAATTTTTTTAACCCATTATTTGGAAATGGTGTTTAAAACCCCCATACCCCATTTTAAAATATATATTAATTCCCGGGCAATTGGGGAAATAGCCCCCATCAAAAATTTATATTATTACATTTTCCCCCCGGCCTTTCAATTAGTTTGGAAAAAATTACAACAAAAATTTTTAAAAAGAAATTTTTTTTCCCGAGGGCCGAATATTTTATTAAAAAACCTTAAACATTCAAGGTTTTAAGGTTTATGAAAACCCCAATTTAAACTTAACAAAATTTTAATTTAAATGGATAAACCCAAATAAAAAAAATTAAACCGCTAACCCTTCCCAACCAACGGGTTTTTTGAGTAAATTTTGCCCAATTCGTTTCCGGAAATTAAGAGAAAAAAAAATTATTTTTTTTTTTCAAAAGAAAAAACTTTTAAAAATTTTTTTAAAATTTAAAAAACCCGTTTTTTAAAACTTCAAAGATAATTTTTTCATTTTTTTAAATTTAAAATCAATAAACCGGGGGTTTTGGAAGGGAGACCCCTTTGGGGGGCCAAACCATTTGGGTTTTTTTGGGTTTAAACCTGACAAAATTTGGTTGGGGTTATTATTTTGTTTTCCCTTTAAATGAAAGGGGGTTTTTTAAAATTTCCCCAAAAATTTTTCCCCTAAACCTTAATTCTAAAAAAGGGAAAAAACCCCCAACCCCCGGGAGTTAAAAAGCGGTTGGCTTTTAAAAAAAATTAAAAGATTAAAAAAAAAAATTTTGTTTGGGGAAAATTTTTTTCCTTTTTTTAAAAAGGTTTTTCTTTCCAGAAATGTGGGGTTTCCTTTTTTCTAAAAATTTTTAAAACCCCCCCCAACATGAAGTTATTAAGCGAAATTGTATTTAAAGCGAATAAAACCCAACGGTAGTAAAAGGAGTGTAAAAATAAAAAGATTTAAAATTTGTTTAAAAAAAACAACGAAAAATAAAAAACCTTTTTAGAAATTAAAAATTTTTAAATTTTTGGGTCTTAAAGAATAATTAAATTAATTTCAAACCCCAAAGGCTTAAAAAAAATGGTTTTTCTGTTGTTTTTCCCAATTTCTTTTTTATTTTGCTAAAAAATTATAAAGAAATCTCTTTTTTCCACCCCTTCCCCTACAAACACCCCTTTTTTTTTAAAAAAAAAATAAAAGGAAAAAAACTTTCGTTATTAAAGGAAAGGAGAACCCGGGGGTAAAACGTATTTAAAGAAAGGTTTTGCCTAAAAAAAAAAAACCAAAAATTTTGTTTTTTTTAAAAACTTTAATTTTTTCAAAAGGGATTTTTTTCAAAAAACCCAAAAAAATATTTAAAAATCTTTTTAAAATTTCAATTTCCCTTTCAACTACATTTTTTTTCATTCTAAAAAACCAAAACAAAAAAATTATTGGGGAGGAAAAAAAATTTTTTAATTTTTTTTTTTTTAAAATTAAAAAGATAACTTTTTCCCCTCCCAAAATTTTATTCCCAAAAAAAAATTTAACCCTTCCCCTTTTTTTTCCAAACCGAAATAAAAGGGAATTTTTAAAAAACCCCCTAAAATTTCCTTTTGGCCCCCTTAAAGATTAATGTTAAACCCCGTAGTATTGGGGTTTGAAAAAAAGCAAGGGGGGAAAAAAAACTTTAAGGCAAAAGGGGAGTCAAAAACAGGCCAGTTTTTCCTTTTTGTTTTTGGCCAAAAAAAAAAAAATTTGAAATCAAAAAAAATAAAGCCCCCTTTTTAATTTTTCCTTATCATAAAACTTTTTTAATTTTTTCCAAAATTTTTGGTTTTTAAAAAAATTTTTTTGAAACCAAAATTTTTGGAAAAAATCCCCCTTTAAACTTTGAAAATTGGAAAAAAAAGAAAAACCCCGGGGAAAAAACGGGGAATTTCGAAAACCCGGGGGACCCTTCGGGCTTGGTACCCTTTTTCCCCGCCTTTTTTTTAAAAATGACTGGGAAAAAAACCCCATCCAAAAGGAATTTCAACCCCGGGGCCCAAAAAGGTTTTTAAAAATTTTTCCCACCCCTAAGGTTTTTTTAAGATAGTCCTTAATTGAAAAAAAGGAAAACGGGGGCAAAAAAAAGGAAAAAACCCGGTTTTACTTTAAAAAAATGCCAAAAATACCCCCAAAATTTGGAAAGGGGTTTTGGCCCCCGTGTTCCCCCGAAGGCTGGGATCTTTTAAATTTCCCCAAAATGTTTTTATAAAGCCCGGAAAAATTTTTTTTTTTAAAGGAGAAAAAAATTAAAAAATCAAATTCATTAGAATCTTTCCTTTTAAAAAATTTTTTTTAAAAAATTTTTAAAATGGGGGAACCCCAATTTAAAGGGGGGGGGAAACCGGGACGAAATCCTTTTAATTTTTTCTTTTTAAAATGGTAAGAGGCCCCCCCTTTGGCGGTTTTTTTCCTAAGCCGAAGGGTTCCCCGGGTTCGGGAAAAAAAAAAAAAAAAAAAAAATTTCCCGTTTTTTCCAGTTGAAAAAAAAACAAATTTTTTTCAAAAATTTTTAGGAAAAAAAAAAAAAGTTTTAAAGAACTTTTTTTTGCTAGGAGGCAAAAACAGGGGAAGCAATTTTTTTGAAAAATTTTTTGAAAATTTTTTCTTCCAAAGAAAAAAACCAAAAAAATTAAAAAAAATTTTTTTTAAAAGGTTTTTTAAAAAAAAATCTTTTAATTTTAAGTGGCTCAAAGGTTCCACAAGGAAACAAAAAAACCTGTTTTTTAAACCCCCCCGTTTTACCTTCCTTTAAAAACCCCTCCCAAAAAAAATTTTTTTTGGGAAAATATCCCCCGGGCTTTCATCCCAAAAAAAAACCCTTTTTTTAGAGAGGGGAAAAAAGGCCCCGAGGCCCCCCAAAAAAAAAAAAATTGTTTTTTAAAAAGGGCCTTCCTTACAAAAACCAAAATGTTTAAAACCCGGGGGATTAAAGCTTTTAAAATTTTTCCCCAATCCCCCAAATTGGGTATCCCTTCCGAGAAAAAAATGAACTCCAAATAGGGATTAAAAAATAAAAAAAGGAAAACAAAAAAGACGGGAAAACCAGGGGCAAAACGGAAAACGGGGGGTCCATTGAACAACCCGTTAAAAGGCCCCTAAAACAAGGGGGGGTTTTTCCGCCTTATCGGTTGGAAGACTTCTGTCTTTTAAATTTTTCAAACTCATCTTTAATTCCATTTCCGGGGTCATCCTTTTTTAAAAAAAGTTTTTTGGCAACCGAAAGATTTTCCCAAAAATTAAAAAAAACAACCATCTCAAAAATCATGCCCCAATGGGCCCCCCTGTAGGGGTTTAAAGGAAAAAAAAACGAGGGGTTTTAGAACCAAATTTGTTGTGCCCCCCTGTTTTAAGGGGGGAAACTAAATTGAAAATAAAAAATTCGGTTTTAAAAAAGCCCCCCAAAAAAAACCCGGGGGTTGTTTAAATTGGGGGCCGGGAAATTTTATATTGGTTTATTGGTTTTTCCCAAAGGACACAAAAAGGGGAATCATTAAAAAAACCAAATTTCCCCCAACCGGGTTATTTTAAATTTGGGGAAAAAAAAAATAAAAAAAAAATTTAAATTTCAAACAGAAAGGGTTTAAAAAATAATTTTTGAAATTTTTCAAATTTTTTTAAATTTAAAAGGGTTGGTGTTTAAAATTTAAATTTTTTTTTTTCAATGCAACATGGGGCAACATACAGCGTGTTTTTTGCTTTACCCCCCAAACAGATTTTACTTTTTTATTATCGCCAAACGTGGGAATCAAGCTGTAAGGGTAAAAGGGTTAATTCCCACTCTTTCTTGTTTTACTGTTGCCCCAAAACTCCCCATCCCACTATGTCACAAAGGAGTGTGCTGGGGGAAAATGAGCACTTGGGAACATCAAAGATCCAGTGTTTCTAAAAGTGTTGTAAAAATTGAAGGAAGGGTTTAAAACCCCTTTTAAAAAAACCCAAAAAGGGAACACTGTCTTCCCAAAAGTAAAGATGCATTTTTTTCCCCAGAAAATTATATCGAGTGTATGGAGTCATTTCGTTTAAAATAAAACAGAAAATACAAATAATTTTAATATATATATATATAAAATATATAAAATTCAAACTTTAAAACCCTGGTTCTAATCTTCCACACTCTGAATCCGATCCCAAAAAAAAATTTTTTCTAAAAAAATGATTTTTTTGGGCCCCTTTATGGGGTCAGTGGGTATAAATTTTAAAATTTAACAAAACCCCCTTTACTTTTCATCATTTTTTTTCAACCTTGGGGGGAAAGGGGGCCGGAGATCCATTTTAAATTTTTTTAAAAAGGTCAATAAGGGGGCGAAATTTTATTAAAATTTAAAAAAAACCCAAAATTTTTTGTAAAAAAAACTTAAAATTTTTAAAAATAGAACGAAAATTCCCTTATGAAAGACCCCCTGTCTGGGAATTTGGGAACGCACTTTAAAAAAAGGAACCCCAAAAAATATATAACATACCAAAAAAAGAAAGCCCTTTTAAAAACAACTTTTTTTCATTATAAAATATATTTTCTATATTAAAAAAAAGGAAAAACTTTAAAAATTTAACTGAAATTCCCAAAGAGTTTAATTTTTAAACTTTTTTTATTTTTAAATTTTAAATTCCCTCTACCCTTTATGGTCCCCTTTTGGGAAAGTTTTTCCCAGAACCGTGTTAATGGTTCAAACCAAGCCAGGGGCTACAAAACTTGAGCGATAAAAAAAAATCCGTAGCCCCAACCTTCCCACGAGGGAAAAAAAAAACCGTCATCCCCATGTCCCTTTTTGGGATTCTAAAACCCCTAAACCCTTTTCCCTTTCAAAAATTTGGAGCCCCAAAAATCTCCTCCAAGAAAAATTTTCATGGCTAAATAATCAGTCGGTTTTTAAAAATGGGAATTTAAATTTTCTTTAATAAATAAAAAAAATTTAAACCCAAAAAAGTTTAAGGGTTTTGATTACACTAAGTAACAAAAAAAAATTGTAAAATAAATTTTTTTGTGTAAAATTTTTTTTATTTGTGTTGTCAGTACTTTCTGCTATTTTAAGGTTCAACCTTTTTGGGGGTTGGGGGCCGGGATTCAAACCTCGGGTTTCCGGGATTTTAGGGAAAATTTGTTTTAATTAAAAAGCCCGGACTTTGAAGGTTTCCTACTACAGTACCACGGGGGCTTCTTTGGTGCTTTCTGACAGCTAAAGATATTCCCCGACACAAAATTTAAGGGATTTACCTAAATTTTGAAATATCAGAAATGACAACTGCTAAGACAAAATGTTTTTGCAGGAGCATTGGGGTTTGGCGAGGGATACTAATTGGGCTGGGAACTCTTCAAAGCTTTTAGGGTTTTGAGCGGAGCCCCGGGCCCGTCAAAACCAAAAAAGCCAGGCACTGTATAAAATTTGGGAAAAGAGTAGATAGGAAAAAAAAACCCTCTCAAAGGGCGATATTCTGGTTAAAGAACATTTTAAACCAACTTTTCACATAATCAAAACCGTTTTATAAAAAGGTGCAAAAGATTGGACAACAAAAACTATATATTTTGCTTTGATCTCACGGGCAAAGAACGGGAGACATAACTTTTCATAAAAAAACATTTAAAACCCGGTTTTTAAATTTTAAATTTAAAAATATTTTTTAAACACCACTCTTACTACCCTTTTGGGTTTAAAAACGCTTTAAGGGACAAAATTTCGCAAAAGATTAAGAATTTTGGGAAAGGTTTTAATTAGAGGAAGTTTAACCCGCATTTTTCGTGGGGGGAGAGTGGAAAATACCATTTAGGAAAAACCACCCCCTTTACCCACCGAGATTCGAAAACCCCGATAAACCCCCTCCTCCAAACAGTTGAGCCAAACCGACTAAACGCGTTAGCAACCAAAACGCCACCGAGGCGGGTTTTTTTTTAATTTTTAATTTTCCCAACAAAATTTTAAAAACCCTTGTTTTGAAAAACAAATTTTTAAAAACCTTGTTTTTTATTTTGGGAAAGGGCCTTTAGTAACTTATTTTTTTTCCTCTATCTATATTTTTTGGGTTTTAAATCGGTTACTGAATCCCAATAAGTATGTTATGAAAATAAATACATAGTATGTTAAATTAAAAACAAATTTCAACCGAATTCGATTAAAATTTTTTGTTACCTAAATTTTCCCCATTTGAATTGGGGAGTTAAAAAACCCGGCATAATCTACCCTTTTAAAAGTCGCCAAAAAAAATTTTCTAAGACAAAATTTTCCAAAAAAACATCCCCGATTCCCTACTTGAAATTTTAAAAAAAGGAATTTGGGAGGGTATCTTTTCGGGGAAATGACCCTTTAGTAAATTTTAATAACCTTCTACATTTTTTTAGCGCTTTTCGAAACACATTAACCCCCCGTCTTTTGTTTTAAAAGATGGGAAACAAAAAGGGCGGAAATTTAAATTCTTTTAAAAACTTTCCCACCCACCCTTTTTAACTCACCAAATTTTCTTTCACTTTTTCTTTCTTCCCTCATCTCCTTTTAAAAAAAATATTTTAGATAAATAAAAAGTTTACTTAGGTTTTTAACCAAAAGAGTTCATTATTTTTAAAAATCCCTAAGGAAAAACTCGAGACCAAACCCCAAGTTTTAAAAAAAAGTTTTTGTAACAAAGAAAATTTAAAAAACCCCCTTGGGGGTATATTTTTTAAAATTTCAAGGTTGTAAAATTTTTTTGTGTCCAAAAGGACAATTTCAACATTTAAAAACATATATAAAAATAAAAAATTTTTTTTTTAAAGCGGCCCAGCATATAGACGAAAATTTTTTAGGAAAAGCTTTTAAAAAAAAAAAATTTGGCTGCCCAAAAATTTTCTTTCTTTTTTCTATCCTAACTATTGCAACAAAATAAAATGGTTGGCCCCTGGGGGACGGGGTTTTAAAAGGGGTTTAGTGAAAAATTAAGGAAAAAAAAAACTAATAGGGGCCCCTTTCAAAGATCATCGACTGTCGTAAGCCTCTAAAATTTTCAACAAACCGTACATGTCCGTCTTTATGTTATTTTTTTTATCAGTTTTTACTCCTATGGCAACGTGCAACAACATGGGGGATAAAAAAAAGTGGGCGCGTGCTTAAATACTGGGCTTAAGGAAATACACGCGTGTTTGCACATGTCAGTACACTGTCATTTTTTTCCCACCAAGTGCAAAAAAATGAAGGACTTTAACTGATGTGATCAAAAAATTCTGTCACATCTTAAATTTTTCGAAAATCCATTCATTTAATCCAACAGTACTGCCCCTAAAAAGACGTAAAACGTCAGCATTAAAATTTTTACTTTAAATTTAAAAATGACAGTCTGACTGATCGTTAAAAGGGCCCCAATTTAAAGTTAAAGAAATTTAAAAGGGGGTGTGTGACTAGGGTTTTTTATTTTTGTTTTTTAGGGTAATTTCCCTTTTTGACCGGGAGAGGGGTGACCTTCAGTTCGGGTTTGCCTTAGGGGAAAACCCTCGCCGTTTTTAGTGGCACTGTCTTTGCCCCGGGTAAAAACCCATGGAGGGGTTTTCCCAAAACCAAACCCCCAAAAATGAGATGATGTTAAAAAAAAGTGAATATGAAGGTTTGGCTAGGGGGAGTCTTTAAACCCCAACAAAAGCCTAATATAAAACCAAAAACCAAGGGGCCGTTGTTAAAAATTTCCCCAAAAGAGAAAATTTTCAAAAAAAATCAGCCGAAAACGAACCCATGACTCCTAAAATTTCTACGGCCCGATTATGACTCGGTTATGGGTGTCCCTTGAAGGGGTAGGGAGAAGCGGGGATTTGGGGAAATTTTGATAAAATTTGGAGGGGGAGGGGAATAAGGAGTTGTTTTTTTGAGCTAAATGCACAGGTTTTTTGCTTTGCCCGTAAAGGGGAAAAACGGATCCGAAAAAGGTAGTTTGTATTGTAAAGAAATGAAAGAAACATATAATACGGGGTAATGATAAATTTTTTGGGCCCCTTTCAAATTTTTTAAAAAGTCATTGGGGTGAAGTGTATTTTTTTTAAAGAACTGTAAGTAAATTTTTTTCCCTTTTTAAAACTTCATCCATGGATGAAAAAGGATTTTCAGAAGTTTAAATTTTAATATTAAAAAACCTTTTTTTAAAATTTTCCTTTCCCCTTAAAAAAATTCCCTTTGTTCTATTTGTAAATCTGGGGATTAGTTTCTTGCCCTTTTTCCCCAAGGTAATCTAAAACCCTTTGGGAAAATCATTTTGACAGAAGTTTTACTAAAATTTATTTTAACACTGGTGGGCAAGGGGGCCCAAAAAGCAAGGGGGCGTTATATAAAGCCCGCTTGTAGAAAAGTATTCCACCGGGCATAAATTTTAAAAATAAAAGAAAAATAGGGAAAATTTATCTTTGTCTCTAAAAAAGAAACTATCTCAGGGTTTCCACGTAAGTTTGTAAACGAAAAAAAAACTGTTTCAATTTAAAGTTAAAAAAAACAAAAAACTGAAAGTGAAAATAAAAAAATAAATCGTGTACAACCATTCCCCGCTACTAAATTTTAAAAAATAACCAAAAAGAAAACCACAGAAAGAAATATATAAAAACAGGAAACTCATAGCCATTGAAGTAGGGCATGCATTTTATCACCATCACCCTCAACATAATTATTTAAAAAAAAAAACAAAAACAATTTTAATTGCCCGCCCCCAAAAGTGGGCATGCCCCGGTTCCCCATCCGCATCATAAAAACAGTTTTCAATGTAACAGTCCCACTGACAATGAGAACCCTATAAATCTTAAAAAAAAAAATTTCCTTCAAATGACCTTGACCTAGTACTTTTTTTTTGTGACAAAACCCCAAATTTTAAAAAAAGCCACCTGTATTAATTTTTAAATTAAAAAAACCCCATCTTTTAAATAAACCCTTTTGGGGGTTTTAACCCTTACGCTAATGTGTAAAGTAGGGTGGGTTGTGAATTAAAAAAGGGGGGAACCCACAGTTTTTAAAGGGGGGATCCCCAACCACGGGGAAAGGCCCCGGGAATTCCCCCTATTCACAATTTTTGATTAATAAAACGTTTTTCCCGAGGTGAAGAAAGGGGTTTTGGTTTAAACAATAAACCTGTGCCGGGACAGAGGGGTTTGGGGAAACCCTTTGGGCCCCCCAACCCCAAAATCAAAAACTTTCCCCTAAAACCATCAGGTTTACCATAAGCTTATATTCAAAGTATATAGGGTTTATAGAGAACTGGGTTTAAAAAGGATATTAAAAAAAAAATATAATTTTTTCCCCCAAAAGGACAAAACCCAATTTTAAAAACGGACTTTCTTGATCAAAAAATAATAGTATTTTTCCCCCACGTCTTAAATACCCCTTTTTGGTTTTTAAACCCTTTTTGTACTAATTTCGCTAATTGAAAAGGGAATTTTGGGGGGGTTTTAAATTTTAAAAGGGAAATGAACCCCATTTGCGTGGGGGAGAGTGGAAAAACCCTTTTGGGTAACAAACCCCCGTTCACCCGACCGGGGGGGTTCGAACCCTTTTCCCCCGTCCTCAGCAGTCAAGCTCAACACGACAACGCGTTTTCCCAAAACCCACCGAGGGGGGGGTCCCTTTTATAAAATTTTGTCCCCCTATTAAAGAAACCACTAAACAAAATTTATACTCAAGCTAAATTTTTTTTTTGGGAAATTTTTTTCCATGTTTTTTTTGGGGTTGTTGTCGTTTTTAAAATAATTCCCAATTTAGTATGGGCCACACAAAAGAACTGCTTTTAATAAATCAAATTTATTCCCCAAAAATTTTAATATTATTTTTTTACAAAACTATTCTAAGAACGATTTTTTAATTCCAAAGGCAGTATTTTAGGGATAGTAAAAAAAGTACACAAACAAAATTTAAACCCTTGGGGCCTCGATTTCAAGGGGCAAAACCAAATTTTGTAGGATGTGGGTGGGAGGGGAAAGGGGGTGGTTTTGGGTTCACAAAACCCCCAAATATCCTTCCGCGCAAAAAAGAACAGATGGGCCCCGAAAACCCTAGATGGCGTTTTCTACCAACAGGTCTTTGCGGAAAAAACCTACGTTTAAAAAAAAATCAGTTTTTCTCAAGAACAAATGGAAATTTAATAATAATATTTTCAACAAAACCCCTTTTAAGATAAGGTCGAAATTTTAAAAAAAATTTTTACTTTTTCTTTTATTTTGATGTTAAAACCGGCAGTTTTCTATTGAAAAAAGTCAAATTATCCATAAATTTGATCACTGTTAAAATGATAGAAGAGGGGTAAATATAAAAAAGGTATAACTTAATCCAAAATTTTTTTTAAATTCTTGAAAAAACCGTTTTTTGGGGAAAAAAAAATTGCAAAACAATAAACAAAAACTTTAAAAAATAACCCGTTTGTTTCCCCCTGGGGTCTGCAATTTTAAAAGCCAAATGAAAAGGGGCCCAAACGCCTTTAAATAATTTATGGATTAAACCCCGTTTGGGGTACTTTTTAAACAACTGACCCAACGAAAATATTTAAACAAAAAAAAAATAAAATTTTTTTGTTTTCTAAGACTGCGAATTGGCAAAGGAAAAGGGAAAAACATAAAATTAAGTAAAACCCCTTTACTTCCCCGTTTTGCTGAGAATAAAGACCCAAACCCAGTTGAGCCCTTGGGGAAGCAATTCAAACACTAAATACATACGGGTTTTTATTCCCGTTGGCCCCGGTGTCATTTTTTTTAAATTTTTAAAAATTTTACTCATAATTCTTTGAAACATTTAACAAGAAACAACTTAAATTTTAACACAATTTATACTCAGTGGGTAAAGAATCTTTTTGGGTTAAATTGTTGGAAAAACAAATTATAAACAAAACAAGAACGACACCACACATCAAACTTAAAAAAATAAACGCACTGTAAAACTTGTACTTATTTTAGGTGCTTTGTACGAGAACGAGTTTATTTTGGAAATTGTATTTTCTTCTTAAAAGTAATATTTTTTTTTAAAAAGTTTCGGGGAAAACGGAGAAAAAACTCTAATTTCAAGCAAAAATGGGGGGGTTTACGCAGATTTCCTGTGATCGATTAAAAGCTCGCACGTGAAAACCCCATTTAATTTTACTATTTTTTCCCAAAAAAACGTTTAAGCCCACGTAGTATTTTTTTATCGGGGGAAAAAAAAAAATGAACACCGGGTAAATAAAAAAAATACAGACTCATTTTTTTTTTCAAAACCCATTTTCCCCAAGCGAGAAAAGGCCTTTTAATTTTCCTTTACGCAAAAAGGGGTTTTAGGGTTACATTTTGGGGTGTTTTTCCTCCCCAACTTTTTTTTTTTAAAATTTTTTTTACCTTTTACCCTTTCCCTTCCGGGAAAACTTCTAGCCGGGGCGAATAGTTCCCCCCCCCCCCCCCCACACCCCCCTTCATAACCACATATTCCCACATGAAAACCAACTTTAAACCTCTTACAGGTAAGGAGAAATACGAGGCCAAAAATTTTGGAAAAAACGATAGAAAATTGTGAAAAAAATTATTGTCCTTTAAAAAAAAAACCTTCCCAAACAGAATTCAAAACACAAAAAAAAAATGTAAAGGGTTTTTCTTTTTGTCTACAATTTTTTTTGTTTCAAAAACCCAAAATAGCAAAATAATGTTCCGGGATTAAAGAAAACGTTTCCTTGATAATATTTAAATTTTTTTCTAGAACCTTCAAAAAAAGAAATTTTTTTGTCCAAAAAAATCGAAAATTTAGAAATTTTTTAAAAAATTGTCACCGAGAAGGAAAGTGTTCTAATTTTCCAAATTGTTAAATTTGAGATATTGGTTTTCTAAGCTTTTTAGAATGCATATGATCCACCGCGGGGGAAAATTAACTATATATAATTACTAAAAAAAGATACAAACTCAATTGTCAACTAGTAAAAATTGGGTTTAACAAAGATTTATAGAATTTTTTTTCAAAAAGTTTATACACAAGTCAAAAAAAAAATTCCCCCCAAAGCCCCTTTTTCCAAAAAATGAAAAATTGGGCATAGAACCCAAATTTCATTCCTTTGTGACTAAAAATTTGGGTGTTTTTAAAGAGCCCCTGAAATTTGGGTTTTTGGGAATGCCGCCGTCTGTTTTGTCCCTTTTTGGGCCCGGAGCCCAAAACCCTTTTTCCGATACGGCTAAAATTTGGTATTCGGGATTTTCATAAGGTTTTTCTCAGGAAATTTTTAAATTAGATAAATAAACCTCAAACAAAGGCAAATTTTACTTTCAGGGCCAAAGAAGAAAAATAAAAATTCCCGTCAAACCCAAAAAATTTGATTAAATTATGCCTTCCCAAAATTTACATCTTTGATCTAAGGGGAAAAATGCTCCCCTCAGAACACGAAGTTTTTTTTTGGGGTTTAAGCCCAGGCAGGGTCAACCTTTTTATTTCTCCTTGAGATAAAAAACTGTACACAACTTCCTTCGAAGGGGATAAAAAAAGTCCCGGGCACATGCGATTGTGGCATTTAAAAGAACCCCCGCTAGGAAAGTGAAAATACCTTTCCCGGGAAAATTAGAACCCTTTTTCTTCCCCGCTCATAGAAATTTTCGGGCTGTTGATATAAAAAAAAGTTTTTTTAAAGTGCAAGTTAAAAAACCTCAAATAAACAAACATTTTCCAAAACAGTTTTTTCAATTTCAAACAAAAAAGGGAACCCCTCCTTTTTCGATGAAATTTTTCTTTACATAAACATAGCTTAAAATTTTATTTTTTTTTTTTCATATTTTTCCCCAACAAATTTGAGATACAAATAGTTTTAACATTGTAATAGGGCTAAAAACAAAAATAAAATTTTAAAAATATATAGCCCCCGCGTCTTACACCCCTTCCGGTTAAAAACCTTTAAGTAC
>JBCFYV010011135.1:18135165-18184466 GCA_039000515.1 Timema cristinae
ATTATAAATATTAATTATTTATTTGTAGCTGTTCAATCTGATTGACATGCTACATATTTATTCGGTTAAATATTTTGAAATATGATGAAATAATCATAAAATTATTTATTATATATACAAAAAAAACTACAAGCATTTTTTCTTATCCAAGTAAGTACGATGCCTATATTAAAAGGTATTAATTTATGCAAAATGAAGAATAAGTTCTTTTATTGATGTTTAGTATATGAGTTTGGATTGGTGAAAACGAGATTATTAAAAGCAATTAAATAGTGTGAGAAAACTTAATTTGACGTTATTTTAAGTAAAATATGTAATCAAAAAACTTTACATTTACAACTAAACAGTGGTCTTAAACAAGTGTTGGCCACCCAAAAACTAAACTTATGATTTTAGAAACGTAACTCAAGGTGGCCCTCCACACTGCTGAAATTTTTTTTTTGTTTAATCGTCTTTGCTCTATTTGTGCTCATATGTGCCCGAACATGAACATTTGTGCTGTGGAAATGGCCAATTTAGAAAATATTTAATGTGGGGTACCAACTTGAGCTCAAGCTAGCCCGCCACATATTGAAAAACACATAACAAAATTTATTCAAGTCAATCCATTGTGCTCCATTTGTGCTCACATGTGCCCGAAAATGAATATTTGTGCTTTAAAATTAGAAAATCTAGAAAACAATTAATGTGGCGGGTTAACTTGAGTCTTCCCTATACTATAACCTGTAGAAAAATTGAGTTCAAGTTGACCCACCACATTTTTAAATATCAATGTAACAAAATTCTGTTTTCACCATTCGTTTAAGCTTCGTTTGTGCTAATATGTGCCCGAAAATGAGTATTTGTGCTCTAAAATTAAGCATGCTATATAACATTTAATGTGGCGGGATAGGTTGAGCCTTCCCTATTCCAATAGAATTTAGAAAAATTGAGTTCAAGCTGACCCGCCACATTTTTTAATATCAATGTAACAAAATTCTGTTTCACCACTAATTTTTATTTCGTTTGTGCTCATATGTGCCTAAACATAAACGTTAGCGCTGTGAAACTAGGCCTTTTATATAACATTTATTGAAGGCAATCCCACTAGAGCTCAATCTAGTGTGCCGAGTGTTTCGTCACCCACTTTTGGGCCCGCGCGCAGCGCGGTTTGCCCGTTCCCCCTCCCTCTTTCTGCAATGCGTGGTTAGCTGCGAACGACCTCCCCGCGCCTCGCTCGTCGAGGTTGCAAGGCTCGCTCTTCGAGAGCGCAGAGTGGTTTCCTGACTCCGGTCAACACGGGTCAGTGGTTCATGAGCGGTTAGCTCTCAGTTCCGGGAGTGGGCAGAGCTGATCGGGGATAGAGACACCGTCATGCGCGGGTTTGGAGATGGGGGTTTCGCTTTCGAGATACAGTTTTGTAACCGGACCGACCAAGGGGGGAACGCAACCAAAGACACAAATAAAGACTTGGGTTAAAACATCAACCGGACAACTTTCCTCGTACAACCCCTATACTAGAACTTGTATCGCGCCCCAACTCTGGCGCGCGGACCCCTAGCCGCGACACCGGTGACCACGGGGGCAGACACATGGTCTCCCACAACATTGTATGGGTCCACGAGAGGTTTGTGCACAGGATGGTAGCAGAGCGTGGTTTGTGTTTTCACAAGCGTTGTCACCGGTTGTCACTCGTCACCAGTCCAACCAACAGACCGCCCATTCGACTAACCCTGCGGCGAAGTGAACGGAATCGTCTCTCGACGGGGCGAGAAGGACTTGACCCCCTTAAGAAGATAGTACTCAACCCAAGTGCGTAAATCATCGTTGTCATCGCTGCTGTCTCTTAGAACTTCTGGAAATCTACGGATCAGCTAAGTTGGCTTCGACTGTATATTTTCTCTAAAACCTTTTTTACATTTCAATTGACACTCAATTAAGTCTTAATGATATGGCTATGTTTGTTGTGTTTTGCTTACATTGGGACTATTGGACACGTTAACCATTATTGAACTATTTGACACTAGTTTTGGTGAAACCATTAATTTAAAAAGTTTTCTATATCGTTATTATCAAACTTTAGCTAACTTTCAGTGTTATTATGTTTATAGTTAACCAATCTAAAGGGGAAGCTTAAAAGTGGGTTATTCCTGCAAATGTTTCTAATAATGTAGAAGTGTTAAGACTATTAACTATTTTTTGAATAATTTATCTACGAACTACAACCAAATAGATAGTTTTGTTTCAATGACTTTAGCCAAATATTGTTAAGATTAGGATAGTTTTATTTTCTATTTGACATGTGGGGAGGGACAACGCCATATGTGAGGCTAGTATTGTTTACAAATATATTAGTTAATAAGATGTACCAATCTTACAATGACGTATCACTATCGAGCTGTGACAAGGTTTTGAATCAGTGAAGTACACAACTTACCCAAGTTGAACCATTGGTTCTTGTTTGTTTTGAGGGGGACGTGGGGCCATTTCAGAGACTGGCACGCCCATGTTTAAAGACGCGAGACACATTTTCGTGATTAATGTTCCTTATTTTACCCAAATTGGGGATGATAATATAGGGGGCGCAAAATTTCGTGGGTCTTTTAGTAATTTTGGGATATAATGTGTTGTTTAGTTTTGTGGTATCTAATTTTATTTGTGAATTGCAAAATGGAACACCCTGACCCTAGTCGACTATTTAAGGAGGAGTTAATCCACGAATTGACAATTCGTGGTTCTAAACCCAAAAAAACCGTTGATCAATTAAGGTCACAACTCAGTGACGTATTTGACGTCGAGAAGGATGAGAACCGTTCTCTAGTGTTAATAGACAAAGTCCCCGCGTTTTCATTAGAACATCCCTTGCTAGCAGATAAATTTAACAATTTGCAAACTATGATAGCTCAGTATGACAGACCTGTACCGTCGGTTGAAAAGAAAATTCGCAGTACGTTCGGTCATTTGAAATCCCGCCTGTTTAGGTTATCACCAGAGTCGCCTGAGGAGAATACGAAGTTAGAGGAACTTAAAAATTTTTGTGGCGAGTTAGAGAATCAGATGGGCGTGGCTCTCCGAAAAGAAATTAACATTAGGAAGGGAGAGTCCAACACACCGTTAGAAAACATAGGAGGGGTAGAGGACCAATTACCAGCTGAACACAAATTATTAGAGGGAAAATTAGGACAAATCCCTAGTGACAATGATCCTCAAGGCAAGAAAATCGTTCAAATTTTGAATTTAGTCCGCAAATGGAATGTGACGTTTGACCTTGGATCTAATCCCATAGATTTCCTAGAAAAGATAGAGGAGTTAAAAAACGGCTATAAAGTAACCGACAGTGAAATGTTGACGGCCTTGCCAGAGATATTTTTAGGTCAAAATTCGCTTTGGATGCGTAACAACCACCATTACTGGACTACATGGCGCGGGTTCGTCGATTTTTTTTCGATTGTGTTTTTTCCCAGCCAACTACGTAGATCAACTCGAAAGGGATATTTTTGGGTGTGTTCAGGCGCCTCTCGAACCTGTCAATGAATTCTTTATTCGTATCCAGACCCTTATCCGTGGGAGGGGGGGATTCTCTGAAACGCAGACAGTAGATCGCATTTATTCTAACTTGAGACTCTCAATTAGGATTAACATAAGAAGGTGCGAAATAGAGACAGTTGCTCAGCTGTTGCAAGTGGCGGTCCACTTCCAGCAATGTAATGATGAGATTCGGGACTACAACAGGTGGATCCCACCCAATAGGAAGGAGGCTCGTATTGTAGGGGATAGGAGGAATGAGCGGCTCGGTGTGAGTGGTAGAGTTTTTGACCCAGGGAACGGCCATGGAATTTACGCTAATCGTCAGAATAGAAGTAGCCATACATCCACCAATCCCAACCAATTTAAAGAAAAGAAGTGTTATAGATGTAATTCCAAATTCCACCTAGTGCGCAACTGTGACAAACAGTCCCGGTCAAATGTTTCGGTTATGTCAGCGGAGGCAGGTCCGCGGCGTGAGGGGAGAAAATTTAATCTCAGACGTGGGATTGGGTTTCCTCGCCAGATCGTCACTAATTGCCCTCCACGTCATTCTGGGGAAACAATGTTGTTGGGAGCCCCAGTCGAACTTGGACCTCTGAAAATAGTTGCCCTACTGGACACAGGCTCGTTACATAACGTTGTTTCGGAAGATCTATTGGGGAGTCTTCGCATGCGTAGGTTAGTTAAGGACTCAGAGAGTTGTGAAATAGATTGTGTTACTGCGAGACTTGAGAAGTTTCGGGTAGTAACGAGAATCAAGGTCTCAGTGAAAATAGCAGGGTTGGCTTGGCCATTATGGTTCCTGGTCGCCCCCAGGTTGGTGACTCAAATGATCTTAGGACACAACTTTTTCCGAGCAACTATGACCACCATTGACGTGTATTCTGGGACGATAAGTTTTAAATCCCATCCAGGACTCCTAGTAAGGCTGACACCCCTGTCTTGCCCTGACACTCCTGGCGCCACTGTACTCGAAGAGAGACGTGACCATAGACCCGAGTTTGAGGCAATTTTGGCCGAGTATCCCGATGTGGTCTGCGACCGAATTGGTCACACTAATGTATTTTCTCACAGCATAGAACTAGTTGACCACACCCCTGTTAGGTCAAAGGCCTACTTCTATGCCCCCCCTAAGCTTAAAATTTTGAAGGCACATATCGAGAACTTGTTGGAGAAAGGAATAGTGAGGAGGTCTAAAAGCCCTTATGCTTCTCCCGCGTTCTTAGTGGGACGTCCCGGGCAGGAGTCACGTATGGTCGTCGATTATCGTAAGTTGAATAAGAAAATACTGTACGAGGCAACCCCTTTGCCCACCGTAGAGATGGCGTTCCAGTATTTAGGCCAGGCCCAGTATTACACAGTTATAGATCTGAACAAAGCTTACTACCAAATCCCTTTAACTGAGGAATCTAAGCCGTATACAGCATTCATCACGCAATGCGGTCTCTTGGAGTTCAATTACGTCCCCTTTGGTGTGTCAACTGGGGCCCAAATACTATCACGGCTATTACATACCGTGTTTTCAGATATACAGTTTAAGTATGTCTTCAACTATTTAGATGACCTGTTTATCTATTCTAACAAATTGGAGGATCATAAGAGACATGTTAGGGAAGTCTTGAACAGGTTAAGGGCGGCCAATTTGACAGTGAACTCGAAGAAGCTAAGGTTGGCAGTTTCAGAGATAGAGTACCTGGGTCACGTGGTATCCCACAAGGGGGTGTCTATAAACCCCGAGCGTGTCCGACCTATTAAGGAGTTCCCCGTCCCCATCAACCAACAGAAACTTTCCAGATTTCTCGGTATGGTAAGTTTTTTTGGGAGGTTCGTTCCAAAATTGGCGAGTTTGGCGGGACCCTTGTACCACTTAAAGAAAAAGGGAGTTCCGTTCGTTTGGTCTCTCGAGTGTCAGGCATCCTTTGACGCCTTGAAGCGTTCATTGTCTGGGCCCCCCGTATTAAAGATGGCTGATTTTTCTAAAAAGTTTGTTCTCCAAACTGATGCTTGTTCGACTGGATTGGGAGCCGTTCTTTGCCAAGAGACTGATGGGTATCTTCAACCGACCGCGTACGCTAGTCGTACTCTGCATCCTCATGAGCGTAACTATTCTACCTTTGAGTTGGAGGCCCTCGGAATAGTGTACGCCACCGACCGGCTTAGAGAATATCTCGAACATCACCCTTTCGACTTGTATACTGATAATTCGGCTCTCTCGTGGTTGTTAAGACATCCTAGGCAGATCGGAAAGATAGGACGTTGGGTGGCAAAGTTGCAGTCACTTAGATTCGAGATTGCCCATGTTTCAGGGGCGGACAACCCAGTAGCCGATTCCTTGTCTCGCATGTTTGAGGAACCTGATATCCCTGGGAATGTGGGTCCTCAGGTGGCCCAGGCAGTTTTGGGCGTATTGAGCAAGATCCCTAAGGTGTTTACCCCGATCGGAGAAGCTCAGAGAAAGGATCCGGAGTTGTCGAACCTGATTCAATCTTGCGAAGACAGGACTAATCCCGATCACCTTAAACTGCTTAACGGGTCTCTCTTGATACGACCCACCCGTCGTGCAGGTTGGAAGGTTTACGTTCCCTATAATTTGGCTAGGATGATATTCGCGTATTATCACGAGTCCCGTAGGGGGGGCACTTAGGTGCGAACAAGACCATAGGCAAGATTTGTTTGTATTTTTATTGGAAAGTGATGAAAGCGGAAATCCGGGACTGGGTTAGGAAATGTGAGGTGTGTCTTAGGGCTAAGCCTGCTAGGAATCGCCGATACGGGATGTTAAATTCAGGAGTCGCTAGCTTCCCGCTTGACAGAGTTTTTATTGATCTGTTCGGTCCCTTACCAAGGTCACGGAAAGGACACACGTTTTACTTACCATAGTTGATGGCTTCTCGAAGTTTGTGTGGATGACGCCATTGAGAGTGGCGACTTCCAACTCGGTAGTTGACGCTCTTGATGCTACCTGGTTTCGCAACTTTGGGTACCCTCATATCCTGGTGTCCGACAACGCGAGCCAGTTTACATCCAAAATATTTGAGGATCTGTGTTTTAACAATGGTATAAAACATGTTACCACGACCCCTTACTATCCACAACCTTCGCACGTGGAAAGGTTCCATCTGAACCTCAAGGCCGCCTTGATTGCCTTTCACCACGTTCACCATAAGGACTGGGATAAAAACCTAACGCCATTGCAAATAGCGTTTAATAGCGCTGTACATGACAGTCACAGGAAGACCCCTTCCTCCTTGACGTTAGGGCATGACTTACTTTCTCCTATCAACCTGAGATGGGAAATACTCCCGGGAGCCTTGGAGGAACAATCTGAAAGATTCATTGAGGCCGAGTGGGGGGAAGCTTTATGCCAGCTGAAAAAAAAAACAGAGTAAGGTAGCACGCAGGTACGACGCAGGGAGGTATCCGGTACCATACAAGGTCGGGGATAAAGTCGTATACGAATTACATAATTACAGTAGAGCGGTTGACGGCAAAACGGCGAAGTTGGACTACCGGTGGTCAGCTTCGACGATCATATCCAAGTTTCTCACCCCTGTTACGGTCCAATTATTGGATCCTGTAACTGGTCTGGCTACACGTCGTGCCCATGTCACGCAACTAAAACCTTGTCACTGACTCCGAGAGTGAACCTAGTTCTTAAGTTGTCTTGTGGTTTATATGTATGTTTTTCTTGAAGAAGAAAAGTCTGTATTTATGAGCTGTTGTTCATTTCCGTATGTTGCGTGTACCACATATCTCAGCATAATGACAATAGGTTGTGAATGCTCTTCGCTAAGACGATAATAAGTTCTCCTAGATAATACGGGGTAAACTAGGGACAGAGTGAACATAAGTTATAATGACTTGGTGTTAAGCCAACGGGATCTCTATGTTTCTTTTTTTTTCCTAGAAAATGCATTTCCAGTTATTTGCCGAATTTTGGCAGAGATAGCGATTGTGTATATTGTTTATTCTGTTCGTTCTAATAATCATGTTATTTATACCATAAGTCCTTCGAGTAATATTCTTTGGACATTGTTCTATAATATGTATATATTTATATTGATGTAATTAGTTCCGCTGTTGTAATTCTAGAATAGGTGGTTAATTTTTAGCGCGCGCGCGCACCGAAATCTGGTAGTTGTTAAATTTTGAATTAGGGTATATTTCATTCTGTTAATAAGTTACTGCTGTCTTGTTTTGTATTATTTCATCACATGTGATATTGTTTTTGTGGGTTTCCTTGGTTGGTCCGGATTTTTGGGTTGATATTACTTTCTTTGGACACCTCATCTCCTCCCGCCCTGCCCTTAAGTTTTAGGCGGGGACTCTGTGCCGAGTGTCTCGTCACTCATCTTTGGGCCCGCACGCAGCGCGGTTTGCCCGTTCCCCCTCCCTCTTTCTGCAATGCGTGGCTAGCTGCGCACGACCTCCCCGCGCCTCGCTCGTCGAGGTTGCAAGGCTCGCTCTTCGAGAGCGCAGAGTGGTTTCCTGACTCCGGTAAACACGGGTCAGTGGTTCATGAGCGGTTGGCTCTCAGTTCCGGGAGTGGGCAGAGCTGATCGGGGATAGAGACACCGTCATGCGCGGGATTGGAGATGGGGGGTTTCGCTTTCGAGATACAGTTGTGTAACCGGACCGACCAAGAGGGGAACGCAACCAAAGACACAAATAAAGACTTGGGTTAAAACATCAACCGGACAACTTTCTTCGTACAACCCCTATACTAGAACTTGTATCGCACCCCAACTCCGGCGCGCGGACCCCTAGCCGTGACACCGGTGACCACGGGGGCAGACACATGGTCTCCCACAACATTGTATGGGTCCACGAGAGGTTTGGGCACACTAGCCCGCCACATATTGAAAACAAAACATGACAACATTCTGTTTTAGCGATTATTTTGTCCTTTGTTTGTGCTTATATGTGTCCAAAAATGAATATGTGTGCTCTAAAATTTTAAAATCTAAATAACTATTAATGTGCGAGCTAACTTGAGTCTCCCCTATACCATAACCTGTAGAAAAATTGATTCCAAGCTGGCCCGCCACATTTTTAAACATCAATCTAACTAAATTCTGTTTTCACCCATTGTTTAAGCTTTGTTTGTGTCCATATGAGCCCGAAAATGAATATTTGATCTCTAAAATTAGGCATGCTATATAACATTTAATGTGGCGGGCTAGGTTGAGCCTTCCCTATACCATAACCTGTAGAAAAATTGTGTTCAAGCTGGCCCGCCACATTTAAAAAAATCAAAATTCAGTTCCAACCATTCAATTGTGCTTTGTTTGTGCTCATATGTGCCCCAAAATGAATATTTGTTCTTTAAAATTAGAAAATCTAAAGGACAATTAATGTGGCGGGCTAACTTGAGTATTCCCTATACCATAACCTGTAGATAAATTGAGTTCAAGCTGGCCCGCCACATTTTAAAATAACAATGGAACAAAATTCTGTTTTCACCATTCGTTTAAGCTTCGTTTGTGCTCATATGTGCACGAAAATGAGTATTTGTGCTCTAAAACTAGGCATGCTATATAACATTTAATGTGTGGGGGTAAAATTGAGACTTCCCTATACAATAACATTTAGAAAAGTTGTGTTCAACCTGGCCCGCCACATTTTGAGATATAAATGTAACACACTTCTGTTTTCACCATTCATAAATAAGAGGATTATATTAGTAGGCTAAATAATAGAACCATTACTGGCTTCAAGAGTAAATCACAGTACAAAACATTGTTTTCTGTATTAGTAGCCCAAGTACCCAAATGAAGACAACCTTAAAGGTAAGAATAATTTTTATTCACACAAATACCTAACGTACAGAGTATTTAAATTAAGATCAGAGCTACAACATAGAGCAAAACCGTGGCATGACACTTGCAAACCGATGCACAACGTTAACCGTGAACATTTATAAAACTTTATATAATATCTGGAACAATGCCCCCTTAAAAAATAAAGGATTTGTTCTTTTTTCTAACAGAAAGATATGTAATACAATGGCACAATGACCCCTTAAACTTAAAACTGTTAAGTGCTAATTACTATCGATAGATAGGCATCTCAATGGCAAAATGTCACCTTAAACTTAAAAGCATTACGTGATAATAATACTAAAAATAGATATGCATGTCATTGGCACAATGCCCCTTAAATTTAAAAGTTAACTGACAATAACCACCTTGGCATTTAACATATTTTACCGTGAAGTGCATACCAACAACAACTACCCATTGAGAAAACACCATAGCTGTTTATAACCCAAGTGTGTCATCATTTGTAACCTTCCAATAAATGGGGTAAGACAATCTCACTATAACTTAAAACATGCCCATAAAAGGTAATACATTCACGAAGAGGAAAGAACTAGGAACATTCTTTTTTTTTTTAATCCATTACTTGAAAAACCTTAAAATTGGAATCAATAAAATAGTTTATAGATTATCTTTTTTTTTAAATGTGTTAAAATCCTTTCACTTTCATTCTTACTGTACTAAGTTCAAATTAGCTATGTACTAAAAAAAAACAAAGTACTATCTTATCTATGTTTTGAAATGGAGGGCTTTAATCGGGTATTATTTAACGCTTACGTCTTTATGCTTTGAAATGTAAGTTGGGTATTACTATTGTGATGAATTTAATATATAATAATGACAAATTTAACAGCATAGAACTAAAACCTATTTAGAATAATATTATGCATAATGATCCAAAACGGTAATGAAGCGCCGTACTAAATCAAGAATCGCATAAATCATCGTGCTAATAAAACTAGCACAAAACCTCGTGTCAATAAGACTCAGACAAAAAATAAATCTCATGTCAATAAAACTTGCACAAAACCCTGAAATAAGCGCAACAGTGACTTTAGAAAAAAAAAAAAAAAAACCTTTAACCACAAAATTCATGTTAATGATGTTTGTATGTGTACAGGGGGGGGACATGTAATACATAGATATATATATCTTTGCTGAGAGTTCACTTAGAAGGTAATTACATCAACTTTCTCCTATAGTGTCTGAAACTGAATAAAACCCAATAAATAATTCTCGAACTTTGTGACAATATTTACAACTTTTACTGCAAATGTTATCTGTTCAGTGTGATTGGCATCTTGCCTGTAGTCGAAAATCACAGAAAAATAGTAATTTTAGTAACACATCTTGCAGTTAATTAATTGGCCAGAAAATGTTCCTTGAAAATATTTATGTAGTGTACTCTGTAGTAATAGTGAAGTCGATCCCATAGTTGGAGATAAAAATATTTTGGATTGATCTCGCCAAATGTCTGGATATCCAGGTAAAAATAAACTGAACTTTTATTAGTGCACTCCTCAGATATCTTGGAGATCTCACACATGATTTTCATCACAGTTTGAGTGTCATTGACCCTTGTAGAAGATTTAGTCATATTATTTATCTTTAATTTCACCACACGAACATTTTTGAATTCGATCAGGCCACCGTACGTCAGAGAGAAAAATGTTATTCCCTTAAAAATATTACCCAACAATCCTAGTGCTGCTCTTTCAAAATCCGAGCAAAACACCATTATACTCGAAACATTATTAGTTTTGTTATTGTGGTTACAAATTAGGGGATAGATGCTTCCCAAAAGGTAATTCAAAATCGTTTTAGTAAGATTCTTTTATTACCCAAATAGCAATAAACTAGTTAAAATAGCTGTTTTTCAATCCCTTTAATTAGGAGAATTTGGGGGTTCCTGTTGGCCTCAATAGATTGAAGAACAATATGATTACGTGCACGGAATTTTATATTACTGGATAGACATATGTAGCCTTAAGTTTGAATACTAATGTGTAAGAAAGAAAGGAAACTTTGGGGTATCTATTTCTCTCTCACACACATAAAGAGAAACGTGGCATTTTGACATCGTTCACTAATTTTACTATAAACTTCAATGTGGTGTTCATTAAATGTGTTACAGAAGGCTTTAAGATCAAAACATAGTTTGAAACTCATGAGTTTTTTTCTTTAAATAAGTTGATGTAGGCTAATCTATACGATTAGATTTGAAGGAGGTTCATTCGCAAGGATTAATCTTTTACCAGAATCCTTACCTATAGTAGTATTTATGTAGAATAAAATACCGCCCAGAAGGGGATTTTTAATAGTTCTAAAAGGACATTTGTCCAACCAATACACAAATAAATAATTGAATACGAAATTGGTACAAAATCAAGCCACCATGTCCGTATAATATTGCAAGAGAATAAGGACTGGCAATCCTGTGTCTTCATAAGTTCATATGTTTGGTCCTTGATATCAAGTCGTGAAACGTGAAACTGTCTTTCAAGGCAAATAACTTTTTATCTTTGCTACTCAAGAAGAGGAAGAAACAAAAGATGTTGTGTACATCCGATGTTATCTTCACTTAAGGACAGTGGTTTATATTATACATTATTTGACGACCTGTGCACTGACGAAAATAAATTCTTCAATTATGTGTGGATGTTAAGAGCATCTTTCCATGAACTGCTAGGCTACATAGAGGAAGACATAACAGGAACCGACACCCAATTTGGAAAATGCATTTTTAATAATCACAGATTACAAAAATTAGAACGATTAGAAAAACAAACAAGCAAAACAATGATAAAAATGTAAACAAAATGCTTACAAAAACAACAACAACAAAATGTTAAAACAAAACAAAAGAATTACGGCTACCGATCAGAGGCAGACACTACAGTGAGAGGAGAGTCTGTGAAGCTTTCTGGTTTGGTGGTGGTGTTATCTGTGAGATTACTGTATTAAAAAATATTAGGTTTAAAATAATTAATAATAATTTATTAGCTGACAGAAGAATTCCACAACCTCATAACCGTTTATTCTAGGGGAAAAGAAGAGATGAGCAGGGTGACAACAACCGACTTTAAAACCAGATATAACCATTAGTTTAGGATTAAACCGTTAGACAGCACTCCAAACATTAAAACATGAATCACGTTATAAGTTATAACAAAAGATGGCAGTAACAGATATGAATAAATTTAATTGTATCACAAATAATAGTAAATCAATTATTTGTGAATTAAGTAAAGGATTATGTTAATGTAAATAATGATAGTTAATATTAATTATGTGTAAAAAGAAACCCATCTGCGGAATGAGCACAAATGGTGGGGATCATCGTTATTATCAAATTATATGTATTTAACTTTAGATATTACTCCTCTACACTACTGCCACATTTGAGGGGCCACAGTTTCTATATTTGAATCTGCGGACCAAGCACACAAATCTGCGGACCTAGCACACATGGTGGGGCACATAGTTCAATATGTCTATAATTCCCCTGCATAAGTGTGGAACCGAGGTCTGCCGTTATTTTGGAAATATGCCTTCAAACCTAAATTAGACTCGAAATTAGCACTGCGCGACCGCCGGTTTAAGGCGCCACAGTTTCTATATTTGAATCTGCGTCATGAGCACACATGGTGGCAATTATAGTTCTATATGTCTATAATGACCCTGCATAAGTGTGGAACCCGGGTCTGCCGTTATTATCGAATTATATGTATTTAAATTTAGATATTACTCCTCTACACTACCGCCATGTTTAAGGGGCCACAGTTTCTATATTTGAATCTGCGTCATGAGCACACATGGTGGCAATTACAGTTGTAGGTGTAAAAAGAGACCCTGCATGGTCGTGGAATCTGGTTCTGCCGTTATTTTCAGATTGATTGCCTTTAAACTATAATAACCTAATACTGACATGTTAGGCGCTAGTTTAAGGTGCCACAGTTTCTATATTTGAATCTGCGGCATGAGCACACATGGTGGGGCTCATAGTTCTATATGTCTATAATGACCCTGCATATGTGTGGAAGCTGGGTCTGCCGTTATTTTGGAAATATGCCTTCAAACCTAAATTAGACTCGAAATTAGCACTGCGCGACCGCCGGTTTAAGGCGCCACAGTTTCTATATTTGAATCTGCGTCATGAGCACACATGGTGGCAATTATAGTTCTATATGTCTATAATGACCCTGCATAAGTGTGGAACCCGGGTCTGCCGTTATTATCGAATTATATGTATTTAAATTTAGATATTACTCCTCTACACTACCGCCATGTTTAAGGGGCCACAGTTTCTATATTTGAATCTGCGTCATGAGCACACATGGTGGCAATTACAGTTGTAGGTGTAAAAAGAGACCCTGCATGGTCGTGGAATCTGGTTCTGCCGTTATTTTCAGATTGATTGCCTTTAAACTATAATAACCTAATACTGACATGTTAGGCGCTAGTTTAAGGTGCCACAGTTTCTATATTTGAATCTGCGGCATGAGCACACATGGTGGGGCTCATAGTTCTATATGTCTATAATGACCCTGCATATGTGTGGAAGCTGGGTCTGCCGTTATTTTGGAAATATGCCTTCAAACTTAAATTAGACTCGAAATTAGCACTGCGCGACCGCCGGTTTAAGGCGCCACAGTTTCTATATTTGAATCTGCGTCATGAGCACACATGATGGCAATTATAGTTCTATATGTCTATAATGACCCTGCATAAGTGTGGAACCCGGGTCTGCCGTTATTATCGAATTATATGTATTTAAAGTTAGATATTACTCCTCTACACTACCGCCATGTTTAAGGGGCCACAGTTTCTATATTTGAATCTGCGTCATGAGCACACATGGTGGCAATTACAGTTATAGGTGTAAAAAGAGACCCTGCATGGTCGTGGAACCTGGTTCTGCCGTTATTTTCAGATTGATTGCCTTTAAACTATAATAACCTAATACAGACATGTTGGGCGCTAGTTTAAGGTGCCACAGTTTCTATATTTGAATCTGCGGCATGAGCACACATGGTGGGGATCATAGTTCTATATGTCTATAATGACCCTGCATATGTGTGGAACCCGGGTCTGCCGTTATTTTGGAAATATGCCTTCAAACCTAAATTAGACTCGAAAATTAGCACTGCGCGACCGCCGGTTTAAGGCGCCACAGTTTCTATATTTGAATCTGCGTCATGAGCACACATGGTGGCAATTATAGTTCTATATGTCTATAATGACCCTGCATAAGTGTGGAACCCGGGTCTGCCGTTATTATCGAATTATATGTATTTAAAGTTAGATATTACTCCTCTACACTACCGCCATGTTTAAGGGGCCACAGTTTCTATATTTGAATCTGCGTCATGAGCACACATGGTGGCAATTACAGTTAAAGGTGTAAAAAGAGACCCTGCATGGTCGTGGAACCTGGTTCTGCCGTTATTTTCAGATTGATTGCCTTTAAACTATAATAACCTAATACAGACATGTTGGGCGCTAGTTTAAGGTGCCACAGTTTCTATATTTGAATCTGCGGCATGAGCACACATGGTGGGGATCATAGTTCTATATGTCTATAATGACCCTGCATATGTGTGGAACCCGGGTCTGCCATTATTTTGGATAAGTGCCTTCAAACCTAAATTACACTCGAAATTAGCACGAAATTGTAATGCTAAAAAAATAAAAAGGGTTCTTTAAAAATATTTTATTAATTTTATTTTACTCATTTCTATTTTTTTAATTTCGTTCCAAAATATATAGTTTAATATTAATTTTTTTAATTATTATTATTATTATTATTATTATCATTATTTTTATTACTATTATCATCACTCCGTCTTACTAACGGTTCGGTTTGTACGCACTTACGCTAATGTGTAATGGTAGGGTGATTGTGAGATGAAATGGAGGACCTACAGTTTAGCGTGGAATCCGAACCACGGTGAAGGCCTGGCACTCCACACATTCACATGACGTCTTGTCATAGGTGAAGGAAAGGTTTGGTAATCTGATATATCTGTGCCTGGACCGAGGATAGAACCTCAGACTCCATCACAGAAGTCCGACACATTACCCCTAGACCACCAGGTCACCTTTACAATTGTCAAATGATTTTAAAAAAATAATTAAAACTCAAGATGGCTAAAATTTATTTTTGATATTGTAATCCTTAAAGATTTTTTTTTTTTTAGTCACAGTTTAATAATTAAATTTGATGAGAAATTACACCTAGTTTCCGGAATCGAGTTCAAAATATTTGTCTAAGAAATACCATAGCTAATATTTCCAGATTCTGCCTACCCATACAGTATATATAGGCCTACATTTCAATCAAGTAGAGTAGGGACGAGTAAGGTAGAATTTATGGGGGTTCAAAGTATGAAAACACAAGGAAAAATTAGTTAATTTCATTGGGTCAGAGCTTAAAACCCGATTTCTCCGTTTCCGGTAAATTAGACTAGATTAGTTTAACATTTTGTTCACGAGCCCATTGATGTATGTCTTTAATAGCTGTCTTGTACCTAAAAAAAACTCCTTGTATAAGAGGGCATAATCACTGTATGAAACTAATCCCCCCAAACCTGCCTGATTTCCACATATGATTTTGTAAAATATTGAAAACGAAAAGTGCCATTATTAAACAAGTTGCAGTCAGTCTGCATCCTGGCGTCTGAGAAGGATGTCCTCATTGCAGCGATAAAAGGGCTTAAAGATGGTCTTGGGTTCGATGTCCATCTTAACTAGCTAGAGATCACTACTGTGTGAATGACCTGTGATCTGATCTCCAACATGACCTTGACCCGTTGGCTGGGGAGCTGAGAACTAATAGCAGTTTCAGGATTTTTGTTCGGATGACCAGCCCGAACTTTGAGCGTGTTTTAAATACGAGTGGATCGTCGTAGTGGTATCTGCAGATTATTGCCCTAAAATGTATTCGAAATATTTTATTGGGAAAAGATATATTATTGTAATAAGCCCTCACTCGACTTAATAGTTAGAATTTGAGTCATTAAAGGCTATCGATTTTACATAGATATTTAGGTTTTGCTGTTTAATTTGGATAACAAAAAATATATTGTCCCCCTTCATGCTACGCTGATAGCTTTAGCTCTCTATCTATTTGTTGCACAAAGCCACTTAAGTGAGAATTGTTGAACTGCTGTTATTTTTAACCAAAGAGAAATATTTTATTTACCGATCTAAAACAATACACCAATCATGGTTTCAATGGTAGTGTACACAAATAAAGATTGTACAGATGATTCACTACCCACACAAAAGGAAAACCTGTTAAATTCACTATGAATATTGGGTTTTAGTTTTAGGCCACTATTTTTATCGGCATCCTGGACCTCAAACCTTTAAAATTAGTGTTCGTTTGTCAAAACCTGTTCAGCCATTTCCTCATAAGTTCTATTACTGGACACGAGCTTATCAAATTATATATAAGATGATGATAGTTGACTAAAGAGAGAGAATACATCATTTAGGGATACTGTTATTATTATTATTATTATTATTATTATTATTATTATTATTATCATCACTCCGTCTTACTACCCGTTCGGTTTATACGCACTTAAGCTAATGTGTAATGGTAATGTGATTGTGAGATGAAATGGAGGACCTACAGTTTAACGTGGGATCCGAACCACGGTGGAGGCCTGGCACTCCCCACATTCACAAGTTGTGATTAATACACGTCTTGTCAGAGATGAAGGATCAAGAAAGGGTTTGATAATCAGATAAATCTGTGCCGGGACCGAGGATTGAACCCCGGACCCTAGCACAGAGGGATATTATTCCAGTTGAAAAGGATTAGCAGTAACTTTCGATTGTACAAACTGTCCTCTATTGGTGCAAAATATTTTAAACCCAAATGTTTCTTTGATCTTTACCGCCACCCAACGGGAAACGTGCAACATGTAAAACTTAAAATTTGTTTTAAGACTACAGTGTTTTCAAACATTTTTCAATTGATTTTCCAATAAGTTGTAAAACATTGTTTCAAAACACAGCTTCTACAACTTGTATAGTCTAAACGCACCACGTCTTACTACTCGTTCGGGTCATACGTCCATGTACTAATTATTCAAATGGGTTCTTATATGAGGAAAGTGTAATTTAGATAAAGCGCACCCGCATTTTTGTGGAAAGAGAGTGTTAAAACATTTAGTGAATAAAAACCTCAGTACACCCGACCGAGAGCGAACCACGATCTCCTCGTCCTCGGCAGTCTAATCTAGAGCGAGACTAGTGAGTTAGACCATGTGGCCACCGAGGTGTGTTACAATCTTCTCAGTACAATCACAAACCTGACGGATTAAACTGTTGTTAGCTAATATTTAAATCGAGTCTTCGTCGGGTCTACTGAGGATACATTTTGATAAACTGTTTCCCACTCTCTCTTCGAGCAAATACGAGTGCCTTTATCCCTAACACTTTGCGTAATTAACATAGCCCGAATGCGTATAAAGACGTGGTGCTAAAAATATAAATAGTATGCGTGTCATTATAATATCATATCTGTAATGTTTACACACACTGAAATATTAGGACGTTTATAGAAAATACAATATAACGATGTTTTGTATAATAATCTCTTGTTGCCTTCCCTGGTTGTGTATAGAAATGAAATGTTTGTCCGTCTCTCTATCTGTAAGTCTATTTGTTCCTTTATCACGCCCAAACCCCTGTACCAGCTGACTCTAAATCTGGCATGGGTACACACATATAGCTCATTGAATAATTAAAATTTACTTATGCCATTTGGTTTCAAAGTAGCAGCTATAAAACAATCACGTCCAAATCACGTGACAGTTTACTAAAAGATTAAAATATCAAAATTGATAGTCAATATAGCTACTCAAGCGATGTTTTGTAAAATTAGTATCTAAACACAATTTAACATTACAAACAAAAAATCTCATTTTTTCCGTTACAAAGACATAAAGGGTACAATGTACACCTCGAAATAAGAAATTTAAAATTTTGATTGGATTTTTTTTAAATTAATTAAGGAAAAATGAAATAGGCTTATAAATGAACGCTGAAAAAATAGTTTAGATATTATTGCTAACAACATATAATTTGATATACTCAGAGCTCAAATATTTATGTACAATTTTAACTAGCAATAATGGTATTAGATTAGAAATTAGGAAAATAAAACAGTCGGGAAATGCTTACTAGTATTCGGTCAGTTAGTTGTAGTCATCTTGCCTGCTATAAAGGAATGTAAAACTCAGAATATACGAAACAATAATTTTACCTGATGCTCTCTATGGGTGCTAAACATGGTCTCGTACCTTACATTACGAAACTACGTTTAGGGTGCTCGAAAACAAAGTGCTTAGGAAGATTGTAGGTCCAAAAATGGATGACAATAGTAGGGAGTGGAGGAGGTTACATTGGGAAGAGCTACATACCCTGTGCTCATTAACAGATATTGTTAGGCTAATTAAATCTCGCAGATTATGGTGGGCAGGACATGTACCATCAAGGCACTGACTGGTAAAGCCAATGGGAAGAGACCAGTGGAAAGACCCAGATGCAGATGGGAGGATAACATTAGAATGGACCTGAGCTATACTGGATAGAGCTAGCTCAGGATAGGGATAGGTGGAGTACCTTTTTAAGTGCGGCAATGAACTTTTGAGTCCCTAATGCCATAGAGTAAGTATATACAGTAATTAGAAACTTAGTCGGAAGAAACAAAATGAAGAGTTTGTTTTTTTCTTTATGTTGGTAGCAAAACGTTGCCCGGGGTAACCATGAAATTCAATGTAGGGCTACCCAAGACAACGCCGGGTACTTCTGCCAGTGATTACATAAAGGTGTCCCAGTAACTAATCAGGGTTTTTAAATTAAATATATATTACATCGAGTAATTATCTTCAATCAAACACCGGGATGTATAGCTGGCTGGTGAGACAGTCGCGCGGTTACTCGGTTGCATCACTCACCCTGACGCACCATCTTAAAAACAACTCTTTAATCGAGGAAACATTCTATTCTCACAACCTTGGGCTCAAGGAGCTTAGAAACAAAGATATATAGAAAACTAAAATTTGGCATGTATACTTAGGACAACTCTTGAGGATTTGTACATAAGTAATTTTTAACAGCTTTTTCATATATTGTGAGTCTGACGCCTTTGACCCCGTGAAAATCACTACAGGTAGCTACATAACAAAGTGAGGGGCTAGGGGAAGGGGGCTATCATAGACTTAGTCTCTCTCAGAGTGTATATTGTTTTCTTATTCTAAGTCTTTCACCACGATAAAATTTAACCCTCAAATTTAGAGAAAAATCTCAACCTTGAGTTTAAAGCGAGATTTCTCGAAACCATTTAATTTATTCGGGCAACGCTGGGCACTTGCCATTAGATAAAATAATAAAACAAGAAAAAGTACCTCTGAAGGTAAAATACTGCAAAAGGCAAACTAAACAGTTATTCCTAGAAAAAATATAGAAAGGCACATTTGATAAGAAAATATTTGTTCTCGATAATATTTAACTTTTAATACAATAATGATAAATTATATTTCATTGTCACTAAAAAAAAAATTCAATTATATTGATATGTGTTGTTAGTTTTCAAAATATGTTTCAATTTAATTTCAAATTAAATTGACTTAGTAAATAAATACTAACGACAGTAGGGCACTCTTAATATAACGGGGAATTTAACGTATTTCACTTTACGCTTATACTTCTCAAATTATTCAGTGGAAGGAGAAATCACTTATTTCCCAACATGTGAATTCCAGACCAAAACATTCGAACGTAAAGTCCTTTAAATAAATTGCATATTAAAATTTAAACTGTCAACCAAGGCCGGGTCTAAATTATTTTGCCGCCCTGACTAGATCAAGATTGGTAATACTGTATCACACTCGACTACATACACCCTTTCCCATCCCTTACAATATCTTCGTTATAAGCTGTAACTGCGAATAAGCCCAAGTACAGAAACATGGGGTTGAGTTGCAGCTAGAGATATTATTAACTGACAATAGGTATGACAAGGGTGAGGAGGGAGGTGTAGGTGTGTGTCTGGGGGAGGGGGTTTGGGAGGGAAAGGGGTTTACTAAGAAAATCTCCCGAACAAAGATACTGGGAGCTGTCAAACTCTCTTTAAAACCAACTATTATTTTGAATACAAGGTTGCCGCTATGTGCACTGTTGCGCAGGTCAATTTAAGATATTATGAACTAACCTCTCTTAGTCGCATCTCGCAGTTGATGTAAATCTGAACAATAAATTTTTGCAATGTTTGAAATGTAAGGGCACATATTTTCAAGCCAAAAATCATTCCTTTTATAATTAAACTTAGTTTCTGGAGTAACTTTTTCTTAGACGGATCGGCAACGTTGTAAAAGACCCATCCCCATTGTAAAAGAAAATAAACCTGTCCCAAAAGTATGTTTGGAAGGGCGAGGAAGAAGTATTCACAGTGTCAACTAATAACTGCCCACTTCGACCCCTCTCTCCCCCCAAATATGTTAATAGTCACTAACAATAATTGCAAGAGAGAGCGAAAAATAAATTCTCATCTAATCTATTCTAATCTATATCTATGGTCGTAATATTCGAACAATCGATATATTTCTAATAAACTGGAAATAGACATGGGAACCCAAAAGCGGATAAAATATTTTGATTTTCATTTAGCTTTAATCCATTATTTTGGGGGCGAATAAATTCAAAGTTAAAGAAACAAATTATGTTTTTAAGTCCCGTATCCCTTATAAATCCAATATGAATCTTTTAATAAGTCAAAATTATCATCTTTAGTAAATTAAAATCTTAGTAAATTTTGGTGGCACACAGGTTGGGAACCACTGGGGTATAGCCTACTCTTTTGGACAAATTATTCTAATGTGTTAGGGATTAATAAGGTTGGATTAAGAGGAAGTGTACCTTCTTTTGCATGGAGGAAGAGTGGAAACCCATTTAGAAAAAAACACCTTCACTACACCCAAATCTGATTTGAGCCCCAGTCTCCCAGTCTCCTTGCTTAGTATATTACAAAAGTGACGTTTTAGACCATGCGGCCACCGAGGCGGATATAACTAATTACTAATTATGTAAAAATCTAAAATCTAAAGTAAATCACCCTTTTAACATTGTACACAGTTTCCCAGCATTTTGGATACAGCTAGTCAAGCTGTATTGAACTACATGCAAATACTTCATAATGATAGCTCAACGTTTATGCACCGTTTAACCAGACCAAAAAGATCGCACAGTGACGTCATAATTTGTATGATAATTGTTTATAAAAGATTGTTATTTTATTCAAGTTCTCGTTGTGCCTACCTACTTCATAAAATTTTAATTCTAACTATACGACATCCATTAAAAAAAATTAGTCCTTTTAGTTAAGTTGAAAGCTATGCTCATTTTGTAATTAACATTTAACTAAGAGTAAAACCTAATTTATTTCCCCTGAAGGTAGGTATACAAGAGGTTTCATTTATTTATATGTTATGTTGAATTATTGATTACGGGTCCCTACGTTGTGCGCCAATTGAAGTGTTATTGAAATATTCGTCCCGCGTGATGGGCGCCAATTGAAGAATTATTGGTGATTTAAATCTTGTATAATTAATACACACTTTTTATGTTGACATGTTTTTTTATTTATAAATCTCAGTTTATTTCAGGAGAAAATAGATCATGGCGGCCTATTGTAGGGATCGCGGACAGAAGTTGCAGTCCGAGTAGTTCAAGGACTGGACGTCAAGTGACTAGTGAGTAGTGAGCAGTACTGTTCTTACATTGCACCATTCTATGTATATATATCCATTGCTCATGGAAGCTTCGAGAAGGTCGTGTTATAAAAAATTAAAATACAAGACAAGAACATCTCGGTTTTACTAGGAGCTTCGAGAGCCGGAAACTGACTCAAGTTACTTTTTAAAATCTCTATTCGAACTTTCCAGAAGAGGAAGTTATTATTTAAAAATCTTATATTGTCAACTTGACTTTACTAATGTCACGTGCGTGACGTCACTGATCAGTGGCTTTTGCCTTCTTAGAAGAATAAGTGCTTTAAGCGCCATTTAATATACTACATAATTTAAATAAAATTAAATACGTTTATAAAATTAGGACGATATTATTGTCAATGCTTTCACATACTTTTCAGGGGCAAGTCAGTTACATTACAGTTAGTAAGAGGACAAAGTGTGTAGTTGCCTTCCACCTTGAAAAATATTAACTTTAAATTTGAAGGTACTTGACCTTGACCCAAGCACTTGTTTTGTCTGCGGCGCATTTTTTATGCTATTCTAAAAATATTCAAGGAGTTTTGATATTTTGTAGGAAATATTTAATGGTTCCGTAACTAAAATTTAATTGAGAAACGCTCTTTATGGTATCGCAGCTCAAAAATGTTGTACAACCCACAGTGTATTTATACCATAATACTATGATATGCTTGTTTGAGATAAGTGAACCGTGATCTAACACAATTTCAAAATTATGTACCTCTGACGAGACATCTTGTGAATGTGGGGAATGCCAGGCCTCCACCGTGGTTCGGATCCCACGTTAAACTGTAGGTCCTCCAATTCATCTCACAATCACCCTACCATTACATATTTAGCGTAAGTGCGTATAACCCGAACGTTTAGTAAGACGTGGTGCTAATAATAATAATAATAATAATAATAATAATAATAATAATAATAATAATAATATGTGCTTGCGCCAGTGTGGGGAGGGGGGAGTGTACTACTATAGGGTTGGTTGTGCGGCGAAAGGGGGGCGGGGGGGCGGGGGGTTACAATCAGGCCGATAGATGGAGGAGGAACTTTCCTATAGTCACCCCGAAATGAAATACTGGCTATGTCACTGATTCCGGACGGGCAGAAAGACGCAAAACTAAACAAAGATGTTTGCAACAAATAGTAAAACTCTCAGTATATCTTAAGAGTATTTAGTGATGTAATCCAGTACGAAAAATTGAATACTAATTCATTTATTGTCGTTCTTCTCCAATTCACTACTATTAACATATTGATATGCAATTAATATATGACTAAAAAGGGCTACTTTTAATCCACTTGTTGTCTCCCTCATTTCGTTGCCCCTCAAACAAAATATTTTTTTACTAACGCAGTATAAATTTTACATTGAGTGTCTTTATTGTTATTTGTGTTTGTTGATACCAGCAAAGGGTGCGCTGCAGCTAGGGCTGTGCATATCGGGGCAGACATCTGCTCAACTATTACGCCGGTTGAGCAGTAACCTTTTGAGTGGCAGACCTTTAAAAGAAAATATCCTGTTTATGTTTGGCGTGAACGATTTTCTGGTAAATATTAAGTTCGAATTGTTTCACTGAGTACACTTTGATTGACCGGCTTTAACAAAATATAACAAAAACCCTCTTCTAAACTCATGTTCACAACAAGGACTCACACTGACAAAGTTGACCATGCGGTTAAAAACAATAATTAAATTATTATCTAGGTTTATCAGAAGCGTGGTCGTGCTCACAGTCCCGACCATCCCAAAGCTTTCGGAGGAAGACCACATAAAGCTTCTAAGATTCAACGCCTAATCTCGTTTAGTGGTGAATGGAATTACTCATCCTAACTTCAATAAATCTATAATGTCGAGTTAGCAGTTGGAATATCTTGTAGACACACTTATATAGGTGCCAATAAACAAAATTTCAAGGTTTGGCGTGTGTATTTTTGCAAAAACAAAATAGTTATTGACGATATAATCCATGGGGCCAAAAAGACACTTTCATAAGTGTAGAATAATAATGTAAAAATTAATAATTTGAAAACCATATTTGTAACACACATACGGATTTTTTTTAATAGGTACTCAATTCCTCGTCAACTAACGGCAAGGAAAATGTGAGCCTAACTTCTTAAGCCACGCAGCCACTCTTGTTAGTGATATGTAAATTACTAAAAAATAAACATATTTCAAATCTATTGTTATTGTAACTCTTGTAACTTAATGTAACATAATTTCAGAACAAAATGCAGTGTGGGCCATAGATATTTATGGCTTGTTTATTCAAGATGCCGGAACGATCAACTTGGATTCTTTTTAACGGTATGTGCTAATACTCAATGTTTACACTGAAGTACACGTTATTTGAATTTTTAACTGACTGACACCTTTAGTGACTTGTTTGTGGCGGTAAGAACCCAGAGTGCGTGTGTATATAAAAGTGCTATCTCGTCATGTATACCCAATAGTCCAAAACATCAACACACACTTGTTGTGAATGTTCAGCTCTTTATACAGTGGTTTGTTTTAGCATGATGGCATAATTGGAAAGGAGGGAGTCCGAATAATAGTATAAACTAGTAGTAAACTAATAGTTGGGGGTTAACCCATACTTTTATACCTAAACCTTCTGACTAACCAAACACCACAATGTACACAATTTTATTTAATCAACTTCTTTACAAGTCCGTCACTTTATTGTTCCTTTGATCTCCCATCAAAAAGGGCCATCATGGCAAGTAGCCCACATAGGAGATTACAGATAACAACAAATGAGAGGGAAATTAATCCAAAAGACATGTCTCTAATTCAGTAATGTAGATATACATAATTAGGGGGAATTAGTGAAGGATGGAGAGGGCCAAAGGGGGAAAGGGGTGATCGGTCAAGTTCGTTAGAAAAATTCAAACACCAAACATATAATTTCTCAGACTATATTGTAACATTAAGTCCTTTTCAAGTTTGTGTGCACAATCTATTGGTGAAGCAATTTGCCTTAAAGAAAATTCAAGTGTATTAAAATTTTTATTCAATTCTAAACCTATTAAAATGATTTGATAACATAATATATTTTATATTTGATTCATTTTATAGGTTATGGGTCATCCTTCAAACAAAAGAATGGATATGGTCCATTGGAATCGACGTGGGGTAACTTTAGTAAAGACCCACTTGAGAACTATACTTTAAAGTGGGGTCGATTGGGGTGATCACCACCAATTCATAATGAATAGATTTTATATGAATACAGACTTATTTTACTAATGTATATTTTTTTTTTTTTTGTGAGAACGACTTTTTGTTTTATGTTGTTTTCTTGGGTTAAAACTACAAATATGCTTATCAAAATTGTGATTTTATTAAAATTCCTATTATTATTATTATTATTAGTATTATTACTATTATTATTATTATTATTATTATTATTATTATTATTATTATAACTAAAATCATTATTTTCATAATTTAGCAATTTCATCATTATTAATTAAATATTATATTTATACTTGAGGACAGTGAAAACCAATGACTCTTCCTGACTACAATATCTGGATCGATCCTCTCTTAAGAACACAATTTGTGGGGAGAAAATGTTGGACAAATGTGTATTTACAATAGTTGAAGAAATCTTATCAGAAAGTGAATTGTCAATGTATTGCTTTGTTTTATTTATGGGTGGATACATTTAATTTGTGTAACATTTTTGTTGGTTGCAATTTGTCTATTGAATTAAATTAAATTTAATTAGAATGGGATGAATCATAAATTTAATATATCATTTTTAACCCATATCACCAACAAAGATCACTCGGTTCCTCAGTGTTTCACTTTAGCCTGGCCGTTATATAGGACTACACAACTGGGTGGAGGGTGGGGCTGCTCAAGCCCCCTTTTATATTTTGTAGGGGCTTGGACTATATTAAGCCCACCTATCCCCACCCCAGTATGTTACACGTATATTAAAAACCATCTATAAAATAGTTTAAATTACTGACAGACTTACCCCATGCGCCATGCCCATTGTCAGCAATTAATATTATGAGTAGTTAAATACAACAGAAAAAATAAAAATATCCATCATAATCACCTGTCACTATAAGCTTGGTAATTAATTCTAAGTAATAATAAGAGACCTGTTGTCCCAGCCGAAAAATATGCTGTCTTTTCAAAAATTGATTTATAATTTAATTTTATTTTTAAATATTTTAAATTAAATTAATAAAGAAAAAACTGAATGTTAAAATTTGATACTATGTATTTAAAACCATTAATGTGTGTAGGCCTATTTAGAATGTTTAAAAACTCCTATTTTACCAGATGTTTATATTGCCGCCTATAGAATAAATTTTGTGGATAGAAATTTCAGCAGACGAGTATTTAAAGTGAAAAAAAAGAGATGGTACAGTTTAAAATAGTTCAAACTGTGTTTTCCATTATTATTAAAGACGATGTAGCCAACATACTAAAATTAAGCTTTTGCGCATAATATGACTGTAATAGTAATATAAACGGCCGTGATTTTGCGACCCCTGAATTAACTCTTGCGGTCTGTTAAACAAGAACATAGATTTACAGCTACCTGCTTCAGAAATAATGCTACCCCCTCCCAAAGCAGACCTTTCTGACTTAGTTGCATTGTTTAGTCAGGAATGTGAATTTTCAAACCATTCTAATAAAGAGTGCACAAAGTTAGAACTCGGCTCGTTGGCGTAGTTAACTAGTGTCGTGTTAAACTGGACTGCCGAGGATGGAAAGATCGGGGTTCGATCCCAGTTGGGTGCACTGAGTGTGGTTTTTCCCTAAATGGTTCCTCATTGTCTCTTCGCGCAAATATGGGTGCGATTTCTCTAAATTACATAAATTACACCTACCTCATCCCTAATTCATTAGTGTAATTAGAACATAGGCGTATAGCCCAAACGGATAGTAAGACGTGGTAACAAAAAAAAAATTTAAAAAAAATGCCCCCTTCAGACGGAGCAGCTTCGATGGCACTGTTAACGGCCTGAGTGGTTGTCTCCACCACTAAAAATAGCGACGCACATCGCGAAACCTACAATTGAATTATAGCTTTTAGGATGAAATTGTGTGAAACCTTTCTTTTCTGTTTCGGAGGAGAGGCGACACCTAAACACGTGACCTTGAAATGTATATTTACTAAAAGGGAAAGGGAGGAGCTACTAATGCCTATACAGGCCAATGCCATATACCATATACTGAGGGATGTAGACCGGTGGAGCTACCTCGATGAGATAATGGACCAGGTATCGAAAGCAGAAAGGGACAGACATATGGACAAACTAAAAGAAAGAAGACAAAGACAGAACCAAGGCTCAAGACAAAATATACAGGAAGAAACAACTGAGGAAGAAGTGGCGAGTGAAGACGATGGAGACGGAGGAGAAGAAACATCAGACTTAGACTAGACGTTACCAAACTGGTGAAACAAAACACAGAAAGTGTAATAAAAGGGAGGGTGGACTAGATTTTGATGTTCTCTGGATATATTTAGAGCTCTAGCCGAGTAAAGGTGTCTCAGGGATACCAGTGATGCATATAACTGATGAACCAGGGACGCCTGTAGTACCGGCTAGGGGAGAAGGAAGGTAAGTGGATTCAGATGAGACGTCGGAAGTTGGTCCTTAGTCTAAGAGCTCTGCTAGCTTGGAAAAAAGAGTGATGCTGTGCAGGAGCTATCAAGCACTCCAGGGATGTCGACTGGCCATGGCAGGAAGTGAACAGAAAAAAAATGGTACTCCATACAAGGAAAAAATATAAACCGATTGTGTAGATGACGGCACTAGGTATAAATTAGGTTAAGTTAGATTTAAGCCCAAAGTAGACATATCAATAGATAAATAAATGTATATAGTCAAAATAACTTAATTAGGGAAAGAGGGACAAGTATAGTTATAAGTTATCATGAATTAAATAATGGTATTGATATATTGTAGACAGATATGCTAACAGGCACAGGTTAAGGTAAATTGGTAATGATCAATAACAGGACAAGTAGTTTTAGTAGTAGTATATGTTTATATTCCAGAATATGTATGTGTCAATTTTTTTTTTTTAGATTAAAACTATATATAAGGCATATTGTAATATGAACAGAGCAACAAAATCCTGATTTATAGTAAAATAAGATGTCAGGACAAATGTATAAGGAAATTAAAAAACAAAAAAAGCCCAATACAGAGGATTTTATAACAGAGATTGAAAAGTGGACGGTACTATCTATGATCATCAAATAGGCATGAAACAGGCCCCGATTAGGTCTTTCAAAAAGCAACTTAGCAAGTTACTTTTGATACGTTTATTATTTATAGGTGTGAAAAACATCATCGTTAAAAGGAGATCTTTTTCCACATCCACTTTCACTTGAAGATTGATTTTTCAAATTCTAGAAATAGCTTGTGTAGGCAAGAATTAAAGCACTCTTTAGCAGCACCACCAATGGCCGTTAGCAGCACCACCATTGGCCGCTAGCAGGACCACTGACGGCCGTTAGCAGCACCACCTATGGCTGCTAGCAGCAACACCGACGTCCGTTAGCAGTGCCACAAACGGTCGTTAACAGCAACCAATTAAGAGCACTACCACAACCAAAAGCACTACCCCATTAGTAGTGCATCCGACGAACATAAGAGCACTATCGACGGAGTTTAGCAGCACCGCGTTAGCACCCACTGAAATGAATCATACCGAATGAACACTTAATGCTAAGGGTGCTACAAGGTATCTAACTGAAAAGCAGAGTAGACTTTTAAAAATCTAAAATTATTTATGAAGGACATATTCAAATAAAACCTTCAGAGATTAAAAAAATATTAAATTCAAAATATATATTTTTTGATAAATTAGAAACCGGCACATAATATTAATCAAAACTACGTTTAAAATGATATTCAACAAAATAGCTAATAATTTATGAAATAGAGCAGAAATAATAAAATACTACAACGAACATCAGTGTTTACTGTACATTAATATTATTATTATTAGCACTGCGTCTTACTACCCGTTCGGGTTATACGCATTTACGCTAATGTGTAATGGTAGGGTGATTGTGAGATGAAATGGAGGACCTACAGTTTAACGTGGGATCCGAACCACGTAGCGGCCTGGCATTCCCCACATTCTGTACATTAATAGAAACTAATAATATATGATGCAAATACCAAAATAGTGGCACCTTAATCTGGCATCCTACAGCTCTGTATTAGGTTATTATAGTTTAAAGGCAATCAATCTGAAAATAACGGCAGGACCAGGTTCCATGACTATGCCGGGTCTCTTTTTACACCTATAACTGAAATTGCCACCATGTGTGCTCATGACGCAGATTAAAATATAGAAACTGTGGCCCCTTAAACATGGCGGTAGTGTAGAGGAGTAATATCTAAATTTAAATACTATAATTCGATAATAACGACAGACCCGGGTTCCACACTTTTCAGGGTCTCTTTTTACACCTTTAACTGTAATTGCCACGATGTGTGCTCATGACGCAGATTCAAATATAGAAACTGTGGCACCTTAAACCGGCGGTCGCGCAGTGCTAATTTCGAGTCTAATTTAGGTTTGAAGGCATATTTCCAAAATAACAGCAGACCCAGCTTCCACACATATGCAGGGTCATTATAGACATATAGAACTATGATCCCCACCATGTGTGCTCATGCCGCAGATTCAAATATAGAAACTGTGGCACCTTAAACTAGCGCCCAACATGTCTGTATTAGGTTATTATAGTTTAAAGGCAATCAATCTGAAAATAACGGCAGAACCAGGTTCCACGACCATGCAGGGTCTCTTTTTACACCTATAACTGTAATTGCCACCATGTGTGCTCATGACGCAGATTCAAATATAGAAACTGTGGCCCCTTAAACATGGCGGTAGTGTAGAGGAGTAATATCTAACTTTAAATACATATAATTCGATAATAACGGCAGACCCGGGTTCCACACTTATGCAGGGTCATTATAGACATATAGAACTATAATTGCCACCATGTTTGCTAATGACGCAGATTCAAATATAGAAACTGTGGCCCCTTAAACATGGCGGTAGTGTAGAGGAGTAATATCTAACTTTAAATACATATAATTCGATAATAACGGCAGACCCGTGTTCCACACTTATGCAGGGTCATTATAGACATATAGAACTATAATTGCCACCATGTGTTCTCATGACGCAGATTCAAATATAGAAACTGTGGCGCCTTAAACCGGCGGTCGCGCAGTGCTAATTTCGAGTCTAATTTAGGTTTGAAGGCATATTTCCAAAATAACGGCAGACCCAGCTTCCACACATATGCAGGGTCATTATAGACATATAGAACTATGATCCCCACCATGTGTGCTCATGCCGCAGATTCAAATATAGAAACTGTGGCACCTTAAACTAGCGCCCAACATGTCTGTATTAGGTTATTATAGTTTAAAGGCAATCAATCTGAAAATAACGGCAGAACCAGGTTCCACTACCATGCATGGTCTCTTTTTACACCTTTAACTGTAATTGCCACCATGTGTGCTCATGACGCAGATTCAAATATAGAAACTTTGGCCCCTTAAACATGGCGGTAGTGTAGAGGAGTAATATCTATCTTTAAATCATATAATTCGATAATAACGGCAGACCCGGGTTCCACACTTATGCAGGGTCATTATAGACATATAGAACTATAATTGCCACCATGTGTGCTCATGACGCAGATTCAAATAAAGAAACTGTGGCACCTTAAACCGGCGGTCGCGCAGTGCTAATTTCGAGTCTAATTTAGGTTTGAAGGCATATTTCCAAAATAACGGCAGACCCGGGTTCCACACATATGCAGGGTCATTATAGACATATAGAACTATGATCCCCACCATGTGTGCTCATGCCGCAGATTCAAATATAGAAACTGTGGCACCTTAAACTAGCGCCCAACATGTCTGTATTAGGTTATTATAGTTTAAAGGCAATCAATCTGAAAATAACGGCAGAACCAGGTTCCACGACTATGCAGGGTCTCTTTTTACACCTATAACTGTAATTGCCACCATGTGTGCTCATGACGCAGATTCAAATATAGAAACTGTGGCCCCTTAAACATGGCGGTAGTGTAGAGGAGTAATATCTAACTTTAAATACATATTCGATAATAACGGCTGACCCGGGTTCCACACTTATGCAGGGTCATTATAGACATATAGAACTTTAATTGCCACCAAGTGTGCTCATGACGCAGATTCAAATATAGAAACTGTGGCGCCTTAAACCGGCGGTCGCGCAGTGCTAATTTCGAGTCTAATTTAGGTTTGAAGGCATATTTCCAAAATAACGGCAGACCCGGGTTCCACACATATGCAGGGTCATTATAGACATATAGAACTATAATTGCCACCATGTGTGCTCATGACGCAGATTCAAATATAGAAACTGTGGCCCCTTAAACATGGCGGTAGTGTAGAGGAGTAATATCTAACTTTAAATACATATAATTCGATAATAACGGCAGACCCGGGTTCCACACTTATGCAGGGTCATTATAGACATATAGAACTATAATTGCCACCATGTGTGCTCATGACGCAGATTCAAATATAGAAACTGTGGCGCCTTAAACCGGCGGTCGCGCAGTGCTAATTTCGAGTCTAATTTAGGTTTGAAGGCATATTTCCAAAATAACGGCAGACCCGGGTTCAACACATATGCAGGGTCATTATAGACATATAGAACTATGATCCCCACCATGTGTGCTCATGCCGCAGATTCAAATATAGAAACTGTGGCACCTTAAACTAGCGCCCAACATGTCTGTATTAGGTTATTATAGTTTAAAGGCAATCAATCTGAAAATAACGGCAGAACCAGGTTCCACGACCATGCAGGGTCTCTTTTTACACCTTTAACTGTAATTGCCACCATGTGTGCTCATGACGCAGATTCAAATATAGAAACTGTGGCCCCTTAAACATGGCGGTAGTGTAGAGGAGTAATATCTAACTTTAAATACATATAATTCGATAATAACGGCAGACATGGGTTCCACACTTATGCAGGATCATTATAGACATATAGAACTATGATCCCCACCATATATTGCATCTTAAACCCATCTATTAGAAATGTGTTTAAACTAATATTTCACCTTATTTTCCTCTATGCTATATTTGTAAAACTAAATATCTACACTATTGCCATCTACTAGAATTTTTGGAACTAATTATCTACTCTATTGCTATCTATTAGATTTTTTGGAACTAAATTCTTTCTTGGTTCCATTTATTTTTCTAATGTTGGTTAAAAACGGTTAGTTTATTGTGGATGTGGCGGACTTCTGGGAGCTTAATTTATTTTATAATGTGCTTTTAAGAAATGGTTGTGAATTCCATTTTATTATTGTATTATAAAATGTGAGAGTCCTCAAGTCAATTACATTCATTGATTTTCTAGTATAAACAGCTACATTTGCGCGTGAAATGAAAAGTTTCATCCGAATTACCGGGTCTGTTTAAAGCTAGTCGTCCACTGGCTGCTTTTTCGTCTGAATTATGTTTGTCAGAAGTTGGACGAATAGCTGCGAATGATCCGGTATCATTGAATGATATTGAAGGTCGTCCACGGTACCCGATTAATTTGTGCGTCTTCGGACGAAAACATCTGAAGTGCGAACTATCTCATCTCGTTAGGATTCTTTTCAGTTATTCTGATGAATTGTATTGCATTCTGCAGGGTTCAGAATGTATTCCACATGGATCCTTACAAACGAATAGTTTTGACATGAGGGAATTTTCACTCATAGCAGTATTCTTGAGGTAATATATTGTGTACTAAAAAAAGTATTTATTTGCACAAATCTCTTGAGCAAAATTTTTAAAATTTATCTCTAATAACATTTGTAGAACTGGTACATTATTTTCACCTAGTGTAGCAAATCTACTGTTTTCCGAATGGGTTTTTTGGAAAGTAGATGAGGCTACTTGCTCTTCACATTTTTATTTTATTTATCAATTATTAAAATGTTATGCATCATGCACATACATTTAACACTTTTCTTGGCACAGTTTGGCTTTATTTCAATTGCTTTTTTACAGGAGTCTCAATTTGCTATTAATAATGCCAAACGAATATACAACAACTTGTCTGCGTATAAACCAAACGGGTAGTAAGACGCGGTGCTAATAATAATAAAAAACAACTTGTCGTACTCGAGACATGCACCCATTGAAAATGGTTTCTTTTGATCCAAGTTTGATACTGATCACTGGAAAAGGTCTTGTTAATTAAGATTTGAGTGGATATGATTCCTCTCCCAAAATAACATTAGGTACTGAAATATTGGTTCCTGGAAGAGAGTTATGTCATCAAACACCAAATGGTCATGTTTCAAGATTTTTGGATCGATTTGAATGAAAAATCACAACCATTACTATCTTTGCCATATGCTCCTACATTAATAGAAATAAACTTGTAATTTAGCCCTGCAACCGCTTGGTAAACGATTAATAAATAGTCCTACAGTTTCTTATTGCGTTAGCCTATATGCTGCCTGAGTGCTTTGGATTATTTATGCGTATGTGTTTTCCGTCTCTACATCCAACAATAATTTGAGGAGTTCCCACTTATCCAAAAATCCTTCAGTTATAGACATAATGTCATTGTATCTTGGATTATTATTATTATTATTATTATTAGCACCGCGTCTTACTACCCGTTCGGGTTATAAGCACTTACGCTAATGTGTAATGGTAGGGTGATTGTGAGATGAAATGAAGGACCTACAGTTTAACGTGGAATCCAAACCTCGGTGGAGGCCTGGCATTCCCCACATTCACAAGATGTCTTGTCAGAGGTGAAGGAAGGGTTTGGTAATCAGATAAATCTGTGCCGGGACCGAGGATTGAACCCCGGCCGCCAGCACAGAAGTCTGACACCTTACCCCTAGACCACCAGGTCACCTCGTATCTTGGAAATATAATAGGCCTACATACAGCATGCAATGCATACTAAATAGCCTTACATGTCTCATGAACAAGTCTTCCAACATTAATTTCTAAAATTCTAAATGAATATCCTAATGTCTTGAACGATAAGCCAGTTACCAAGTACATACAAAATTAATTTATTTTTGACTTTTAAAACTACATACGATGTACTTATCAGTCTTAATATAAAAATAAATATTCTAAATATGGTTGGATAGGAATGTGAAATGAGTTGAAAATAAATAATCATGTTACAATGTAATCCTTTTTTTTATTATGAATAGTCGGTGACCTGGTGGTCTAGGGGTAGGGTGTCAGACTTCTGTGCTGGCGGCCGGGGTTCGATCCTCGGTACCGGCACAGATTTATCTGATTACCAAACCCTTCCTTCACCTCTGACAAGACATCTTGTGAATGTGGGGAATGCCAGGCCTCCACTGTGGTTCGGATCCCACGTTAAACTGTAGGTCCTCCATTTCATCTCACAATCACCCTACCATTACACATAAGCGTAAGTGCGTATAACCTGAATGGGTAGTAAGACGCGGTGCTAATAATAATAATAATAATTTATTATGAATAAAATAATATAAGGTTTACTATTGCAACTGGTGTACAACTTAACTCAGAGTCACTCTGAAACTTTTTATGGTGGAATGATTTCAATAAAATTAAATAATAAAATAAAATTTATAATATATTAAAAAGTATCTTGATTAATTCGGTTTGATTGTTTCCATAAATAAAATCGTGGGTGACTTATTCTCATCTGATATATTCGGTTGCAGTGGAGAAACCACAGATGCGACAACTGATGTGTTTGCTTCTTCCGATTTCTGACCAATTAATTCTAACAAAAACACAGCCATTGAACGAATAGGCTCACGCTCTGCAACTCGATGGAAACTGTTTCTGTCCATGAAATGATTGCAGGCTACTATAAACGCTCACATTTGACCCAATGTATTTTAGTTACACAAGTTTCCTAGTATACAGGCAGAATAAATTAACCTGTGAGGTACAAGTTTTTGCTTGGTATTTTCATAGACATGTATGTAGACGTAGGGTAATCTAATCTGTAGATACTAGTTTGAGTTATATCCGATCGTGTTCATGTGTAAGTTAAAATTGTTGAATGTATTTGATATAATTGTGAATGAATAGTTTGTAAAATCTAACCTAACTTTCAAATGTAGCCTATCCTGATGTTTTATCAAAACATGGAATGGAATTATTTTTGTTAATAATTGTTCACCTGGGGTAACATATGTATGCTCTTAGCTCTAGAAAATTTCCTTTCGAAGAGTTTAATTTATCTCAATCAAAGAAAAACTTCATATTATTCCGATTACATAAAACAAAGCATTTTAATAATGATTGTTATAGCATTAAGTCTCGCCGAGAGGATAATCACGTTTTAACTGTTTGTATCCTTTATCACATGGCAGTTTCAACCAATTACAAAGGCAGAGTCTACAGACTCGTTCTGCTCACACATACACACACATTTACTTTTCAGGGTTTGGTAGGCTTTAGTCCTCCGTATCGACTATAGGCTGTTCCAGTTTTGAATTGAAGAATAGGCTCTAATGTACACCTAACCAGCATGTCATATGATTAGAACAATAACTATCTGGCTGTTAGTCTCAGTTTTTTTAAAAACTGGAGCCGCTACTTTTACATTCAAGCAGCTGAGTTCTCATTTTGAGGTTTTGTTTCATGTTTCATATAAAGATTCCAAGCACCTGGGATTGAATTTGGGTCCTATGGGTCTGTAACCAATAACTCTTGATAACTAGACTATAGAGTCGGTCGTAGATGAGTTATAGTAATTTAAATGTTTGTAGAACCTTTCACCGAGTTCCCATAGCAACAAAAGAGTGTGGGTCTATATGGTAAGATAATGAGAGGGAATAGGGGATGATTGGGGAGTAAAATAAATGATCAGTCAAGAATGTAAAAGATAGCACCACCGTAAAGTGGGTCTATTTTGACACAATATTTGGTTTTTTTTTATGTAAAACCCCAGGCATTGTTATAATCTAACAATTTTTGTATTAATTGTACATGGTTCTAATACACACAAGATGTGCATGTTTGATTTATTTTAGGGCTCATTTAAACCAATAATAACTGTAGTCTTAGGATAAATTAGGACAACTTTGACTCATTCAATACAAAGGTGGGGCGATCAGGCACACATTGGAATAAAAATATTTTGAGTTAAATTATTTTCAGTGACAGTTATGATCATTTTTCTTCGCTAATGTCTAAAAACTGTCATCGACATTTGAAAATATATATTATATATATATATATATATATATATATATATATTAATATATTAGCAAGAAATATTTTTAGGTATGCAATAAAGTGCTTTTTTAGTAGCAAAATAGCTCAATTACATTAAAAAAATATCTTAAACCTAAGTGATACACAAAAATTCATTCTTAGGGAAATATGCCTAAATTTATGGGCTCACTAAAAAGACCCGTTTTAACAAAATAAACACTATCATGTAAACCAAAGGTATCTAATAATGCTCTTCAAATGAAATGCTAGGGGCTAAATGTATGTCTTTTAAAAGGAATAATTCCATATTATATTTATAAAATTGGGTATAATATTTAAGATGTTCATAGTACTCTTTGTAAACTTTTGATAATATTGTATATTTTCACATACTTAAAATGGTATCCAATATACCAAAATAATGCTAATAAACTAGGCTACAAGATGTAACACGTAAAATTACCACACATGTTTTGGTATGGCCTGGGCAAATACATGGTTTAGCCTGAAAATTTTTGGCACTTTTTTTGGCAACGGAAGAAAAAAAAATCCTGTTACCAAACCATTCATAAAATTATATATCTAAGTTTATATTCTGGAAGCTAATGAACTTCTGCATCTAACAATGTTAAATATAAGGCAATCAGTGCTAATTGTCACATTTTAAATCTTTACTACTTCCACGTGTCAAAATTATACCACTGTTTAAAGCAGCCCTACTTTAGGGTACTTTGATTATTCTTTCAAAAATATTCTCATAGAATATAGCTCTAGTAGGAGGTAACATAATATTCATTCATCTGCTTTGGTGGGCGGATGGTGTAAGACCTCACTTTTGTGGTGGACTAGACTGCCGACAACAGGGAAATCGGAGGTTTGAATATCTTGAGGGTGTTTATTCCAAATTGATTGTACACTTTCTCTCCATGCAAATTCGGGTGCACTTCCTCATCTTAACCCATTAGCATAATGAACACAAATAACCTGAACATAGAGTACAACAGAGTGTTAAAAACCATATTCAGTAAGGTACATTATAATTATAACATAAAGGAAAGAAGCTAAATAAATTAATATTTACAATGATAATGAGTAGGGCTAGAATTTTGGTGACCTAAAATTTTATATAAAATACCCTATTTAAAAGACATTTATGCCCCAAAATATTTAAAAAATGCTCTCTTAAAAAATGACAAAAAATAATAATTTTTGGTTGTTGCTAAAAACAAGTCCAATAAGAGAGGGAAAAACCTTAAAATTTAATTCAACGTTCCATTTCTGTGCCAAACTTCAAGCTTTTATTTTGTTTACAGAAGATATTCTGTATAAAATAAAACAAGGAAATGACATAAAAATTCAACTTACATTTTCTGATGGTTTAATTTGACATAGCAAACGTAGAGTTATTATTCCAACAGTCCATAATTGCAATGCACAGGATAAACCATTTGCAGATTTTCAAAGGAGATGACTTTCTTTTATCTGCTAACAAAGCTTTAAATGTAGAAAATCTCTTTTCCACGTTTACTGACACCACAGGTGCATTACTTGAAATAAACTACGTCACTTTGTTCAAATCTGGTGAAATTCCACCAAAGGAAAAGTTTTTCCCTGATAGCACATCTGCAATTAAGCACAGGGTTTCATATATATATATTATTTTTTTTTAAACTTGCTCAATTTTCTTTTGCACAACTTTCCCACTTTTCCAGTCACAATATTTAGGTAATTCTCAACTTTCTCTATCAAATCTATTTGATCCACTAATAGAACTGCTGAATTATCCAAGGAAGTAATGATACTAGGCAGAAATCCAAAATTTGAATTTAGGAAGGAAAAGGTATCTCCAATTTCAGGATCAAAAAGAACTTCCTTCACAACTTTAATTGAGGTCGCTTCATTGTTGTCAAATGAGTCGAACTTTTTCACAACTTGGAAGTTCTCACAGTAATAGTTACATACTTAAATTCAAGTCCCCCATCTGGTTAAAATGGAAGCCCTGGGCAAAGGAACATATTGGGCCTATGATTTGAATAATGCAACTCGAGATGGTGGCTCCAGAAAAACTTTATTCACGCACCCAATCAGCTGGTCAAATTTGATGAATTTCCCTCATATCTCTTCAGCAACTCTATAACATGCATGTGATAGAAATGTTAGGGTCACCATTTTTGGGTACAATGTTTTAAAAGCATTAGCGGTCTTTATCATGTAAGGTGCAGCATCAGTCACGAAGAGCAGGGCATTTTCATGTTGGATGTCATCGGGAAATATTATGCTCAAGGACCTAGCAAAGAGTTCACTTATGGTAGAAAATTTTTTTTCTTCTAAATGTTCACAATTAATGAGAAAATGTTCACCAGGGCCATCTTATTTAATCAAACCTACCACTACGTTAGCTACATATTGTCCAAGAGAGTCAGTGATCTCATCCATAAACACCCATGTTTTCTTTCTTGCTTCTTTTTGCCTTATATTATTATTATTATTATTATTATTATTAGCACCGCGTCTTACTACCCGTTCGGGTTATACGCACTTACGCTAATGTGTAATGGTAGGGTGATTGTGAGATGAAATGAAGGACCTACAGTTTAACGTGGAATCCGAACCACGGTGGAGGCCTGCTATTCCCCACATTCACAAGATGTCTTGTCAGAGGTGAAGGAAGGGTTTGGCATTCAGATAAATCTGTGCCAGGACCGAGGATTGAACCCCGGCCGCCAGCACAGAAGTCTGACACCTTACCCCTAGACCACCAGGCCACCGTGCCTTATATTCTTCATGGTGTTTTCATAGCAACGTCAGACATAATTTTTTTTTCTTAGTGTAGAGGAGTCCGGCAAAGACTTCCCAGTGTGCTTTTCTAAAAAGTTGCACAGTTTCGGATTGTTAACTTTGCTCAAGGGAATATTGGCACAAATGAAGAATTTACACAATTCTTCGTAAAATGCAGAAGGTTTTGAAGACTTACTGGTTTAGCCAAGGAGCATTTGCAAGTTTTTTCTCATCCTGGAATCGCTGAAGACCTCGTTTTTGTTTTTTCCTCCTGACATGCTGCTGCACAGTAAATTTCTTTTCCACTGCAATCTCACGTCACAGAGTTTGCAATATAGTATCTGTTCATTGGTATAGAATACTCATTTTAGACTTGGGAGATGAAACTGGTAAGTTTGCCGGACAAGAGGAAAGAAAGTTTGAGGGGAAGCTATATCTTATGCTTTCCCCATCGACCATCAGTAAGGCAGAAACTATCTACAAAATACAAACATATTTTTTTGCAATCAACATTAATAACATTCTGCTAGATGGTTGTTATTATTTCATAATTATTGATAAGGTATATCAAAAGTGACAGTTAATGATAGCTTGAATTGACTTATGAAAATTGTTTTAGTAAATTTTCCAACTAATAAAAGCTTCTATTCGAATTTTATTGTATATCGCTTCACGAGAAATAAGTGAAGGGTTTTCCTTTACTTTGTTTGGTAAATGTATTCTTAGCCAAAAACTCTCTAAACAGCAGCACAACGTATTTAAAATGTTGTGTGGAATAGATCACATACTGTTCTTGTATTGTTGAAATTGTGTTTTATAATACCAAAGCCACCCCTTCAACTGCAACTCCCTCAAACCAGCTCAAAAGTATATAGAATATACAACGATTATTTGTTTTAGTCCTTTTCTCAATATCATTACGGTATGATATTAACACACAATAACAACTTTCTTTCTAAATTATGACTGCGCCAAAATATCTGTAGAGAATAGAACAAGTTTGTTTCGGACTCTGTTCCAATGATAACTATGCCAAGCATTGATAAACCCTTATAATACATAACTTTATTTATGCTTTCATCCATCACACAACATAGTAATTCCACAGCCTTTACTGAAAGAAAATGACGCGTACGGATAAACAAATAACCATACATTCAATTTTTGTAACTTTCCAAACATACCCCTGACAAGAAGTAACTGCTCCTTTTGTCTTTTAGGATCAGGCTGTGAATGTGATGTCAGAGGAGCTGTGACAAAATAGCATGTTGTAATTTAACAAGAGGAGGCCATGAGAATAAGTTTGTGAGGAGGCATGTTAGCTGTCACGAGTAGAACCAAGATTAGGAAATAATTGGGGCAGAAGGAGTATGTGAGATAGTAAAGGAAGCAAGACTGAGATGGTATGGGCATGTAATGAGGATGTTGGAGTACATGAGATAGTAGAAGAAGCAAGAATGGGGTGGTATGGTCATGTAATGGGATGTTGGAGTACATGAGATAGTAGAGGAAGCAAGACTGAGATGGTATGGCATGTAATGAGGATGTTGGAGTACATGAGATAGTAGAAGAAGCAAGAATGGGGTGGTATGGTCATGTAATGGGGATGTTGGAGTACATGAGATAGTAGAGGAAGCAAGAATGAGATGGTATGGTCATGTAATGAGGATGTTGGAGTACATGAGATAGTAGGGGAAGCAAGGTTGAGATGGTATGGCATGTAATGAGAATGTTGGAGTTCATGAGATAGTAAAGGGAATTAGACGTGATGTAGGGACATGTAATGGGGATGTTTGAGTGCATTAGATAGTAGAGGAAGCAAGACTGTGATGGTATGGCATGTAATGAGGATGTTGAAGTTCATGAGATAGTAAAGGAAACACGACTGTGATGGTATGGGCATGTAATGAGGATGTTGGAGTACATTAAATAGTAGAGGGAGTAGGTGTGAGATAGATTGAACATGTAATGAGGATGAAAAAGAGAGGAGCTCAAAGAAAATGATTGAAGCAAAGTAGGTAGGAAAAAGATCGTAAGGGAGGTTACAAAAGAGATGGGAGAATCAAATAAAAGGAAATGTTCAACTGAGAGAATAAGAATGGAAAAGGAGGATGAATAGTGAAAGGATTGAGAAAGATGGAATTTTTTTACTAAACTGACCTTAGCACAGGCTGTAAACAGTTTATGATGATTATGAATTTCATTTAACCCATCCCTACATAGCAATGGTAAATACCTTAACTCAGTAACATGTGTGCCGACTGAGTTTATTGTCTTGAGTTCAATTCCCTCTATGGCCAAACAATTTATCATTGGTGAAATGTGGGCTTACCCTTTCACAGTGATGAATTAATAATGGCTGGTTGCTGGATGTGTTATGTCTTTTATGGATTTAAGTTAGTTTAGAAGCCATGTGCTGATCTAGTTAGTTGGTTAAGAAAGTATACATACTTTGAAGGAAAAAAAGGCAAAATAATATATATATTTTTATAATACAAAGATTATATTTGTTGCGCATTTTATTATGAGATTAACTGGTAAAAGAGATTTTTACTTAATGTTCTCTTTTAATCTTTTGTTTCCTTTATAGGCCACTGATGGCAACTTAACTTTCCTCTTACCAAGATGGAGCAGAATGTTAAGAACTCTCCACTAACCACAAAGACAGAGTTGGAATTGAACTCTAATATTTGTCTCGATCAAAAAGTGGAATTGAAAATGGAGGTAACTTAAAGCTTTGACTAATGCTGGGATCACAATCATCTTAACATTCACGTAGTGCACCCATAGTTTAACTGGTTATCCTTATGCTTTTAAAGGGAAGCCATCATGGTGCATTTAACTTAATGGATTTTTAATGTTCACTTTACTTAAGAGTTGATCAAGGAAAAACTTTCACGTTAATTGAACGTTAAGGGAAAGGGTACTTAATACATGTTGTATCCAGCCAAACAGTTTGTGAGCCACGTCAACAGGGCTATTTAGTACTTCATTTGTTGATTTATTGAATGTAGATGACTGATTCCTTATAGTTTTTTAATCTCTTGCGAACTCTAAAACATTGTAATCTTTGTAAACCCTATTATGTATATCCAGTATTCAATAAGCTTCTATTGCAACTACTTAGAGCTTAATCATTGCTAAATGCCTTTTCTTAATTTTAGTTTTTTTTTCAAAGTGTTAAAATCCAATTTCTGTGTGTTGCTCGAGTTATCTAAAGTCATGTAATTCCTGATCACACATTAATTTTTCTTTTTCATGACTTGAATATTACCTGAAAGTTATGTGAACATTATGTTACAAGAACTTTAAGTTTGTTATGCCTGCATTAAATATTTCAATAATACTAATGAGATGGGAAGCTAAAATTTTGATGAAAGGTATTCTCATATATTTTGGGACGTAAACAGTTAAAGATACAGAACCCCCAAATTCATCCCCACTGTGATTTTAGCTCCAATATTTTGATTGGTGGAGCTTCATAATTGTCGAAGCCAGAATATTTCTCGAAGAAAAGTTTTCAGCTGACATTTTTTTAGAAGCAAGCCAAAGTTTTGAAGATTTGAACACCCTCATCAAAATGTTTACAACCCTAACTCCGATAGCTAGTAAGAACCAGTTATATGAAATCTAGTGAGCATTATATATTTAAAGGATATTATTCTATGGTCTATGATAAGAGTTGTGTTATCAATCACAAAATGTTGGTAATGTTGAAAAGAAAGATCCCTTTTGTCCTCATACAAGGTCTCCCTCAAAATCTCGATATTAGAGAGATCATATACGTGGATCTAGAACACCTTGAAATTCATGTGAAAGCACCGTAGTAAGGGTTAAAGAAAATGATATTTATTTTTATATTAGCTTAATATATTGTTCGTTTAATTTATAACTTGAAAATTATTGTTATTTTTATCTCTAAGCTTTCAATATAATTTCATCTGTTTAAAACAAATCTCTAATGTTCATTAGATTGCTACTGATTATCAAATCAAGTTGGAGCCAAGTTTTGCAGGCGAAGAGGAAATCGATGTAAGTATTTGTAATTGCCAAGTGCATGCACATGTGTGTTTTTTATATAATTGAACAGACGGTAAAAGGATCTATATAGTTTATTAGCTTGAATATAGTAGTACAGTCTCACACATAATACAACCCTAACATTGTATAGTGACACACACACATTTTTTGAAATATAAAAGCCTCAAATATACCACAAGGTAAAAACCTAACAAATCAAACACAGTTTTATTAGGTCCTATGAGGGCCCTTATTGATGCGCGAGTACTCTTTAAAAATATTTCGGAAATACAGCACACATTCTTCCATCAACTAACACTGACCTACTGAATTTCCATCACAATTACACTGAAGTGTAGAAATCCCTCCTTGCTCTCTCTATTTTTACCATAGGTATAGTATTAGACTCAAGCGAGTGTGATAATTCCTGCTAGCTGGCCATTACTGTTAGGATATTCTACGAAATACACTTTTATAGGAATCTTACAGTTTTTTAAAGTGAGAAATGTTATGCTGCACACATAACACAAGTACAATTTGTAAGAATATTTTAAAGGAAAACCCTTCTGAGCATATTCTGGCTAATACGGCACATATAGTCATATGAAGGATCCAGATTAGCTTGCTTTTGCGACCCAGCCGATGCCATTAGGTAGTTGTCACATGGTGAGGATACCCATATTTATATTTTCCAATTCATGTGGCCAGTGTTTTTTTTATCATTGTTCTGATACTAGTTAGTGTCATCAAGAAAAATAAAATTTCTTTCCCAGAAAATGATTTTTATATCTTTGAATCAAAAGTTAAATTTATATTTTGAAACCATCCAGCTTATTTTATACATTCGAAATTTCTACCTAAAAGGTATTTAATCAAAAGCATTTCTCAAAATAAATATATACTTGATTTATTTTTTGTTTAAAAAACACAGGTAATTTACTGTTGAAATTGTGAATGTATAATAATTTGTATATTTTCTGCTCATTCGTCTGTTTTTAAACTTAATCAAGGAGTGGCTTTTCCCTTTTTGCCTTTGTTTCCTCTTTGATTGTAAAAAATAGACGTTGAGATATACAACAACATGGAGGGAAAGAAGTCTACTGTTCACAGAACAACTAGTAAGACTGTAGTAATGATAATAACATGGAGAGAGCAAAGTCTACTGTTCACAGAATTTCTAGCTATTATTATAATATTTTATTATATAGATTGATGCCAACCCACCTGAAGATTCAAAGGAATGTATTAACAAGAATCTACAAAATAACGATCTTACCAGTAAGAATTTTCCACTCATCAAAGAAGAGAGCTCAAAAGATTGTATTTATGAAACTAAACAAAATAATGAACTTCACTATCCTCATCCACCAGTTTTCCACCTATCAAAGAAGAAATTAAGGTAGGTGTAGTAAATAGTTTTTATCGTGGTTAAACTTTATTTGTGTTTATTCCCCCATTATCATTGCTTTACCCCAGAACTTATCTAAATGTAAAAATTGCAGTAAAGGAAATTTAAACACATCTCTTATATCTCACTCTCACAATAAACTGAGCTGCCGACAACGAAGATACTAGTCGGATGTACTGAGGGTGGTTTTTCCCAAACAGTTTTTTACTCCCCTCCTAGGAATTGTCTGTATAAATCCTCCAAATTCAACATTCCTCATTTATAACTAATTAGCTTAGTTAGTACATAGGCAACCAATATTGCTGGTTTTTATATCTATCAGGGACTTGGCTTTATTTTGGGCAACAATAATTATTATTCTTCATTCATTTCACCAAATTCATATTTATCTTCAAACTCTGGAACTATCACCATTTATAGTTCATGTTCTAGAACATAAAATTGCGGCACATAGCGCTGTTTTCGAAACACTATTTCTTGGATTTAAACATATATCCTCTTAAATACCACACATGACTTTGGGGTGTATATAAATTTCATTAATTATTTTAATTGTAATTAAAAAAAAAAAATTCATTGTCTTTAGTTAGGTTTGGATTTTTCGTCTTAACATAGCTGATTAATAATAATGATTTGATAGCCACCAAATTGGACAATTAGAACTTAAAAATCAATACATATGTTATTACTAGATAAATATTTAGACTAATTTTTAGTTTTTATTTCCATTTTCTTTACAGACTGAATTACCACCTTCCACTCATGTTTTACCATCGCAAGTTACTGATGTTTCACCACCATTTAAATACTCTAATTTAGATAAATGTTTAGATCATAAAGAAGAAAAAAGAAATTGTGAGTTAATGCGTCAAAAGGCGGGTATTTTTCTGAATGATTCTGTACTTAGTGAAAACAGTACAACATCTGTCCAAGATATAATTGAGAAGAAAAATGTAAATTTGTTTGAAAAGGTGTGTGATTTTGGAGATTCTATTAGTAAGCACAATAATAACAATCAAAATCCAATTTATACTCTACAAAGAAAGTACACGTGTAATGTTTGCAATAATGATTTTAAAGAAAAGAGTTTTAACAAACACCTTCTAGTTCATTCAGAACAAAGAAAGTATAAGTGTGTTGTTTGTGATAAGGGCTTCAAGTTGAAGGGTAGTTTAAACAAGCACCTTATTATTCATTCAGAACAAAGAAAGTATAAGTGTGTTGTTTGTGATAAGGGCTTCAAGTTGAAGGGTGGTTTAAACAAGCACCTTATTATTCATTCAGAACAAAGAAAGTTTAAGTGTGTTGTTTGTGATAAGGGCTTCAAGTTGAAGGATAGTTTAAACAAGCACTTATTATTCATTCAGAACAAAGAAAGTATAAGTGTGTTGTTTGTGATAAGGGCTTCAAGTTAAAGGGTGATTTAAACAGACACATTCTTATTCATTCAGAACAAAGAAAGTATAAGTGTAATGCTTGTGATAAGGGCTTCAAGTCTAAGGGTGATTTAAACAGACACATTCTTATTCATTCAGAACAAAAGAAGTATAAGTGTGTTGTTTGTGGTAAGAGCTTCAAGGTGAAGGGTGATTTAAACAGCCACCTTCATATTCATTCAGAACAAAGAAACTATAAGTGTGATATTTGTGCTAAGAGCTTCAAGGTGAAGGGTGATTTAAACAGACACATTCTTATTCATTCAGAACAAAAGAAGTATAAGTGTGTTGTTTGTGGTAAGGGCTTCAAGGTGATGGATGGTTTAAACAAGCACCTTATTATTCATTCAGAACAAAGAAAGTATAAGTGTGTTTTTTGTGGTAAGGGCTTCAAGGTGAAGTGTTCTTTATACACTCACCTTCTAGTTCATTCAGAACAAAGAAAGTATAAGTGTAATGTTTGTGATAAGGGCTTCAAGTTGAAGGGTCATTTAAACAGCCACCTTCTTATTCATTCAGAACAAAGAAACTATAAGTGTGATATTTGTGCTAAGAGCTTCAAGGTGAAGTGTTCTTTATACACTCACATTCTTAGTCATTTAAATAAAAAAAAGTATAAATGTAATTTTTGTGTTAAAAGCTTCAATGCGAAAAAGAATTTAAATAGTCACCTTCTTATTCATTCAGAACAAAGAAACTATAAGTGTGATATTTGTGCTAAGAGCTTCAAGTTGAAGAGTAATTTAAACACTCACTTTCAAATTCATTCAGCACAAAGTACAGTATAAGTAATATTTGGTAATAAGGGCTTCAAGCCAAACAGTCACCTACTTATTATATTATTACAATGAAAGTATACATGTGTTATTTGTGTGAAAAGGTTTCAGTAACAATCAACTTTTTAAATTTCTTTATAAATAAGTAAATAGATGTGTAATATTTGTATTAAGAGTTGAATGTTAAGAGTAATTCTAACACCTACGATATTATTCATTATGGACAATGAAAACACAAATTTTAGGTGAATAAAAAGTAAGGAAAGTAAATGTAATTTGGCTATAGGTTACAAAAGTTTAAATTTAAAAAATCTTTACCACTTTTACTTCATCTCTTTTATTCAGTTGCAAAAATTAGCTATACTTTCCTTTTCAATAGAAAAAAAACTTTTTGTCTGAACTCTGAAGATTAGTTTTATATCAAACACAATTTTATAAGAACTAGCATGATTAAATCCCAAACACAATTTTATAAGAACCAGCATGATTAAATCCGGAAATATAACCAAAGTATTAAAAAAATGTTTCAACATGAATAGTTTAAAAAAAAATCTCAAGTGGAAAAAAATATGTTTGTTTTTCATGGTTAAAAACTTGAAATATACCTTTTTTAAAATTTCTTTTAAATTCTTTTTTATCTATATATTTTAAATCCTTGACAGCCTAGGCCATCTTCTGGGACTATTTTGTTACAATGTAGCGGATGCTTACAGTATACATGAAATTATTTATATAGGTACAATTAATTTTTCAAAAGTAAACTTTTACAAGATAACCATACCTTCATGTCAATTTATTTTAATAGCTCTAGCCAAGTCAACACTCTTGGTACTTTCTTTACATATATGTCTAAAATATAACTATGATTATATATCATAAATACATTTTATTACAGATAAGTTCCTCTTTTCATAGGATGTGGACTAAAGCAAAGCTATATAATGTTGCAAACACTATGTGCCTTAAACAAAATAAAAATTATTTACTATAGTTATAAACAAGTGACTTTAAAAAAAAACTTTGAAAGAGTTTACAAGTAAATATAGTTTTATTATACCAAAATAGGTATTGAGATTTTCGATTTTCTACCATACGGTATTTATAAAATGTTTGTTGATTTAGGTTATCCATAGTGAAACACGTAGTGGTTTGAACCATACTAATTCAAAATAATACATACACATGCAATAAATAAAAATTCAGATAAAAAAATATCAATAAATCTGAAATGTAATATGGAACAATCAAATGTATTAAATGTAAAGCCTGAGTTGATAATTTGTTTTGAATCACTTTCATCAGACAAATGATATAATATGGGCATATGTATCAACTATACTCTATAATGATAAATTAAAGGTAAGCTGGCCTAAGTTAGATTGTTATTAACCAAATAATCATTATTATTGATTCATCCTAACTTGAGGCCTGAATTGAACAACTCTCAACAATCACTTCGCGAAGGATCTACATGATTGGTTCAAGACCAGAGCAATATTTTAATTAGGTATGACCATGTATATTCAGTACCATAGCTAAGTAAGTCACTATGAATTTTTATATATTTTAATGCTTTTAAATTTCCTGTCCTATGTTTTACAAAACTCGGACCACACTCAACTAACACCATAAATAGATGGAAAACACTCAACACTCACAACCATCATTCAACACTACCGAGATGAACCGCCGACGGACCGTTGCTGACTTTGACGTTAACATATGATAAGGACTGTACTATGGGTTCTCACATTATTGAGTCAGGATAGCAGGGACTATTTAGTGAATGGATGCCATTAAAAGTATGTTCAGTAGCAAATCAGAGCATAGATTTCCTCGTTGCTTTGTTTAAATCAGGTCTCAGCTCTGGGTGAATCACTAATATAACAAATGTGTGCTCTATTTATTATATAATATCTATAGTGGAATGATGTAACAGGTTAGTTTGTGTTAGTTGACCTCGGTGGTCTTGGGGTTAAACAGCTTTTCTCAGGACCCGATGTTTTTGGGTTCAAATCAAATTGGGTTCGATGGACTTTTCTTGGGAAGTAAAAATCCATAGCACAACAGCCCTGTGTTCCATGTTGATTGTGGCATGTAAAGAAGCCAGAAAGGTATGTGGAAAATTTAATTCTTAACCAAATAGGTGGGTCCTTTTGCTTTCACTCTAGAAATTCTCGTGCGCGGATATAATCATTCGGTCAGGAAACTTCGCCTTAAATACCTCCACAAAAAAAATAGTTTGTTTTAATTTCATGACAGGATTCAGGGTTAAAAAGAAATATGTATTTCTAAGCTTTTTTTTCACTCAAAATAATGATTTTAACTTTACGCTCTATTTGATTTTATTATCAAAAATTGGTAAGTCTGGATTGTAAAAATGACTAGTTACTAATATATATTATACCAAGTCAATTCCCACCTGTTGTAACACATTGGCCTAGATAAACCACCAGTGGGAGAATGTAGGAAAGTGACTTATTTATTTGGTTTTGTTTATGGTTTAA